>OU975441.1:6460279-7026387 GCA_918857605.2 Philereme vetulata
TACAAAAGTCTATTGAAATCGGTTCAGATGTTTAGTCGTGAAAACGAAACAGACAGATAGACACAGATACTTTTGAATTTTTTTTAATGTTAGTATGGATAAGTCAGTTTTGTAAATCTTGCTAGCTAGCTACTAGCTGTTGCCAGCGGCTTCACCCGAGTAGTTCTGGCGTGAAAATATAAAAAAAATTTGGCATCCCATTTTTATCCCCTGGGAACTGATTTATGGGATAAAATTTAGTCGATGTGTTAATCCAGGTTTGTTGGTCCACAATTCCATAACACACCTTTAATTATCTCTAAGAGCATTGGGATCCTGGGTGTCGAAATCTCCAATGACGTGCAGTTTTGGAGTCACTTAGAAGACAAGGCAAAGCTGGCATCCAAAAAGCTCGCTGTGCTCAACAGGGCAAAGCAGTACTTCAGTGCTGGGCTAAAACTGCTTCTATATAAGGCGTAAATCCGGCCCCACGTGGAGTATTGCTGTCATTTATGGGCAGGAGTAGCTGGATATCAATTAGGGTCATTTGACTGTTCAAAGACGAGCAGTGAAAATTGTTGACGATCCCATTCTCCCAAGCGGTATTGAGCCCTTACGTCTCAGGAGAGATTTTGCCTTCTTATGTGCATTCTACTGCTTGCATAATGGGTTGTGTTCTGAGAAGTGGTTTGATATGGTGCCTGCAGGTTGTTTTATCATCGCACCACTCGCCATCGGAAGGGAATAAATCCACACACCTTGGAGACACAGAGAGTAGGGAGAGAGTACATAGAGTACGGGTGAATTCTAATATAAGCTTAAAAAAAACAAAACGAAAATGATTTATCTTCCATCGAATTTCGACAACTGTACACTAAATACTGATAAAAACGGGTTTTACCCGTGACCACGGCGTTTGCAACACAGTCGAAACGTCGGGATAACAAATAATAAAGGTACATACGCAGTAAATACTCGTTTTAATAAGTAATTATGTACAGTGATCGCGAGAGTTTGAAAAATAAAATTGTACACTGGCAACCGGTTTTAAGAATATCTTTAAAATTATCTAATTGATATATTTTAACTATCATCATTGTGATTCATTCAACTATGCTCTATTTTGCCAAGTTACTTCTACAGCTGTGATTTACAAATAGACCACTGCAGCTCGTGCCCAGGGAGGTGTTCCAAGGGGGTGCCCAGGGCAGGTGTTCTGCTGGGGAGACCACAATCTCACCTGATGGTAAGCGATGATGTGGTCAAAGATGAAGCACAAAAATCTAGAAAAATATATATACTCTTACCTTAAAGAGGTCCAGATTATATTTTTTAAGGAAAACAGACGACGACGCATCAAGAACGTAGAACCAAAACGGTGTATGCGAATGGGTGGTATAACAACTAGGTACGGATGGTACTGAGCCGTGCGTCTGCTTGTCATTTGATGGGAGTCCAGTGGAGGGGGGCACTTAACATTTTTGTGTGTTTGTTAATTGATTTATTAATTATTTGACATGATATTTATTATATTGAATTTTTAATGTGTATTATACTTAGGCTATCTAATTAATTAACTTATTCTTAATTTGATTAACATAATTTCTAATTATTAATAATTTAACTTGAAATTTTATATTTAGTAGCAATAACAGTTGACGGCTTAGCACGTTGAAGTGGCAATGGGCAGGCCGTATAGCGCGCAGAGCAGTAGACCGATGGGGCCGGAAAGTTCTAGACTGGAGGCCACGGACCGGCAGGCGCAGCGTAGGACGTCCACCTATAAGATGGGCAGATGACTTGGTAAGAACCAAGGGTCGGCGTTGGATGCAGGCCGTTTCCAACCGCAGTTCCTGGAGATCAATGAGGGATGCCTTTGTTCAGCAGTGGACGTCCTACGGCTGACATGATGATGATGATGATGAACAGTTAACTTTTCTTATTATATTGTATTGTTCTGTAATGTGTGTATTGTTAGTTGGCTCGGGACAGGCACTGCTGTGAGTGTGCAAGCATTTAATTAAAATAAATAAATAAACACAACGATAATGGTAGATTCGATTTCTGTATTTATCTAGTAGGTGCCCTAAACACCTACTTAGCATACCTAATCCTCAGTCTCATACACAACAAAATTCCCACCGACATCTCTATCCTCGGCATTCAGCCCTTCTGTGTTATTCAAACAAATAGCAGAGCCATACTTGTTAATTTCAGCAAAATGCTCGCAATGGCTGGTCGGTGCCCTAACTAACGATCCACTGCGAGATGCCTATCAGGTTTCTACGCATACTAGGGGCCGGTGGTATCCAGATAAACGTAGGTTTAGTCTAACCGTCGGTTAATTAATATTAGGTATTTACCTATGAAATTGCCGTTTTGTATGGAATAAGTGAAAGTACTTATTTTTTCAAACTTTTTTATTTCTGTTATTCAAAGTTATCACCCATGCAATCGACGCATCTTTGCCAACGCATTGGCAGTTTATTGATGCCCTTCTTGTAAAAATCAGCTGGACGAGAGGCAACAAACTCTTCAAAGGCATTTTGTACTGCCTCTCGGGAATTGAGTTTTTTACCCACTAAAAAGTAGTATAAATTATGGAAAAAGTAATAGTCGGTAGGTGCAAGGTCTGGTGAGTATGGCGGATGAGGGAGAGCTTTCAACCCCAGATCTTGCAGGTTGGAGACTGTCTGTTGTGCAGTATGGGGTCGCGCGTTGTCGTGAAAGAGCAGTGGGAACGACCGATTGACCAAAGCTGGTTGCCGATGTGCAAGCTTCTCCATCATTGTCTCCAGTTCTTCATAGTACACATCTGCAGTAATGCTCATGCCGTTTTGTAAAAAGCTGTGGGGAATTACACCCGCACTAGACCACCAAACAGTGACCATCACCTTTTTAGGGGTCATTTTTGGTTTAGGGCATTGCTTTGGTGCTGAACCAGGACCTAACCAACTTGCTGAGCACTTTCGATTGTCGAACAGAATCCATTTTTCATCGCACGTAACAATTCGGTTCAAAATTCCTTCATTTCTTTGCCTATTGACCAGCGCGAGGCATGTCTCGACGCGTACGTTGCGTTGGCGATCGTTAAGTTCGTGGGGCACCCATCTATCAAGTTTTTTACCTTGCCTTTTTGTCGCAAATGGAACAAAATTGTTTTGGTGCTAACATCAAAAGCTACTGCTAGCTCTAGCTGTAGATTGAGTTTCGTCAACTTCCAGAATCGCTTTTAATTCATCATTGTTGACCAAAGTTTCCGGACGACCACGAGCTTCAGTTTTCAAGTCAAAATTTCCAGAACGGAACCGGGAAAACCAATAACGGGTTGTGCGTTCGTTTGTACAGTTCTCTCCGTAAACATTTTTGATGTTACGTGCCGTTTGTGTCGCGTTGGTGCCACGACGGAACTCATATTCCATAATTACACGAATTTTTAATGTATCCATTATGACGAAAAATGTTCAAATATAATGAAAATATAACGCTAATCAATAAACAAAAGACTGAGTTTGTAAAAAAAATGTCATGTTTTTAAAACAAAATTAATTTGAATTTAGAATACAAAGCCATTCCAAACTTTTTTGTATTTGAAATGACCAGTACTGAAGAACGGCAATTTTATAGGTAAAGACCTAATAATTGCACTTATTTGCACTCATCGTTTAGTTCCCATATGCATAATGCGTACAGCTAAGGTATATAATACTCTAACGGCATCTGTCTGGATGAACAGATACATTTTAGATCTTCATACTCCATCGTTGACCATATCATCGCTACCATCGCTGACGGCGCGCACTTTCCTAAACACTGCCCAGCCGTGTTAAATTCATTAATAAACACTGTTGACAATCCTACAAGAAAAATTGGTAAGGAATTTTTTAAACAAGCGTTCGATAGTTGTTTGTCTGTTTTGAAGGAACAAGTTAAATGTTTATTTATTTACTAGCTGTTGGCCACGACTTCGTATGCGTTACACTACTAAATGTGTAGGTAACCTAGAAATAAAGCTATACTGACTGTTGCAACTTGTCTCGACACCCCATTTTTAACCCATGGGAAACTGATTTATGGGATAAAAGGTAAGCTATGTAGTAATCCAGGTTATAATCTACGTGTAGCGGATGGAGTGGTGTTTTAACCATAAATATTAACAACTTTGAGAAGTTAAAATAAAGAAATAATGTACGATGCGCGGAGATAATCGTGTTTTTCCGTATCGTGTCAACTGCCAACTGACATGTGCCGTCTGCCGGCAAAGGAGGGTAGATCTATATATTTATTTAAAGAATCAATGGTAACTTTTTTACGTCTACCTAGATTATTATTTCAGGATCGCGTGGTACGTCGTCTACACTACGTATATACCAAATTTCATGGAAATCAGTTAAGCCGTTACAACGTGATTGAGTAACAAACAAACATATAAATAAACAAACATCCAAACTTTTACATTTATAATATTAGTGTGATATAAAATTAAAACATGACCGGCCATGTACACACGGCTACACATCAAGCTATAAATTCCAGTATAAGCTGACCTCTCATTCTACAAAAATCCTACTCAATGCGAGGTCAGCTTATACTGGAACTGTATAGCTTGATGTATAGCCGTGTGTACTAATAGGAAACGCGCGCCGAGGGTTCTGGGCCTAGATATGTTTATTTGTGTTAATTAACCAGCGTCTTCTTATACAAATAAAATATGATTATTGTCATAGTGCAACCGGCCGGTGAATGCGGCTACACAATACATGCGCGCACGCACGCGACAGATCGACGGATCGCATCGATTCGCTCAAAGCATCGAGTCGTGATCTCAAACGGAGTTTAGTATGTATTTGAATTTATTTAAATGGAATCTTATTGGAAAGGCTTCAATGTTTACTGTTATTGAATTTTGAAAGAGGTTTGTACAGAGGTTTACTTGTATATTTGTTTAATTTAGATATCGGGAATTAATATTGCTTTATTAGGGTATCAAGGTAAAGAGTGATAATTATCATTTATTGATCGAGCGAAGCAAGATCTCTAAATCAACTTGTTCAAATCGGCATTGTATGTTTGTTAGTCCGAGGATAATTTTCGAAGCGTTGATCCAATCATCGTGAAATTTTATATATAAACTACTCAAAACAAAATAGGGCACACTTGAAATATTTCGATATTTTGCCAGACACATTTTTTTTGCGAGTTGTTGGCATACTGATGTATGGAAATGTTAAGTAGGCATATTTATTGATCATAAATTAACACTTAAACGTCAAGTTTAGGGTAGTTCTTAAGTGGGTAGACAAGAAACAAAATCTTACGATATACCGCAGAATCTGTGAGTGCCATTACATTGTTGCTCAGTGGGGTTTGTTGTGTCTAACGAAGAAGTTATCGTAACCTTACCTTTAATTATCGATTACATTACTGTTTGCATAAACAATGCGTGGTTCTCGACATCACATGGACACGGAATCCGCGACTAGAGCCATTGTTTGGCTTCAGCAGGGAAATTCGCAAAGATCGGTAGCTTCAAGCTTAGGTGTGTCAAGACGAGCTATTCGAAATGTATGGGAACGCTTTCAAGAGACAGGTAGTGTGAGTTGGAGGCACGGTTCAGGTAGAACCCGATTGAAAACCTCCCAAGAAGACCGATACATCCGACTCTCTGCACGTCGCGAGCGAACTGTAACTGCACGCATATTGAGAAACCGCTTACGTGACGCCACTGGAACGCGAGTGAGTGACCAAACTGTTCGCAACAGACTTCATGAAGACCAACAACGCTCCAGAATGCCAGTTGTTCGGCTCAAATTGACCAGAGCCCACCGTGCAGCGCGATTAAGGTTTGCACGTGATCACCTCGAATGGACAATGAATAATTGGAGGACAGTGCTTTTTACAGATGAATCTAAAGTAAAGTTTTTTAATGATGACAGACGCGTACGAGTTTGGCGACGACCTGGAGAACGTTTTACAGAACCATGTATTCATGAAACTGACCGCTTTGGTGGAACCAGTGTTATGGTATGGCGTGGGATTAGCATAATGGGCAAAACCGAGCTAGTGATTTTGGATGAGGGCAATGTAACGGCCGCCAGCTATGTTCAGCATGTCATCCGACCTCATGTGATCCCATATTCACAGCGAGTAGGCCCTAACTTTATTCTGATGCAAGACAACGCTCGCCCTCATACTGCCAGAGTGACCCAGAGTGCAATCTCCGAAGCTGGTATCGCAGTTCTACCCTGTCCTGCCATGAGTCCGGACCTGAATCCGATCGACCATATCTGGGACCAGTTGAAAAGAAGCCTTAAAGACAACCACACTGAAATTCATAGCCGACAGGAGTTGATAACTGCTTTAAAAGTTTGTTAGGAGCAAATTCCAGATGAAAACGTCATCCACCTTATAGAGAGTGTTCCGAACCGACTCAGAGAGTGTGTGCGCAATAGGGCATTGAACATAAGGCATTGAAGCAACCCTAAGAACATGTTTAAAAAAAATGTGCTCGTGTCTTCAATGTGTTGTTTTGGAAAACCGTGTAATTTTAAGTTAATGTGTAAAACGTGCATTTCTTGACGATTTTTTAGGCAAAAATAAGGCATTGTAATGTTTTTCTAATGATTCTGAATGTGTTAACCTATTTCTAAAATTAAACTTGAAATAAATTGTACGTAATTTTTTTTTAAATCATATTTTATTGGGTGGGCCCTATTTTGTTTTGAGTAGTTTAGGTAGGTAGTGATGGCACAATTTTGGTGTGACTAAATGAGCTAAAAGTGTTGAAGGATTCTTGATATATTGGGGTTCAAGAGGAGTAAATAAAAATGAAAATGAGACTATTTGATCAAGACTTCAAATGAAAGGTCTTTATTAGTAAATTTAGACTCCGTTTATGTTTTTAGTAAATTCTTTATAGTTTTTGAGTTATTAGCCCTATTAAATACTGAACTTTGACAAAATTCACAGGGTACCACAGTGCTGTAATTTGTCATGAGTGTAGCTTAAGTGACACAAATTTAGGCAATAGTCTAAAATCCTGAATAATTGCAATTTGTACCCCAAAAAAGAGTAACCACATGAACTCCCGTTACCTGTAATCTGAATGAAACTGTAGGTCAAGTAATTTGGTTATTCATTTCATGGCACTATTTTATTGGTCAAACATTAAGGCCGGCTTGCACAACGATCCCTAAACGTATTGAGCGACTAAACATGTTTAAGTTTTACGTATTTGTATAATTTGACAACTCCTTAAATCATATTTAGCCACTAAATACGTTTAGGCATCGTTGCGCGAGTCGCCCTAAGAATATTTTCTTTTGTGTTTTGGGAGACTCGCGAGATCTCAATTCGGGGCAAACCACTAGTTCAAATACGGGATTTACCACGTACCGTTTTATCGGTGTTTCGACTGACAATGTTTCGCTTCAATTTGTGAACCTTCATCAGGGTGAGTACGATCCGCTCCGAACAACGTCTCGCACTGCAAGAGATACTACTAACTGACTGACTTATTGTGTAGGGTGGGAATGTTTGATTACCTCTTACAGATTGGTGCTGGAGTGAGTTAGGGGAAAATCCGAAATGTATCCTTTAACCCTTCTATTTCCTCTCCTTCCTTTATCTCGAAATCTAAAAGAAGTCAAAACTAAAAATGCTAAGAACATTATTATTAACTCCCCGCGCAGTGCTGCACGCCTTCTCTAAACTTGACAGGGGATGTAGTGTATGTCTGGTAAAACAATATTACAAACAACCAAACCCAACTGCAAAATGACCTGAACAAGCTTGCTAGTTTTAATTTTGATTATCGCAGATGGAACTAATAACGCTATTAAATAATCATCACATCAATTAAAGTCTCCACCTGCGATCATCAAAATCAGCAAGATTGTTTACTTTTCAGTTCGTTTTGCAGTCGGGTTTTTGTTTTATCGAATATATTTTTTATCTCTTTTCTGAAGAACGAATCTTTTATGAACCGGTCAAAAACACAAATCATGACCAATAGCACGAAACGTAGGGTAGTGATAGACGGGCAGGAAATACACTATGTCAATGCGCACATCTACATAGGCCAGTTAGCTTCATTCCTGTTGTCGACAGGCAGGACAAGGTCGACCGTCGTGTCGACAACGCCTGAAAAAGCTACTGGTCCACGAAGGAACTTATGAAGGGTGACCTTCCCTTATCGCTAAAACGCCAACTCAATGACATGTGTATTCTGCCTGCCCTAACCTACGGTGCTGTCTTGGTTACTGACCGAGTCTCAGAAGTTCAAACTAGGAGTTTGCCAAAGAGCGATGGAGTGCAGCATTTAGGGTGTAAAGCGGATCGACCGGATTCCAAACTCCTGGCTGCGATCGAAGACCGGCATTGCTAACGTGGGCATCAAGGCTGCAAAGCTGCATTAGGACTCGGGTCATGTCTCGCGTATGCAATCCGATAGGTGGGCCAAGAAGACAAGTATATGAAACTCCTAAAGACGGAAAGCGACGCTGATAAAAGCCTAAAAAGCGCTGGAGCGATGACTTCCAAATAGACTGGTGGGAGTTGGCTCTAGACCGTGATAAGTGGAAGGAAGAGGGGGAGACCTTTGTCCAGCAGTGGGACAGTACAGTCTAGTAAAAAAAATATCCCATGAATTTAAATTTAGGTAGCTATCTTTTTGATATCTGTTATAAATCGACTGCATCATGCATGTTACCTAAACTGTAAAACAAAATAAAAATAGGGTTCCACAAAATAAGAAAGAAAACCCCGCTTGGGAACGCCAGACCTTCCGTGACGGAACCACTCAAGTGTAAACAGTGTGTTAAATGTAAACCATTAAAAAGTAGTTGTACGGCCATGTTGGACTTACTTTTTGATTCTCAATAACGAGAAACCAAAATATTTTATAAATCTAGATTTATAAATAATTAAATATATGATAATGTGACTTTTATTTGTTACTAGCTACTTCGCGCGGCTTTGCACGCGTGGCTTGTCAAAAAAAACTTTACCCCCCTTTTACGTAGTCGGGTAAAAAGTGGCCTATGTCCCAATCCCCGTCTTAGTCTGCCAGTTTACCAAATTTCATCAAAAGGTATAATATTAGAATGGATGATATTTCACACCAATAAAAAACATGTCATCTGACTCACCATTTCTAATTTAAGTATTTAAATAGCTCACGACATTTAATTAAGTACGCAGGATTGTAAAGATATTCCACAAGGGGATAGTCACAGAGAGGCACATCCAAACTTAACGTTACATGCTTAATTTTTGCATAGAAGTGCAGCACTGCCCGACGGGATACAGTATCAAACTGGTTCGGAGGGCAGGGTCTTATCGAGCTTGTCACTTCATACATGTAACTAATCTGATAGTTACAGAACTTAACAACAAAAAACAATATTATAAAATTTAAGCACCACTATTAAGTACCTATGTTGTGTTTAATAAATTATTCTTATTCTTAAATATATACTGGCTCGAGTTGATTGCAAGTGTATACTTTCTATGAGATAAAATAACTTTTTTACTTTATTTTACTTCATATGAATCATGTGCAAGCCAAGTTCCACTTATTAGAATACTAACCCGATGACACTATGTCTTCGAATTTGTGGCTCTTGGACATGCTGGTTTCCTCACGATCGATGTTTTCCTTCACGGTTTGAAACTCGTATAAAAGCACGCTCATTCATTTTTCAAGTAGAAAAATCCATTAATGCGCGGCTGGGACTCGAATCCACAACCTCCGAATCGGAAGTCAGAGTACAGCCCACTAGGGCACTACAGCTTGTAATAATAGAGTCAACTATACCTTATGCAACTGTCTCAGTCACTCCATGTGAAAATGCCCGCGGTGCGAGAAGGACTACTTCGAGGCGCAAGAGCGCAAACCAAACCAAATTGCATAAAGAAATGATTATAACATAACTATTTATTTGTTAATATGAAAATGGTCTTGGGCGGGACACTTGGCTAGACGTGGTGATGGCAGATGAAGCAGGACAGTGACTGAATGTTGGCCAAGGAGCGGGTATAGAAGGGTAGGACGTCCAGCAGCGAGATGGGTGGACGACATCGTAAAGGTCGCGGGCCGTCAGTGGGTGAGACTAGCGCAGGATCGTGGTGGATGCCACAAAATTGGGGAGGCCTATACCCAACAATGGGTGAAGTCAGGCTGTGGATGATGTTGATGAATATGAAAAATCAAAACACAGTTGCGTCGTATAGATATCGATACCTATGAAAAAGTTTCGCGAACACATTTATAGTACCTATTTATTGAATGCTTGGTGTTTAATGTAAATTTTGGACGTGACTTTGGAATTATTTTCCATAGAGATAATTTAATGGAATCGTGTTTTCGCAACACATTGTCTTTAGCTTAAATCCTCAACTTTGATATGTATTTATTACAAAGTAAAGTATGCAGTATTACTGGTAAAAATATAGAACCATATGAGGTTCACTCTTATGTCCATCATAATACTTTTTCTCTCCATCACTCGCTCGAAAGTAACAAGTTTTACCATCATTTCACGTTGATCAAGCCACCGTAAAAACTACTTCTGAATGCAACTCGATTTATGAATGAAATAACATTTTTTCCAACCGAGTCCAATACGTGCTTTCCTTTAAAAACCTTAGAACGACGTGCATTCATTTTCGATTTACTTTTTCAATTCTGTATTGGATTATCACACTTTATAAAGTCGCAGAATATTGAACTTTACCACCATGCAACTTGAGTTTGTTATTGCGTGGATATTTTGTAAGTTTCTTTGAAGTCTCTAGTTATTTAGCTACGTAGAATTGGTTGTAGGAACACAGATGTGGTTGCCGATTTCTGAAGATATTTTACACAGAAACATTGTAGGTTGAAACACCAATTAAACGGTACGTGATAAATTCCGTATTTAAAATAATGAGATTTTACATATAACAAGATGAAATGAAAATTGTTAAATACCATCACAATTTTCTTAAGTTCTTGTAGCCTTTAAGCAGTAATGGTGGAATATTGCACAGAATAGGGACAGGTGGAAGGACTTTGCTCAGCTGTGGGATCAAGTCAACTTGGGCAAATCGGCGTTGTATGTATGTTTGTTTGTCCGAGGATAAATATCAAAAAGTGTATCCGATCATCGTGAAATTTGGTGTATTGGTAGGCAGTGATGGCATAATTTTCGTGTGACTAAATGAGCTAAAAGTGTGGGGGGGTTGTTGAGATATTGGGGTTCAAGTGGGATTAAAAAAAACTGGATTATCCCGTCAAATGGCAAATCTAACAAAAGGTCTTTGTGAGTACATTATGACCCCGTTTTTGTTTTTAGATTAAACCTCGTAATTTTTAAGTTATTAGCCATAATAAAAACTGAACTTTGACAAAACTCACAAGGTACACCAGTGAGCCCACAATGCTGAACTTTTGGTATGCGTGTAGCTTTAGTGACACACATATAGGCAAAAGTCTGAAACCCAGAATAACTGCAATTTTAACCCAAAAAAAAAAATATCCAATTAACATGAACTCCCGTTACCTGTAATTTGAATGAAACTGTAGGTCAAGTTATTTGGTTTGTCATTTCGTGGCACTATTTTGGTAGTCAAAGATTACAAATAATACTTTTTTGTTTTATGGGAGACTCGCGAGATCCAAGTTCGGGGCGAACCACTAGTTTTAACTTTAGTCAATATTCAGCCACATTATAATTTAAAGAGTCATTGTCTGCCAGTTGCTTGAAATGTTATTGCAAATATCGAGAATATATTAAAAAAACCGGCCAAATGCGAGTCGGACTCGCGCACGAAGGGTTCTGTACCATTATCTATAAAAAGGAGCAAAAAAAATCAAATTTGGTGTATGGGAGTATCCCTTAAATATTTATTTTATATTAATTTAATTATTTATTTATTTTTAAAGTAAATATACACGTATAACTAAATATTCTGTGAATATTTCAAGCGTCTACCTGTTGCCGTTATCTATATCGAGCAAAAACGAGCAAAAAATCACGTTTGTTGTATAGGTTTTTTTTATACTACTTATATGGCAAACGAGCATGCAGTCCACCAGATGTTAAGTGGCTACTGCAGCCCATGGATATCCACATAGAATTCAAAACAAGGTATTATGTTGTCTTGAACTCTATGTGGATACGTTGCCATACTATAGGACTTAGCTGTTATGCCTATGTGTCAGTAATTACAGGAACATACCATTACCATTTAACCAGAACACAGCAGCACAAGTACTGCTAATTGGCGGCAGATAAAGTTAAGGCGGTGGTGCCTCTTCCTGGAGCCCGTTCACAAAAGCTCTACCACCAGTTAAGTATTTTATTCTGTTATTAGTATTTCTTGTTATAACAGCAACAGAAATACATCATCATCTATTACGCACGGTTCATGAGATACAGCCTGGTGGTCGGTTCATGACGACAGACAAACAGACAGACGGACAGACAGACAGCGGTATTTTAGTAATAAGGTCCCATTTTACCCTTTGGGTATGGAACCCTAAAAAAAACAACAAACACTATATTTTCTGCCTATGACTTTGTCTACGTGCGTGTACAGAAAAAAGTTTATTTTGACAATGAACATTCTTGCAATTATAGGTGTGATGTTAATAGATGAAATAGTGCGACCACCGAAAAGTGGCTAAGATACTTTACCACTCCTCAGCTACTATTTAGTCCATGTAGCAAGAGTCAATGGTTGACACTAGCGCAGGATGGTGGTTGAAGTCACAAACTAAAAGCCATACCTATACAAACAATTAGTGCACGTTCACTGGACAATTGAATGGTACAAATGTCTAAACATATGCTTATCGAATTAGTTATCTCGGCAAATTTAGTATCGGGAAAACATTACGACTCACAAAATAAAACTTAAAAACCTAAAAAGTCTGCAAACTTCATCAGAAACGTTCAAAGTAGATTATTACGATTGAAGCCAACAAAAGTTTAACTAGATTCTAAATATTTTTTGTCCAACTTCGCGTAACACACAAATCCGTGACTCGATTGCATAATCGATACGTAATACGTAATCGATAATAAAATCGTCAACCTAAAGTAGGTTGTTTTCAGTCGTGTGGAAATCTTTAGTATTACGACAAATCTGTGAAGCAATGAAAAACGTATTCTGACAGTTTTATTGTGTAACTACTCAGATATACCTTTTTTTTATTGATGATAGCCAAGCGCTTGACCACTACCTCACCTGATGGTAAGTGAAGGTGTGATCGAAGATCAGCTTGCCTAGAAAGAACCTATTCACTCTGGACTTGAAGACTCCAAGATTATACTGGTTTGGAAAAACATACGCCGGAAGTGAGTTCCACTCCTTACTCGTGCTAACAAAAAAAGTTGAAGCAAATCGTTTGGTACGGCAAGGTGGTATGCCGACCAGGTATGGGTGGTACTTCTCGGTACGTCTGCTTGTCCAGTGGTGGAAGGGGGAAGGAGGGATAAGGTCATGAAGATCTTGCGCACATTCACCAAAATGTATCTTACGTACTGAGAGTTTAAGTTCTGAGAAAGTATTCTACATATCATTTTCAGTCTCAGGTACATATCAGTCCAGCCAAACTTGTAGAAATCTTACAGGTCAGATTTACCCAAATGATTGTCAACCAAATGAATAGCTTTGGAATAGCGTCCTGTCGAAATATTGATCTAGAACTAATTTCATCATATTGAATTGATAACATAATAATTATTCCGTATTTGTATTTTTTGATGGAATGGTAACCAAAACAACACAAAAGAAAGAAAGAGAGACAGCGTCAGAGATGGGAAGACGACATAAAAAGAATAGCAGGCGTCACATGGAGAAGGAAAACACAAGACCGCACTTTATGGCAAGCCTTAGGAGAGGCCTATGCTGAGTAGCAAGACTATCTTCGCGTTGTTATAAATTGTATTTTTTGATTATTGTGTTCTGACTGCAGGAGATTTCTAAAGAACGTAAAGAATGAACGCAAGGAATGAACGCAAGGAATGAACGCAAGGAATGGAAGGAAATGGAAGAGACCTTTGCTCAGCAGTGGTATAGATAGATTATTAAAATAGTCCTTTATATTGACGTTGTACACAATTTTCACGGCATACGTATACATGTATGTTTGTTTGTCCGAGGATAACTTTAGAAGCGTTGATTCGATCATCGTAAAATTTTGTATATAGGTAGGTAATGATGGCACACAATCCTGGTGTAATTAAATGAGCTAAACTTTTAAATGTAGAGGGGCGGGGGTTGTTGAGATATTGGGGTTCAAGAGGGGTAAAAAACAACTAAATGAGACTATCAGGTCAAGTGGGGCGTCTAATGAAAGGTCTTTATAGGTACATTTCGAACATGTTTTAATTTTTAGTTTAAACATTGTAGTTTTTAAAATATTAGTCATAATAAAAACGGAACTTGACAAAACTCACAGGGTTTACTAGTGATCCCACAGTACTGTAATTTCGTATGTGTGTAGCTTTAGTGATACAAATATAGAGAAAAGTCTGAAATCCTGAATAATTACAATTTCTACACCAACAAAAGTTAACATGAACCCGTTACCTGTACTTGAAATGAAACTGTAGGTAAGTATGTTGGTTGTGCATTTAGTGGCACTACTTTGATAGTCAAAGATATTTTATTATTAATATCATATTTTATTAGTTTTTATGGGAGACTCGCGAGATTTCAGTTCGGGGCGAACCACTAGTTTTTTTTTAATTTCAATAAGTTACACAAAATATATATATCGCTGCGCACACAAACATACCGACTGGAATGCGATTTCGTCTCGTCACACCATTTCACTCACACATAAACAAAAAAAAATTATGATAGAAGGGTCTAAATACTTTTGGTCAGTGCTAACAGATTTTACTTAAATTTCAATAACCTACCTAAAACCGTTATAGTTTGAGTGTGTTGGTAGCTAATTTTGGAAAACCTTTGATGTACAAGTTTCTACAATGTTGTTACAATGTTTCAATTAAATACCTACATGATGAATGCATGCTTTTGTACACTAGCCTAAACTTACTGTTATAAATTAAATATATTTAAGCTCATTTTAAATGAACTGTAGAAAACTTTCGTTATTGACTCCAATCATTATTACAAATACGGGATTTATCCGAATAACGTCTCGCCTCGCACTAACTACTGTGCGAGGCGAGACGATATTCGGAGCGGATCGCACTCACCCTGATGAAGGTTCACGAATTGAACCGAAACATTGTCGGTCGAAACACCGATAAGACGGTACGTGATAAATCCCGTATTTGTAATAATAAGTGAACTGTAATTTGTTCTTTTGAGAATAAACTCTTTAAACCGAAAACATAATACATGTTGTTAAGATAACAATATTAAGAAATAAATTGGTTAATGGGCTAGATGGCATCCTAAAACATGCGTACACATCACGATTTATTAGCAGTTGTGTTGTGATGATAGACCAATGCTTAATAAAAAACTACCTAATGAACTAGTTGACATGTTTTATGCTAGATACATAAATGAGGGACAAAATATATACTACATTAATTAAGCTAGACCTGAATCATAGAACTAAGTGAAAGAGTGTAATTAACCATTAAATAACATTAGAACTGCAATACTAACCATCCTCAAGACAACTAATAAAGCTTGAGGATGGCTCAATCATTTGACAATAAACATTAAATTTGAGTTTTGGGCACTCTCCTTCGAGAGTATCTCCAAAACAGTTTTTTTTAAATATCAATACTTTGTTGTTGAAGACATCAATATTTACACTATAATTATTTTATTAATCACTAGTGGACCCGCTGAACTTCGTACCGCCTTGACATGCATATAACGCGGACTGTCAATATACGTCACCCTGGTAGAATTGTCAATTGTTGTCCGCGGCCATCATTATGCATGAGAAAATGAATGACTTCCACAAATAATTCAATACCAAAATTAGCCAAATCGCTCCACCCGTTCTCGAGTTTTAGCGAGACTAACGAACAGCAATTCATTTTGATATATATAGACAATATCTCGGGATAACTCCGGCGAAAGTGTTGAGGAAGGGATATGCTAAAATTTGAAATATAAAGTGAAATATGTGCGTCAATATGAAGTGGACAATTTTGAAAAATGCAACACATCATGATATTGGCACCGAGTTACAAGTGACAAAAATTTTAACTTATTAAGCTTGGTGGCGTAAGAGGGAAGCTTCCTGTATAAACCGCATCTATATGACAAAATGTTTAAAAACTTCTTTTGGACCCTCTCGATACGCTCACGTCTTAGTAGATCTTGATATAAAGCCTAGCAGCTTAGTGCTACGAGCTATGATGTAATCATAGTGACTGTGAAAAGTTAGTTTTTCGTCGAATACAACAGCAAGGTCCTTAACAGTATGTTTCCTGTCCATGATATGCCCCATCAGACCTTAATCGACCATGATTTTTATTATTTTATTGGTAAAAGTAGGTTCAAAACGTCCATCCCTGCAGGTGTGTCATATCTGTAACAAGAACAACCGGTAATTACCGGTAAGAGCCGACAAAAAGCGGATTGCTTTCACAAGATGCCACAATAGAGCATGAAATGAGCTCGGTACCCGCGTTACGCATCACGGAGACTGCCTTTCTGGAGTGAACGTGTGACTTACATTCAAGAATTAGGAGGTATTTAGGCAGTATTAAATATGCGCGAGACAAATGTGAATAATTTGATGCTATATCATGAATTTCGAGACGAGTCCAGCTAGGATGGGCCGCCTTTATTAAGTTAGAAGACGTCCTAAACAATATACCAGTGGATAATTTAATTAAACGTCAGAATACACAGGCCATTTTATTCATCGGAAAATGTTTTAAATAACGTACCTTACTTTACACTAAATGCAGTTTATATGGTAAAGCAGTATATTATTTGTTGAGTGCCTCATAACTAAAACTTGGGACATTGTAAGCCATCTATAAAACGTAATATTTTCTTCAAAGGTATGTAAGAACTTCATGAAACAGTAAGTTTGTATGAGGTGTGGCTTATCGAAGCATTTTTTTACCAGTATAATCTCGGCTTGGCTAGGAGGGATAACGGGCGTTGGACGAAGGCGATTACAGAGTGTTGGCCAAGGGATGCTCGTAGACCAAGAGACAGACCACCCGCCTGATGGTCGAATGGCATTGAAAGCGTAGCTGGGTGTCAATGGATGAGACTCGCAAGGGACCGCAAAGAATGGCGTAATAAAGAGGAGGCCTATACACAACAGTGGGTGCAGACGGACTGAGATGATGATAATGATATCATGAATATCTATTTCCCTTAAGAATACGCATTTGAGTAAAGGTTCGATATACATCATAGTTAACGGATTGATATGATTTTTACTTAGAAAACTTTCGTGATTTATTTCAATCGTTATCGTAAATACAGGTTTTATTACGTACCGTTTTATCGGTGTTTCGACCGACAATGTTTCGGTTTAATTCGTGAACCCGTCTAGTCGCGCGCAGAGGGCTGCGGGGCGTAGTGCGAGGCGAGACGCACTTCGGAGCGGATCGTAATCACCCTCATGGTTCACGAATTGAACCAAAACATTGTCTGTCGAAACACCGATAAAACAGTACTTATATTAATGAATGATATGTGTTATCATATCTCGCAAATACCTATCTATTTCGCGAGAATCGCCTCCCTGGGTGTTTTGTATGTATGTTTTCTATTTGTATGTTTAAGTAAGTAATAACAAAAAAATATGGTTCTCTCCATTCTCTCCATTCTATTATCCGTTTTAAAAACTTTCTCCCAACAAATACTAAAATATCCCTAGTCAACTCTTTGCTCTTACCTATAATCGACTATGCGGATATATCGTACCTAGACCTTAATCAGGACCTCCTTAACAAATTGGATCGACTGCTCAATACGTGCATTAGGTTCATCTACGGTCTCCGTAAGTATGATCATGTGTCTGAGTATCGCTCCAAACTGAAATGGCTCTCAATTCGTGACAGGAGAAAGTTAAGAGTTTTATGTCTTCTTTTTTCGATCCTTAGGGACCCCTTTACTCCCCATTATCTTAAATGCAAATTTTCCTACCTCTCTGACACCCATGACCAAAACTTCAGATCCACTGATTCTCTCCTTCTCGTTACCCCGAAACACTCAACGGCCTTCCGTGGCAACTCTTTTGAGGTGGTAGCTGTCGGTCTATGGAACTCTCTCCCTACTCATATTAAAAAGGCGCCTAGTAAACCGGTTTTCAGACGACTAGTCCATAGTCATTTCTTGCAGTCCTCCACTGGCTGTTAAAATATATGAAAACGTAGTACCTATGTGTGTTGTATGTAATAGTATTTTTTGTTTTATATCTATAAATATATATATATATATATATATTTGTTATATTTCTCATATATATATTCTATGTATTATTATTGTTATATGAAGTAGGTTTATGTATTTATTCTAACTGTAATCGGAGTTTATTGTTATTTGTGTTTCTTTTGTTTTTTTTTTAATAAACATTAATATTGTTAAAAGTTAGCACGCCAACCTTTTTTGTTACCTCTGAGGTTGGCAGGTAGAAAATGCTATTAGCATTAAGCCCACCTTTTGTACATGTATTTTGTATTTTTGTGCAATAAAGTATTAAATAAATAAATAAATTAATGGTTCTTTTTATACAGGTACTTTGGAAGAAAGTCCAGCATTATTTGTTTTTATACATTTATTCAATACTAATCAACATCAATATTGCCTTTTTTTGACTATAGCAGATGGTTTAGACAGTGTCTAGTGACTTCTGATTCTGACAGTGTAGCAATGGATATAGCTCATATATATTCTTGGTGCTTAACTTAATATCATCTTTGTGATGTGATGTGATGAAGTTGCGGTAATAATTATGTTGATTATAATAGTCCTACGATTATCAATAGCTTATTTAAGTTTTTCGGTTTTTGACGAGTATCATCACTACATAGTATAAAATAAAGTCGCTTCCCGCTGTCTGTCTTTATGTGTGCTTAGGGTGCTACATAGGGACGAGCCCGATCTTTAAAATTAAGCAACGGATTTTAATGCGGTTTTTTTATACAGAAAAAGTGATTCAAGAGAAAGGTTTATATGTATAATATAGTAGAGAAACACTGATATTTTTAGAGGTATCTAATGTGATATCGTAAATACTGTTTCAAGAGCAACCTCTAAAAAAACATGTTTGTATTGTCTAATGACAAAAAAGCTGTGAACATTGTATCCTACTAATATTATAAACGCGAAAGTTTGTATGTATGGATGTTTGTTACTCTTTCACGCCGGAATGGCTGAACCGATTGCGATGAAATTTTGTATGTACATATATCATAACCTGCATTAACACATAGGCTACTTTTTATTGGCAAACCACGCGTGCGAAGCCGCTGGCAACAGCTAGTATAAAGATATTCTGTAGTATATTTAGTATCAGCATTGCACCCGTGCGAAGCCGGGGCGGGTCGCAAGTATATAATATTTTCTTTTCTTATTACGTATAACAAAATATGTATCTGAATTATGTAAGGTCGCGATTAGCATCTTTTTTGGTCTGATTTTTTTTCTTTAAACATATATTCTGTAGCTTTGCTGTCAAAGTGACTTTACGGCTGCACGCCTACAGTTAAGATAATGACTGCCACATATTACCATATACCCTACAGGGACACTCGGCAACGGTTAGTGAAGCTGGCATAAATACACAAACAAATAGCTCAATCGCAAGGTTGCGCAACACTACGTCGATATGTTTTGACGTGTACGAGTCGGCAAATTGCTACAATTATACACAGAAGTGTGTCAAGTGGTGGGGGGAAGTTGGTGTGATTTGATGCTTAAAAAACAGTTTTTAAGTTATAATAAGAAATAACATTAAGTTCTAATAACAATCTCAAAATACTCCTCTTTTTATCTCCGCTCCTTCCGTCTCTCAATATTGACCAGTTCATATGAAATTAAAAAAGATCAGATGTTAAATAAAGTTTCTGATATGTACAAGAAGCGGACTGTTGAAGTAAAATTTCTTTACGCGCGCTTCACTTGGGGAGTAAGGTGGTGAATGCGTTACGATAAGTGCGAACGGAAGTTGAGAGGGATATATAAGTTAGGGAAGATAGAAAGAGAGAGAGAGAGAGAGAGTTACGTTTCATATATAAATGTAGGGACAAGTACTAGCATACATTTTTTTTCTCTTCTTCTTTTATAGCTAGTTGATTTGTCGCATATCTCATATCCTAAATTATACAAACTGCAAAAACAAAACACTCCTTCATGCTTTATTATAGAGTTCATTTTGCTAAAGAGAAAAAAGTATTTACGACGTTTTGTATTTGAATCTACCAGCTTCGATTTATGAAAAAGTTCAGCTATTTCACAACATATGGCAGGCAGCAGCAGAAGTTTTACTTCAGTCGTGAGGTCTAAAGCACACTCGTTTTTTTTCTCGTTTCTTAAGTAATTTGTTTCAATCCGTAAAAAAATACCTATCATTGCATCAAATTACTAATATGTGTTCCCAGTTTTACGCAATTTTTTTCATTCCAAAAATCCAACACTGGTGAAGTAATCAACATTAAATCTTAATCTTTATTACAAATACGGGATTTATCACGTACCGTCTTATCGGTGTTTCAACCGACTTCGTGTTTTTATTATTGACTGAAATCAAGCACAAAATCTAAGTAAAATTAAATTTAAATTTATATTACAAAGAAGCTCGGATAACACGTGGCACATACTTATTTAGTGTAATAGCGAAAGGGCCCTCAGCTCAGCATACGCTTAACACATTGTGATAAATTGTTTTTTTTTATCGCAGTCGGGGACTATTATAATCAACATTAATAAAATCGGAACTTTAGTATCATTACAACGATTATCAAAATAAAAGCGTATTAAAGTCATTAAAGTTTTTTTCGAATACTATTTTTTTTTGCACTCAATCACTTTTCCCTAACCTCCCCCGCTGATAGCAAACACGCCCCAAGCCACCGCATGTGCGTACCTGTACCTATCATTACAAACGCAAGCGCATTACCTGATTATATATTGTATGTATGAGTTGTATAATAACAATCTAGTTTGTAGATAGCTTACCAATTACGGCACATGACGGAAGGGAGATAATATGGCGTTGCGATCGCGGATGGAAAGCTGCTGATTTCTACATGGAACATTTAAATACGATTATGAATCAAGTGGGCAACTTACTGATTTAAACGGGTGTTTATCGCGTATGTACCTTTTTAATTCGTTATCCCGACGGTCTGCCCTTAACCACGGATATTGCAACACCGTTAAGACGTCGGGATAACAAATAAAAAACCGGCCACGTGCGAGTCGGACTCGCGCATGAAGGGTTCCGGTACTATTATCTAGAAAAACGGCATAAAAATCACGTGGGACCCCCCCCCCCCCCCCACCCCGCTCCCCTTAAATATTAATTATATTTTAATATAATTTATTATAACTAAATATTCTGTGAATATTTCAAGTTTTTACCTGTTAACGTTTTCAATATCGAGCAAAAACGGTAAAAAACACGTTTGTTGTATGGGAGCCCCTTTTAAATATTTATTTTAATTTGTTTTTAATATTTGTTGTTATAGCGGCAACCGAAATACATTATATGTGAAAATTTCAACTGTCTATCACGATTCATGAGATACAGCCTGGGGACAGGCGGAAAGACAGACAGAGCAGATTCTTAGTAATAGGGCCCCATTTTACCCTTTAAGTACGGAACCCTAAAAAGGTACATACTCGATAAATACCCGTTTTAATCAGTAATTATGTACAGTGATCGCGAAAGTTTGAACAATACTAAGTGGGCATAATATGATAAATGCTTGGTTATAGACGACCCCCATTGACGACCTCCGTGGCGCAGTGGGCGAATAGCTGGCTGAGACGCAGGAGATAGCGGGTTCGATTCCCGCCGCAAAACAAATGTTTGGATGATCTACAGATATTTGTTCCGGGTCTGGATGTTTTTCTATATATTGTAAGTATGTATTTACAAATAAAAATAGCATATATAAATATTATATCAGTTATCTGGTTCCCATAATACAAGCTCTGTTTAGTTTAGGGCTAGATAGCGCTCTGTGAAATGTCCAGCAATATTTATTAATTATTATTTATAGGTAGTAGAGAAAGACTGGACGAAGAGCTGAAGGAGACAGTGGTGTGACAGATGACAGAGAGACGAGACGGATATTGGAATAATAAAGAATAGAGGAAAATATCGATTATGTATAGACAATGCCTTATTCAATACATAATAATGATTCATCATCAACATTATATCATCAAAAGGATATCCACTGCTGAACACAGGCTACCCCATAGATTTCCAGAGCGGCTGATCTTATATGGACTGCACCCAATGGCTCCCAGCCTTTAACAGGTTGTCTATCCATCTAGTGGGGAGCCGTCCTACGCTGGGTATTCCAGTGCGCATTCCACCTCTAGATTATCAATTGATAATTAGATTGATATTTAGACATGAAAAAACATCATCGTAAAAAGTCAAATCAAATTATCTATTGCGAATATGGATTATTAAACGTTCGTTAGTGATACAGTTTTAGTTCGTCCATTATCAGCGTTCATCGCATGCAATTCAGCGTTCTAACAGAAAAACTAAATCTAAGATTAAATTATTTACAATATAAATCAAAAAGTGACATTCTTATAGGCATAAAAATACAAATGTTACATAAACTATGTTCGTTTGTATAGAGTTTGAAGAATGAACAACAAATCAGTAACAGGCCGAGATGCGCATCAACAGATTCATAAATAAGCTGCGCGCAATCTCTGTCCATCGCGATTGTTTGTCAACCGCTGTCGATTGCTGACAAATTGATTGCCACATTGACAGATGTGACAGATCTGTCTTGTCAGTGGCCAGTGAGTTGTAATGTCTTTGTCAAAATAGACGGGTTGGTCTTTAGTTAAGACTCAATGTTTTTCAAAAACTTGTTCAGCCATATTGAGTTTGCGCTAAAGATTTGGCAATTAGGGCGACTTATACAATAAATAAACGTATTCAGTAGCTAAATATGATTTAGGAAGGTTTTTTTTAACTATGTAGATCTTCGTTTGAACACAATCTCGCCTGATGGTAAGCTATGATGTGGTCTAAGACGTTGCACAATTAACTAGAAGAAACCTATTCACTCTTACCTTAAAGAGGCCCGGATTGTATTCGGAGTATTCGGATTTAGGAAAAACAGACGACGGCAAAGCGTTCCATACCTCAGCTGTGCGCATCAAGAACGTATAACCAAAACGGTGTGTGCGAATGGGTGGTATAAGGTAACGGATACGGATGGTACTGAGCTGTGCGCCTGCTTGACCTTTGATGGAAAGGAGATGGCGGAATCAGATCGTAAAGTTCCTGGGCACATTCCCCGAAATGTATTCTGTAAAAGATCGATAGGCTTGCCACTTTACGGCGGTGTTCGAGACTTTGAAGTTGTCAAATCATATAAATATGTACGTCAAATTTAAACATGTTTATTCGCTAAATACGTTTGAGGATTGTTGTGCAAGCTGGCCTTAGTATGTTTATTTGTGATTCTACTGGTTTTATCCAGTATCAGTATATTTTTTGTATCCAGTATCAGTTTACGAAGTGTTTATCACATCTATTGACGGCAATATACAAGTCAAAATTATATTAACAATGGTTAACAGGTTTTCACTTTTATTTACCTGTACTGAATGAATGAATGGATGAAAATTCTTTATTACACTTTAATATCTTTACTACAAATAAATGTAACCATAATGAGCGATCACTTCCAGACAACCTTTCGATGGAGAGGATGAAAGATTGGCCGAGGTGTAAAAATAATATACTTATTAATAGAAAAAGAAAAATAATATAACCTTAAATACATATATATATATATATATATATATATACACATATTAGGTACATAAACAATTATCAGATAAATGAATCACGACTCTTTATGGAGATAAAAGTTTTTGAGTCTCGCTTTAAATACGGAAATAAGTGATATTCACAACGAAAAAGCTGTTTTCTTTAATCACTCATTACAAAGGAGATTTCACTTCCACGAGCGTCACGTCTCGCGATCAACTGGAAATAATATAAGCGAAGAAATAAAAACTAACTGGATGAGAATGAAATCAGAGTACAATTTCAACACAGCAATAAAATCTACACTCAGATACCAAGACGATAGCTTATGCCAACTATTAAATAGCTATTGTCAATGATATTAATATGGATGCTACGAAAAAACAGGGCATGTGTTTGAACGCTAGGACTTCTGAATACCCCTTCGTAGGATATATTCACGGATCTGCATCAAATCAAATTAAATCAAGATATTTATTTGCAACACTCTGAGAATAGATAAAGCCCCAGAAGAAATAAACGCGCCGAATACTGAAACGTCAACATCTACTCCAAGTAGAGTACGCCGCCATTAGTCAGTCTGTGACCATCGTCACGCGTGGCGTGTTTTACAGGGTTCAATTTAATTGGAGCATGCCTTCTTGTGTCGTTCCAACATGTAAAAATTCAGCTGGGCTCAAAAAATAAAAGCAAGAAGGGATCACGTTTCATACGTAAGTAGCGCATTTAGATGTTGTGTTATTTGTTTATTGAATAAATTTTTCAGTTTGTTCTTGTCGTAAATAATGATACGCCATTTTGCTGGTGTTGCCAAAAATCGAATGTTATTATTTTCCCTACTGTACTGTTCGGAGTTTGAAAAGTTGTAGTTTTAAATAATACTATTGGTTTGCCTTGAACTGGGATCTCGCAAATCTCCCAATAAACAAAAAAATATTTTTGGGGCGATTTGCGCTACGATGCCTAAACGTATTTAGTGGCTAAATATGATTTAAGAAGCTCTCAAATCATACAAATATGTCAAATTTAAAGATGTTTAGTCACTAAATACGTTTAGGGATCGTTTTGCAAACCGACCAATAAAATATAAAATGACAATAAAATAGTGCCATAGTCACATAAGTTGTATCCTACCAAAAACATTTACTCTAAAACGGGTACATAATGACTAAACTGATATAACGCGGGGGGGGGGGGTGAGGTGGGCGCGGGACGCGGGTTTCGCTTATAGACACAGCGCATGGCTTGCAATCACAGCTGAATACTTCTTCTGGTGTTTTATCAATTCTGTGGCAACACTTATTAATAACTAAAAATCTTACAGTATATTAAAACAATAAATTATATACAAGCAAGCATAAGCATTGCAATTCAGCGAAGCAATGCAATGTGTTGGGGACACTAGCTGCATGCTTGGGGTAGTGATCTGGAGCAGTTAAGCTATCTATAGATCGTTTGCAACGGTCGTTAATGATTCAACTGTTTATTCTGTATTTTAGTCTTGTAAATAATTGTACATTCTTTCTGTTAATAAATGTATTCTTTCATAAAACTAAATACAATTAATACTAACTAAATCACAGTAATACGAAAATAAATGTGTAAGTTTGGATGTTTGTTTATTTAATTGTTTGTTTACTCAATCACGTCGTAACGGCTGAACTGATTTCGATGAAATTAGTATTTACGTAGATTATAACTTGCATTAACACATAGGCTACTTTTTATCGGATAAATCAGCTCCCATGGGATAAAAATGGGATGTTAACTCAAGTTGCAACAGTGAGATTAGCATTATTTATAGGTTACCAACACATTTAATAGTGTAACTCCTACGAAGTCGCGGCCGTTCAGCTAGTCTATACTAATATTATAAAGAGGAAAGATTTGTTTGTTTTTTTTGAATAGGCTTCGAAACTACATGACCGATTTAAAAAAATCTTTCACTGTTAGGAAGCTACACTGTCCCCGGGTGACATAGGCTACTTTTTACCCAACTGCGCACAAGGAGGGTAATATTTTTATTTAAAAACTACGCGTGCGAAGCTGCGGATTGGTCAGCTAGTTAGTAATAAGTAAGAGATCCGAGGATGTCTATCAATGATATTAATTAGATAGATGGAAAACTCTTTATTGTAAATCATACTTAAAATAATAAAAAAAAAACAATATAAAACAAATAACAATACACGTAGAAATACAAGTGGCGGTTTTATCGCTAAAAGCGATCTCTTCCAGACAACCTTTGGATGGACTGGATTAATCGTCGTCAGGCTTTCATTTTTGGATTGAAGATAATGAAGAATAAACAAATTAATTATTTTGTTTAGTCAGTCTTTCTAGCCAGCCAGAACTTATCATCAATATTTGTTGACTGTGTATAACAATAAGGTATATTTATACATCATAAAATGGCCACTTCCACAAGATCTGAATCTGCATCGCACATACAGTTCAGACGGAATCGTGGTCCGACTACCGTTTTCTGTTATTGTTCAATATGTTTTCCAATAATCCAGTTAGCTGCAGATTAGTTGGAAAGTACGATAGTACCGTTTCACTAATGTCCTAGAAAGTGGGGCTGCGTGTACCCTTAAATCACTTCCAGTGTCTTTAAGTGCATTCTATTTATAGAAACTGCGCTAAAATGGTCTTTAAGTAATTAGCTGTATGCTTCACCAAGCACTTGTGGCTAATAAACGTTATAAAAGCAACTACGCTGTAATAGTAGATTATTAACCAAGGGGACAAAGCAGTGTCTTCTGTCGCGGGTGACGATTTAAATCGCGAGCGTAACGAAGGACTCGAGGTTTACTCCCGAGCGAAGCGAGGGTGTTAAAAACTTAAATCAAGAGCAAAGCGAGGGATTTAAGACGAGTCCTGAGTGTAGCGAGGGATTTAAGTTCACCCAAGACTAAGACAGCTTTATCACCGAGGAAAATACTCTACTTTTCGTACCATTTGCGAAAAAATTAACACAATAATAATATGAGACTAACATTTTTTTGTCGGAAAAGCAAAGGCATCAAGCTCATACGGCCTCGTCGGTTTTCGTAATTTTATTTAATAATCATAACTGCATAATAAATGCGTATTCCTTTTTCTAAAAGATGTATAATGCTTTATATACAAAGTCAATGGTGTAAACACAGATGTAGTTCAGTATAAATTTCGGTAAGTATTCCAAATTTAAATCACATTCTCCCCCTAGAGGATGAATTAAATTCAGTACAATTTTCTTTCCCTGTTTTAACAGATTAAAATGACTATTGTTATGTTCGCTTATTGTGGCATAGAATGTCACTTTTTTGAGCAAGTGGTACGAAAATGTATATATGAGTGGTCATCGCAAGATTACAGATCTATACCATCCAACTATCAATTAAAAGGTGCAGTTAATAATATACTCTTTATATCACACTAAATTAAAATACAGCAACAAAGGATATATACAACAAATAACGGTACAATGGGCGATCTTATCTCTAAAAGCGATCTTTCAGACAACGGTTGGAAAAACGAAAAGCAAAAGAAAGATTAAAATTAAAAAAACGAGTGTGCTTTAGACCTAGCTTTAATGTATAAAACTATTAAAGAACGAAATGAAATTACAAAAAATAATCAAACGAACTACTGACTGATGTATATATATTTCATGCACTGGCTATGAGAGCAAGAGAGAAAGAAAGCGCGCGCACCTCTCTCTCTTGCTCCTACAGTATAATATACGAAACGTAACTCTCTCTCTTTCTATCTTCACTCCCTCTCAACTTTCGTTCGCACTTTTCGTAACGCATTCACCAGCTTACTCCCCAAGTCAAGCGTGCGTAAAGAAGTTTAACTTCAAACACGAGTGTGCTTTAGACCACACGACTGAAGTAAAACTTATTAAACTCCATCTATAGTATGTAAATTTCTATCTTCACTAATTTATATCTCCCTCTCAACTTCCGTTCGCCTCGATCACACTTTTCGTAACGCTCTCGTCACGCATTCACCAGCTTACTCCCCAAGTCAAGCGTGCGTAAAGAAATTTTACTGAGAAAGTGCAGTCTGTTATTTTTAATTATTAAAATAATTCGAGATAAACAGGCCAAGTTGATGGTCGCAGGGCAGTGCATCGTGGAGTACGTTTCTACGTGACGTACTAGGCAATACTTTGTTATAGGCGATGGTGACCACTTAACATCAGGTGGGATATAGGCTTGTTCCATCTCCAGGTGGTATAAAAAAAGATATCTCGGCAAAAATCTAAATAGTTTAAATGGTAGTTCTTGTATTATATTTTATTTATTAATCACTACCTTCCGCCCGCGGCTTCGCGCGCGTGTTTTGTCAATAAAAAGTAGTCTATGTGTTAATCCAGATTATAATCTACATAATTAAAATACATGCAATAGTATAAATTAACGAGGTCGCCATTTTTGTAAGGAATAACTTAAATCTTTTTAGCATATATCCTATAGGAAGCCGCCCGCCGTGCGAACTGCCTCCACATTCAATCGTGTAAAACTCATTTTGTGCGAATGAGTGTGTTTTGTATGGCACCAATAATCTATAATAAAGTACCATCAACAATAAGAGGCAAAGAAAGTACCATGGAGTTTAAGCATGCCCTCAACAAATTGCTTATAGAAAAAACATATTATTCTGTCGATGAATTTTTAGTAGATAAGAATTTTTAAAACATTATTTTTGTTTTATTATTGTACGTCCGAAATGGATAAACTGTGAAAACTTGTGCCTAATAATTAAGGTCTTTGTTGTATATCAGTTTAATCTATAATATAAAAATGAATCGCTAAATCTGTTGGTAAGCGCATAACTCAACAACGCCTGGACCAATTTGGCCAATTCTTTTTTTGTTGTATTTGTTATTATCAGGAGGTTCTTATGAAAGAAAAAATTAAGAAAATTGCGCGCAAAATTAGGAAATTTAAGAATACTTAACCAATATAAAATTATTTATAATCTAACCTTAGCGCTTTTATAATGTAACCTTATGACGTTTGACATAGAATTGACAGAATGCGTGCTGCAAATATCGTCAAAGAGGATGTAAAAAAATGAATATCGTTTGAAATAGATGCTTCGGTAGGAGTTATCCCGAGATATATTGTCTATATGTATAAAAATTGTTAATAAAGTTGAACTACACAGACGTGGTTTTTGGTCCACGACTTTTGGAGAGGACGGCTCGACTGATACAACGAGTACAAAATTCTTGTACTCGTTTCTGCTTCGACGTTCCGAGAAGGGGACATGTTACTCCTTTCCTTAATGCACATTCATTATTGAAGATGAGACACAGACGTAAGCTTCATTTAGCATGTCTCCTCTTTGGTGTAATGAAGCACCATGCCCCTGGTTATCTCTACAGTAAGATAAGTGAACCGTCAAACTGGAGATCCTGCGATCGCCGACAATGTTCGATGCAGCTTTCAACACAGCGACATAGAACAGTAGGCTTTCGAGGCAGTTTCCGCTTCGCTGCATCGAAATGTTGGAACAACATTCCACCGCCGATAAGGAACCTGCATACTATTCACAGTTTTAGATTCAAACTAAAAAAATATTTATTACACTTGCAAAAGGAGCAGGAACTTAACAGATTTGATACAAGTGCAATATAACTCTATATACCTACCTACCTTTAACATTTACATATATGATTTTATGAATTGTTTTGATCATATTTAATACGTTTAATTTCTTACTTTTAAATATTTAACTAGTCTATATATTTAATATGACTTTGTTTATTTTTCTTGTTATTGTAAAACTTTTTCTGTTTGAAACTTATTTTAGTTTTTGAGAATTATTTTTTTACATACTTTAAAATCGCGTCCGCTATGTATTTATTTTCAATTATTTGTCTCTCTTGGTCCTAAAGGTCTCAACGGAAGACCAGCGCAGGTTCTCACGTCCTGCACACGCTGAGTTGAGACCTTTTTTTGCAACCAATTTGTGTACCTAGTTTTAAGTTTTTATGTTGTTTTTATTGATATACTGTTTTATTTTTGTTGTTATTTTTGTATAATGTGTGTTGCAAAATAAAATATTTGATTTGATTTTGATTTGAAAAATTAATTGCTGTTCGTTAGTTTCGCTAAAACTCGAGAACGGGTGGAGCGATTTGGCTAATTTTGGTATTGAATTACTTGTGGAAGTCATTCATTTTCTCATACATAATGATGGCCGGGGACAACAATTGACAATTCTACCAGGGTGACTTATATTGACAGCCCGCGTTATACCTATGCATGTCAAGCCGATACGAAGTTCGGCGGGACCACTAGTACTAAAATATTTCTGATTCTAGTTTTTGCATGAAAGAGTAACAAATATCCACAAATACATCCATACAAACTTTCACGTTTATAATATTAGTGGGATAAGTGGCACTGCATGCTGGTTGATTAGGTATAATTGTGCATAGGCCAACATAAACCACAGTATCTTCTCATTACGCTCTTACGAGACAGCGCAAATTATGACTGCTGTGCTTGGGTTATTCTGTGTTATCTCTATTTAACTCGAAACCATTTTCATCATTGCAGACACGCCACGGCTACACATAGGCCTCCCCTTTAGGTATCCAGAGTTTTATTTTTGTTTTAATGATGATAGCCAAGCGCTTGACCACTACCTCACCTGATGGTAAGTGAAGGTGAGATCGAAGATGGAGCACGCTTGCCTAGAAAGAACTTATTCACTCTGGATTTGAAGACTCCAAGCTTATACTGGTTTAGAAAAACATACGCCGGAAGTGAGTTCCACTCCTCACTTGTGCTAACAAAAAAGGTTGAAGCAAATCGTTTGGTACGGCAAGGTGGTATGCCGACCAGGTATGGGTTCTCGGTTCGTCTACTTGTCCGGTGGTGGAAGGGGGATGGAGGAATAAGGTCATGAAGATCTTGCGCACATTCGCCAAAATGTATCTTGTAAAAAACTGAAAGTTTGGCTACTCGGCGTCTGTGCTCTAGACTTTGTAAATTGGCTTCCACTAGTGAGTCATCACCAATGAGTCTAGCAGCACGTCGCTCAATCGAATCAAGGGCTTCAAGCTGGTACTTAGCTGAGCCATCCTAGAGATGGCAGCAGTACTCTATACATGAGCGGACTTGTGCTTTGTAGAGACTGAGCAGCTGTCCCGGTGAAAAGTACCGCCGAACCTTAGCTAGGATGCCCATCTTCATAGCAGCAATTTTGGCCCTAGATTCAATGTGCGAGCCGAAGTTCAGGTTGGACGTGAGCTCAACGCCCATCAAGCTCAGACTTTCAGAAATTACGAGTGGGATATCACAAAAGGTGGGAACGGGATGATCTTTTGCGGCCTCCAAACGGCTCCCAGCAATCTTTATTAGTTCAACTTTCCATTTTCATTACCCAGCAGTGGGCTACAATTTTAGCTGACCATGATGATGATGATTAATATTTTCTTTCCAAAAGATACCTGTTAGTATGGTAAATACCTTCTTGATTTTGTAGGAACATGCCAGTTTACTGTTCATGTCGTGTTTCATCTTTTGTGTAAGCCAGTGTTTTTGGCCGGGGAAAAATAACAACATAAAGTCCAATTTTATAGTACGAAACCCTAATTAACGATTAACCTATCCCATTAAGTTATTTTATTACCCTTATTCCATTTATTAATATTTTTTAGGTATTTTTATGGTTCCTGTGTGTGTTTGTTTAGCACGTACTTTTGATGCTCTCTAAAAAAATACATATATTGGTTTAATTTAAATCGATAACAATCTCTAAATTACTATATTTTTGTCGAAGCATACAAATTCTAAGTAGTTCATTCGTAAACCAAGTTAAGCCACCGCAATACCGAATAATAAATATAGCATCTGAAGTACCAAGCGAACCTCATAATTACCAACGCATGACTCCTGTGTTCCGCGCATGAATAACGAAATGTGAATGGACTAGCTGTCCTGTGATTATCGCATAAATCAATACCGATTCAACCGGTAATTGCAGATACATCGGACCGATATATCGGTGCACTAGCTTTTGCTTCCGTCTTCTCCGCCCTAATGTAAGTGGCCCACCCGGTATAGAATAGACTTTACAGACTAAATGCTATGCGCTTTCATGTCTTCCTCTGACGCATGCATGAAGCTCCTTAGCATGTGCCCAATATCGCAAGTTGATCTGACTCCGATAGCATGCGTCTGAAGGAAATCAATATTACATACAACTTTTTAAACATAGTTTCAACATCATTATGAATACTATTTGTACTAAAAACGGAAATTTTACCATGTTTACCTGTGATCACGGCGCATGCAACTGCGTCGAAATATCGGGATACTCAAAAACTCACAAATATCCTGTTTTTAGTACAATATTAGATCCATACAAATTTAAACTCATTTAAAACTAAACTTGCTTAGCATATAATTATTATTACATAATTACATTAATTACATATAGCATTAGCGTGATAATTATTATTTTTTTGAAAATAAATGATTATTAAACCTAAATACGCTCAACGCAAGACGAATTGCAAGTTGAAGACGCAAGATGATCATGAAAACGCACTGGTGTAGACATAGCTCTATTCCTTATTCTTTATTGTATACAAGAAGAAACAATAAAAAGTACATAAATAGATTACATGTACAGAGGCGAGCTTAACCCTAAGAAGAGTGTTCCAGCAAACCTTTGAGGCTAGAGAGAGATGATTTTAAAGATAGAGCGTGTACAAGAATCATAAATATTTACATATATCTTAGACAAATAAAAAGAAATATACCTATAGTAACTAATAATATTATGAATATAATAAATTAAACAAATAAACTAATATATATGTACATAAATAAATATATACCTACAATAAAATAAAAGAAAATAGCACTCTTGTTCAAATCCAATGCTATGGGTTGTGATGACATTAGTCGAACTATGATCTCTCACCTTCTTAGCCAAATCATTCCGACTATCACTCACATAGTCAATTTTTCACTCTCCACCTCCCAGTTTCCAGATCAATGGCGCAAGACCTATGTGATTCCGCTGCCCAAAGTACCTAATCCCACTCTTCTCAATCAATTTCGTCTCATCTCTATTCTGTCATTCTTCTCTAAAATAATCGAGTCAGTGGTACATCTTCAGACATCAGAGTTTCTTTCCGATAATCAACTCTTAAATCCTTTTCAGTCTGGCTTTAGGAGAGGCCATAGTACCGCCTTAGCATTGTTAAATGTCATAGAGGATATTCGCCTAAAAATGGAGGAAGGACAGGTAACTTTTCTAGTTTTAATTGAATTCAGCAGTGCATTTGATGCCGTCGACCATGACCTCTTACTTGCTCTACTCCAAAGACTGAATAGCAATCGGTAGTTTCTTGGTTCTCCTCTTATCTAAATGTCCGCCACCAGAGGTTCCGTGACGGAGAAATGTTTTCTGAATGGCGTGATATTGACGCCGGCGTACCACAAGGAGGAGTTTTGCCTCCGATCCTTTTCTCTTTATTTATTAATATACTCTCTCCTAACCTTCACAGTCAATTTCATATGTACGCCGATGATCTTCAACTCTACTATTCTGCAAGAGTAGAAAACTTAGATCATGCTTTAAATGTGCTCAACGACGATCTGCTTCGCTTAGTTTCATGGTCAAATCGTTTTGGCATTAAAGTCAATCCAAATAAATGTCAAGCCATTAAATTGTAATTGGTGGCTCACGTCAACTTTGTAAAACAGATTTCTCCAATATTCCTCCTCTTTATTACAACAGTACCTTAATCCCTTTCTCATCTACGGTTAAAAGCCTTGGACTTCTGTTTTACAGCCATTTAAGCTGGATACCTTATGTGAAGGAGATATCAAGAAAGTTTTATGCTTCGCTACACTCTCTTTTACGCCTGAAAAACTTCCTGCCCACTTCTGTCAAAATAACGCTCGTCAACTCTCTTCTAGTCCCCATTATTGATTATGCTGATGTTGCCATTTTAGATATCACTGAGGAACTCCTCAATAAACTCGATCGTCTTCTCAACACCTGTATCCGTTTCAGCTTCAAACTGCGCAAGTACGATCATATTAGTGAGTTTCGAGCACAGCTTAAGTGGCTCCCTAACCGCGAACGTAGGAATTTGAGAATCCTTTGCTTACTTTTTTCCATTCTTAGAGGTCCATTTACCCACACCTATCGAAAAGATCGCTTCCAGCTTTTAAATGATGCGCATGACCTACAACTTAGGTCAGCTAACACATTGCTTCTCAGCACCAACTCCTTTTCGGATGTGGCGGTCTGCATCTGGAATGACTTGCCATTAAACATTAAAAATGCTGAAACACAAGAGTCGTTTAGAAGATTGATGCGTCAGCGCTACCTTGAGAAGTTAAAGATGATTAAGCCACCGATAGATACCATCATAGCGTTTGACTTAAGTTTGCAGTATAATTTCTATAAAATTATTATTATTTTTTTATTTTTTTTTACACTAACTTTATTATATTAGGTTGGGGAAAAAGTTTCTTCGCATTTTTTAAGAAAATTCAAAACATTTTTTAATATAGTTTATTTACATTTAACTAAAGTATGTAGGTACCATTTTGTTCGATAACTTTTTGCCATCTTGTAGGTAGGGACATGATCCCATTGCTATAGAAATTTTGAGGCTTCTGATCAAAATACCGCGACAAGTTGTTTTGGCAGTCCTCTCGTGATGTTAACCTGACACTGCCTAAAAAATTCTGAAGAGACCGAAACAGGTGGAAATCTGAAGGTGCAAAGCCATGACTACACGACTATATTAACACCTCCCAGCCAAACTCTCTTAATTTTTGCTGAGTGGCTAAAGATGTGTGAGTTATCATGATGAAAAACCACACCCCTTCTGTTGATTAATTCCGGCCGCTTTCTCTCAACTTCTTGCTTTAATCTCATCAGTTGTTCGCAGTAGAGTTCAGAATCGATGGTCCTGCCTGGTGGTAATAGTTCATAATGAATAATGCCCTTCCGATCCCACCACACACACAGCACCTTGTTGCGAGTTAACCCGGGTTTCGCCACAGTCTGTGAAGCCTGACCGGCCTTTGACCACGACCTTTTTCGCACGTTCTTGTCGTACGTGATCCACTTTTCATTACCAGTTATTAGCTTCTTCAAAAATGGTTCGGTTTCATTAGGTCGTAATAAAGAATCACAAATGAGTACACGGTTCATTAGGTTTCTTTCAGTGAGCTCGTGGGGTACCCAAATATCGAGCTTTTTTGTGTACCCAGTTTTTTTTCAAATGCGCCAAAACTGTTTTGTGTTCAATTCCCAGTTCTTCAGCTACGTCGTAACTACTGATATGACGATCTTGCTCCACTTTTTCAAAAATGGCATCAATTTTATCCGTAATAGGGTGACCAGAGCGACGTGCATCTTTGACATCAAAATTTCCGGATTGAAAACGCTTAAACCAAATCTGTGCTACTACCAAATAGACACTGCACTAGGTCCATAAACTTCGCAAATTTTTTTCGCGGCTTGCGTTGCATTTTTATCTTTTTTGTAGTAAAATTTTAAAATGTATCGAATTTCTTCATTAGATTCACTCATCTTTACAGTACGAAAAACAAATAAAAAACACACATTTTCCTAATTTGAATTTGGAATTATCTTCTTTAAAATTAAAACTTTGAATGATACCAAAACCAGCCAGATACAAATAGTATAGCCAAAGAGATTTTATTACAAGTTCATACATACTATAATGTGAAAGGACTTTTTCCCCAACCTATTGGATTGTAGGTAAGATAAATGTTTATATACCTAGTCAGGTCATAAGTATTGTCACACAGTAAAAACTTTTCTTTTAGAATGCTGGCCACAAAAAAGTTTATTGAATTCGAATTTCGAATTGTTCATGAAAATAAAAATGTATACTTTTTAGAATTTTACTCATTTTTAAATATGGAGTGGACGCTTAAAGAAGACCGTGTTGCAGTTATTGCGTTGCATCGTTGCGGTTACGCGCCAATTCAAATTTTTGACATACTGAAAAATTTGAATATAACCAAAAGATTCGTTTATAGCACTATCAAACGATACAATGAAGTCTCTAGTCTAGATGACAGGTCAAGAAGTGGTCGCCCTCGGTCTGTTAGGACTCCAGCAGTGATAAAAGCTGTGAAGGCGCGAATTCAAAGAAATCCCAAACGTAAGCAGAAACTGTTGGCCCTTCAGATGGGGTTAAGCAGAACCACGGTGAAAAGGGTGTTAAATGAAGACTTAGGGCTTTGAGCATATCGAAGAAAAACAGGACATCGTTTGAATGCTCGTCTAATGGACCTGAGACTGAAGAGATGCCGCGCTTTGTTGAAGCGGTACGCGGGAAAAAAATATCGGGAAATTATTTTGTCGAATGAAAAAATTTTTACCGTAGAAGAGAGCTACAACAAACAAAATGATAAGGTGTACGCACACAGTAGTGAAGAAGCGAGCAACCGTATTCCGCGTGTCCAACGAGGTCATTTTCCATCCTCGCTCATGGTATGGTTGGGAGTTTCTTATAGGGGCTTAACAGAGGTACATTTTTGTGAGAAAGGTGTAAAAACGAATGTAGTTGTGTATCAAAATACAGTCCTAACGAACCTTGTGAAACCTGTTTCTCATACCATGTTCAATAACAGGCACTGGGTATTCCAACAAGATTCGGCGCCAGCTCATAGAGCTAAGAGCACACAAGACTGGCTGGCGGTGCGTGAAATCGACTTCATCCGGCACGAAGACTGGCCCTCCTCCAGTCCAGATTTGAATCCGTTAGATTACAAGATATGGCAACACTTGGAGGAAAAGGCGTGCTTAAAGCCTCATCCCAATTTGAAGTCACTCAAGACATCCTTGATTAAGGCAGCCGCCGATATTGTCATGGACCTCGTTCGTGCTGCGATAGACGACTGGCCGCGCAGATTGAAGGCCTATATTCAAAATCACGGAGGTCATTTTGAATAAACTTTAGTGTCATAAGAATCTATGTTTTGTTAAGTTCATTTTGGTATATAAATGGTTACATAATGAATAAACATGTTACAACTATTTTATATTAAACATGTGACAGAATTTATGACCTGACTAGGTATATATTACAATTATTGTGTTAGGCATTTATTATTATTTTCTTAAATGGTTATTTAGAGTCTGTATTTATAGTTTTTGTATGTCTTAATTTTATTTGTAGCTATGAAATACCATTTTTTCTGTGTCACGCACGCCTTACCTTCTTTTACGCACGACCAGGATGACTAGTAGATAATGATATTAGCATTAAGTCCTCCTAGCACTATTCTATTTTGTGTGAAAGTATTAAATAAATAAATAAAATAAAATTACAGAGAAAGATAGTGCTCTTTAACTTTCCGTTTGTAAGTGTTAAACGATGGACTAGCGCGAACTCTATGGGGCAGGGCATTCCAAATTTTCACTGCATAAACGGTAAAGCTATCGGTAACTTAATGAAAAATCTATGAGAGTTTAATAGAGCTATTTGTCGTCATTGATGCCCCACTCGATTACACATGAAATCCATAATAGGAGGACAAAACATGTACCTAGTCCTAATAAAGTTAAATCTAGCACTGAACGTTACATATTGGCAAAATTTCTAGTATATAATATGCATCTTGTTGAGAAAACGTATTTCTTGTCATAGATTGTCAAGTAGATGTTCCTTTTTAGTTGAGTTACAAAGAAATTGTATTATTTTGTATGTATGTTTGTTTGAGGATAACTTTTAAAGCGTGATTGAAATGAATTGCTAAGTAATTGGGATTTTTGTTCACGCGCGAGATTTCAGTTTGGGGCGAACCACAAATTTTATATCAGATGTACAGACTACCACACTCCTGTATGTATGTTTGTTTGAGGATAACTTTTAAAGCGTGACTGAAATTAATTGCTAAATAATTGGGATTTTTGTTTACGCGCGAGATTTTAGTTCGGGGCGAACCACAAATTTATATCAGACGTACAGACTACCACACTCCTGTATGTATGTTTGTTTGAGGATAACTTTTAAAGCGTGACTGAAATTAATTGCTAAATAATTGGGATTTTTGTTTACGCGCGAGATTTCAGTTCGGGGCTAACCACAAATTTTATATCAGACGTACAGACTACCACACTCCTGTATGTATGTTTGTTTGAGGATAACTTTTAAAGCATGACTGAAATGAATTGCAAATTAAGTGGGATTTTTGTTCACGCGCGAGATTTCAGTTCGGGGCGAACCACAAATTTATATCAGATGTACAGACTACCACACTCCTGTATGTATGTTTGTTTGAGGATAACTTTTAAAGCATGACTGAAATGAATTGCTAATTAAGTGGGATTTTTGTTCACGCGTGAGATTTCAGTTCGGGGCGAACCACAAATTTATATCAGATGTACAGATACCACACTCCTGTATGTATGTTTGTTTGAGGATAACTTTTAAAGCGTGACTGAAATGAATTGCTAATTAATTGGGATTTTTGTTCACGCGCGAGATTTTAGTTCGGGGCGAACCACAAATTTATATCAGACGTACAGACTACCACACTCCTGTGTGTATGTTTGTTTGAGGATAACTTTTTAAAGCGTGACTGAAATTAATTGCTACATAATTGGGATTTTTGTTCACGCGCGAGATTTCAGTTCGGGGCGAACCACAAATTTATATCAGACGTACAGACTACCACACTCCTGTATGTATATTTGTTTGAGGATAACTTTTAAAGCATGACTGAAATTAATTGCTAAATAATTGGGATTTGTGTTTACGCGCGAGATTTCAGTTCGGGGCGAACCACATATTTATATCAGACGTACAGACTACCACACTCCTGTATGTATGTTTGTTTGAGGATAACTTTTAAAGCGTGACTGAAATTAATTGCTAAATAATTGGGATTTGTGTTTACGCGCGAGATTTCAGTTCGGGGCTAACCACAAATTTATATCATACGTACAGACTACCACACTCCTTTTATTATAGGATCGATCGATATATTATATCGATAGATTATAACCACCCGGTAGTTCTGTAAATTAAACGCTGCGTTAGATATAATTTCATATGAAATGTGTGGCAGCTCATAAATTGTACGGTAGTCGATAGACAGAATGTGTGTGATAAATATGAAACTGATCCTTATTATTAAACCAATAAAACTTATAATTTGGGCTTCCGTTTCACACATTTTTTATTGGACACTTGTTCTTTTTTACAAGCTTTTTATTAACTTGCAATATATGTTGACGACCTCCGTGGCGCAGTGGGTAAACAGCCGGCTGAGAAGCAGGAGGTAGTGGGTTCGATTCCCGCCGCGGAACAAATGTTTGCATGATTTACAGATATTTGTTCCGGGTCTGGTTAGTTTTCTATATATTATAAGTATCTATTTACAAAAAAAAAGTATATAAGTATTCTATCAGTTATCTGGTTCCCATAGTACAAGCTCTGCTTTGTTTGGGGCTAGATAGCGCTGTGTAAAATGTCCAGCAATATTTATTTATTTATGTATGTTTGACCGGGTGGAATCTTGCAACTGAATTTAAGCCGTTCTCCTCAATAGATTGAGCTGAAATTTGGAATACATATGTAACTTCGGTGACAATGCAATAATATGGTACCATGGAGGTGGCCTCATGATGTAGATGCAAGACAACGGAACTTCTGAATGGATTATACTAGGCTACTTGTGTTTGGGCTCATTTGAATCTGCTTGGCGGTTCCAATTAGGAATTTTATAAAAGCTTGTTTTGAAAAAGTAATTTTTCAATAAAAAACTTATTTTGTAATGACGTTAAAACAATTCCATAACGTTTAAAACCGGGATTTTTTTATAAAATCTAGTATCATGTAAACATTTAATATCTGACGTACAGATTGGAACTCAATTCATCATCATATCAGCCTCAGGACGTCCACTGCCAAACATAGGCTTCCCCCATAGATCTACAGAGCGACCGATCTTATGCGAACTTCTTGTATGCAAAGTGTTAAATGATTTTATTGTGTTTTGTGTGCCTTATCAAATAAATCACACTCGTGCGAAAGTTTGGATGCTTATTTATTTATTTCTTTGTTGCTTAATCTCGTCGCAATGGCTGAACCGATTTTGATGAAATTTAGTATGTATGTACATTATAATCTTGATTAACTAACCACTACACATTTATTCTGTTTTTTTTTCACTGTTTAATCATATACAACTGTTTGTTAAATTATTTATATTGTTCACTTCTTCAATTAATCTGTGGATGATGTCGTGGGTCATGCATTTAATTATATTACTATAAACACTATACATACATTTAATGTATGACTGTTTATCTTCCCAAATAAATAAAATAAAATACATAGGCTACTTTTTATTCCAAAAATTCCATCCTATAGGATTAAAATGTGGTGTCAAGTTAGTTGCAACAGGGAGTTTAGCTTTATTTCTGGGCTACCTACACATTTAGTGGTGTACCACGTACCAAGTCGTAGGCAACAGATAGTAAATAAAAAAAGTATTAGCCCGCGAAAAAACATGTGAAAAACTATGTTAAATACTGAAGAAGCCGGCGAACCCCGAGCGCAACTTAAATTCAGCCGCGTCAAAAACTTCGGCCTGAATATCGCCATCCCTGTTTAGTGACGAAGTTTAGCCACGCAGAGTGACAGTGATCGCAAGTGAACGATTCTTAATTTGATTAGATTTTGACCGTGTTCCGTAATACCAGAAATGATGACTGAAAACTTTTGAATTTTTCTCATTATGTTGTTATTCTATAACTAAACGATATAATCTATGTTCCCATGACTAGGATACGTAAGATGTTGTTGTTTTTAATACGAAACAATCAGGTTGAAAACAGGTATTTTATGACGTAAAAACATGCAGAATGCGATACGCTGCTATTTCGTTTTAGGTAAGTCATCATCATCATATTAGCCGTAGGACGTCCACTGCTGGACAAAGGCCTCCCTCATTGATCTCCAGGAACTGCGGTTGGAAGCGACTTGCATCCAACGCCGACCGGCGGTTCTTACCAAGTCGTCTGCCCATCTTGTAGGTGGACATCCTACGCTGCGCTTGCCGGTCCGTGTCCTCCACTCGAGAACCTTCCGGCCCCATCGGCCATCTGTTCTGCGCGCTATATGGCCTGCCCATTGCCACTTCAACGTGCTAATCCGTCGGGCTATGCCGGTGACTTGAGTTCTCCTACGTATCTCCTTATTTCTGATTCGATTCCGTAGAGAAACCCCGAGCATAGCCATAGCCGAGCGAGCATAGCTCCATAGCTCGTTGAGCTACTCTAAGCTTATTCATAAGGCCAATAGTAAAGGACCACGTCTCGGTTCTGTCATCACTGGTAACACACACTGATTTTAGGTAATTATTTTGATCTAATATATGGTTGGGAACCTAGATAAATACATTCAAATTAAAATAATACCTTATTAAAGTAGAAATATGCTCCAATTAGAAATGATCTTGGTAGTACGTGTTGTATGGGCGATTCCCCTCCGGTCTCCCCTTTACGTGTTGCAATGAGACATAAAAACTTATACATCGAAGGTGCCTAGAAGCTTACATTATTGTAATAAGTCTGCATTCTACTTAGATAAATCGATAGCGCTTACAGATTTACTTTATCCAAACGCACGTAAACATGTCTAATCGAATGCATATCGAATAATCGATTATAATAATCGATGTGTCCCTGACGGTCCCTTTACATACATTTATTCGAGCAATTTTCTCTGGAACTCGATTTGCAAGTCACAATGACATATCGGCCGGGTTGATAGTAAGACAGCGTACCTTGCACTTGCCCCAGCTTTTTCGAAATTGCACACAATTTCAGAAAACAAAGTTGTCTCACCGTCTGTTTTTATTTATTACTAGCTTCCGCCAGCGGCTTCGGCAGCGGCGCTTATGTGTTAATCCAGGTTATAATCTACGTACGTACCAAATTTCATGGAAATCGCTTCAGCCGTTACGACGTGATTGAGTATTAAACAAATATCCAAACTTTCGCAATTATAATATTAGTGTGATTACCGTCTTCATTGGTTCGTTATTTTTAGGGATGAAACTCATCATCATCATCATCTCAATGATGATTGCACCCAATGCCACTCAGCAATCATTGCAACCAGCAACCTCGGCATTCTTTTAATATTTGGAAGGAAGTATTATACAGGAATATTTAAATTAACCTCTAACGTACTAGTGGTTCGCCCGAACTGAGATCTCGCGAGTCTCCGGTAAAAACAAAAAAATATTATTTTCATCTTTGACTATCAAAATAACGTCACGAAATATATAACTAAATAACCCGATTAAAACATTTATAATCTTTGACTATCAAAATAGTGTCACGAAATAAATAACCAAAGTACTTGACCTACAGTTTCATTCAAATTTCAGGTAAAGGGAGTTCATGTATTTTTGGTTAATGTTTTAGTGAACAAATTGCAGTTATTCTAGATTTCAGACTTTTGACTATATTTATGTCACTTAAGCTACACGCATACCAAATTACCTCACTGTGAATTTTGTCAAAGTTTAGTTTTTATTATGGCTAATAGCTCTAAAACGATAAGATTTTTATTAAAAATAAAAACGGTGTCAAAATGTACTAATAAAGACCTTTCATTTGACGTCCTACTTGACCTAATAATCTAATTTTATTTTTTATACCTCTTTTGAACGCCAATATCTCAACTACCCTCCAACATTTTTAGCTCATTTAGTTACAACAAAATTGTGCTGTCACTTCTATGTATCAAATTATACGATGATCGGATCAACGCTTCGAAAGATAACCTCGGACAAACATACATACATACGTACAAGCCGATTAACCCAAGTTGATTTAGAGATCTCGCTCGATCAATTAATTTCTAAGTTTTTTTAATAAATCTATTTATATTTTAAAGCGTTGCTCGACACATTTGGGAATATCTATAAGATATTTTAAATTACGAACCAGACGATATTAGTAATTCTAAAGATTTCTCAAATTTTAGAATTAAATAAATATATAAATAAATATTGCTGGACATTCCACATTCATCTAGCCCCAAAGCCCCAAACTAAGCAGAGCATGTACTATAGGAACCAGATAACTGATAGAATACTTATATACTTTTTTTTGTAAATATGTATATACATATAATATATAGAAAAACAACTAATTGGTTCCTTTACGCCAATATCCCCAAGGCCGTAACAAGGACATAGTAGAAACCGTTACAGAACCCCTAGTTTTGATGGAATATGTCATCGGCAGGCCCTCAGGGTACAATTACATGGTTTCTGTCCACCGCTCAATGATTTATCACTACTGATAGTATGCTCACGGCGCCGATTTAACATAAACACTGACTAACTGATCAATGTGTTTTACTGTTAGGTCCTGTACTGTGGAGATTTTGTCGCTGATAATGCAAGGTGATCAAATGTTATGTTACACCATCATCCTCAATGTTTCACCATTATCTTTTCCTATCAGCTCTTGTGCTTAAGGTTAAAGAGTTACCACGATTTTTAAATTAAAAAAAAAACAAAAAACGAGTGTGCTTTTAGACCATACGACTGAAGTAAGACGTTTTTTTTCAAAATAATAATTTAAAAATTGTTCAAAAACGAAATGAAATTACGAAAAATATAAATATTTCATGCCCTGGCTATGAGAGGAAGAGAGAAGGAAAATGTGCGCGCGCACCTCTCTCTCTTGCTCCTACAGTAATATACGAAACGTAACTCTCTCTCTTTCTTCACTAACTTATATCTCCCTCTCAACTTCCGTTCGCACTTTTCGTATCACATTCACCAGCTCACTCCCCAAGTCAAGCGTGCGTAAAGAAGTTACTCCAATAATACTAGTTGACCCGCCCTCGATTCTCAATAAAAACATTAATCTCCAACGCAGTCGGATAAAAGTAGTTTCAATTCCGGTCATAATCTATCTGTATACCGAATTTCATTGAAATCGGTCGAGCTGTTTAATTGTAAACACGTAACTAACAGCGGACAGACAGACAAACTAGACAAAGAGACCGATTACTTTCGAAATAATAATATTCGTAAGGATATTATATATAATGTATATTGTTGGGTCAAGGGCCAGAGAAAGATAGAGAAGGCGGTACTCCTGGACTCGGCACGCATAGTCAGGAGGTTCCTCTCTCTGCAGCCCTAGCCACCGATCGTTTGGGCCTTGCTTCGCGGTCGGTGGTTTCCGTTTTTATAAATGTATTTTTTACTAGAACGTATTTTTTATATACTAGATTTAAATTAAATATGTGTGAATAATAATAAAAACGTTTATTTCAGGACAGAGGGATCCCTATTTTTTTTTAGTAACACAGAAAAATCATGCATTAAAAATATTGTTACTATGTTCACAAAAAGACAAGATAAAAAATAAATTGCGAGGCGAGATGTTGTTCGGAGCGGATCACACTCACCCTGATGAAGGTTCACGAATTGAACCGAAACATTGTCGGTCGAAACACCGATAAGACGGTACGTGATAAATCCCGTATTTATAATAATGATAAAAAATAAATGCGGCAATATTGGATAATGGACGCATCTACTGAGACACCAGGCATGTGGTCGGCTTAAGCAAAACCAACAGCGGTCAGGAAGCTGTTGGTGCTTCCACGCATGCGGCTCATACCTATATATCAATATAGCACACGACTCAATCCCCCACGATGGACATTCTGGATTAGGATACAACTTTTTTTGTAGTTCCTGACTTCCTGTCTTAGAGGGCTTCATATTCAATTAAATGGGATGTCTTATAGCCTATAACAAGCAGACAATCAAGACGTTTCCAGCGATACCTGACTTGTCTAATTATCATAAGTAGTTTAGAAGTTACGAGGGAACAGGAGTTAGAAGACACCTACGCCCAGCAGTGGACTGTTATCGATTGATGATGATGATGATGATGACCTGACGATGTCATCTTTCTAGCGTTATTTATTTACTATTTATGTACTTATCTGTTAGTATAGTTTGCTATATGTATATACCTATGTATATACTAGTCTATTTTATAAGTATATTAAGTATTAGCATTAAAACTACATATTTTTTTATTATACCTTAGAATATATGTTGAAATGTATCCTTTAAAGAACACCGCACTCCGTATCTTTGTAAATTTTGCTCCAGCCAAAGATTGCCTTGAAGAGATCGCTTTCAGCGCTAAGGCCGCCCATTGTATTGCCTTATTTATTCTTGCCTAGTACTTATTTTTGTGTTATTTCTGTTTGTGTGGTAATTCAATAAAGAGTTATCTATCTATCTATCTATGATGAGGGAATAGTATAACATACATACTGGTCAACATCATAACCCTCCTTTTTTCTCCGTAGTTTAAAGTAAGGTGGCGCTAGCTTCAATTAAATGTCAATCGCAAACGAAACGAAAAGTGACTGTCGACAAAGCAATGACACACTTCTGGGCCTATAGTTAGCGTAAACACACGTATGACTGTACCAGTAATAACTATAGGCTGCATTCGTAATGATACGCCTAGTTATGTCAGTTAAGGCGAGGGTGGTTGAAAGTAAAAGCTCTAACTAGACCACCAAGCTTTATATCCTATCTAGCTTAAGACTGCGGTTTTGCACGCGTGGTTTGTCAATAAAAAGTAATAAAATCTGGCCAAGTGCGAGTCGGACTCGCGCGCGAAGGGTTCTGTACCATTCTTCTGTACCATTTATAAAAAAGGTCAAATAAATATTGTCTGTTTTATGGATACATGGATACACTGTTTTATGGACTTAAATATTAATTTCATTTTTTTTTAATTTTTTATTTTTAAATTGAATAATATAACTCAATATTCTGTGAATATTTTAAGCGTCTACCTGTTGCCGTTATCAATATCGAGCAAAAACAAGCAAAAAAATCACGTTTGTTGTATGGTAGTCCCCCTTAATTTTTTTATTATATTCTGTTTTTTGTATTTGTTCTTATAACGGCAACAGAAATACATCATCTGTGAAAATTTCAACTATTTAACTACCACGGTTCATGAGATACAGCCTGGTGACAGACGCACAGACAGACAGACAGCGAAGTCTTAGTCATAGGGTCCCGTTTGATCCTTTGATTACGGAACCCTAAAAAGGAGATTTCTTTAACTTATAAATAACTAGCTGTTGCCCGCGACTTCGTACGCGTTACCTACATATTTAGTAGTTATACATATGTGTAGAAATAAAGCTAAACTCGTTGTTGCAACTTCACTTGACACCCCATTTTTATCTAATGGGATTATTTATGGATTAAAAAGTAGCATATGTGTTAATCCAGGTAATCTACGTAAATACTAAATTTCATCGAAATCTGTTTAGCCGTTACGACGTGATTGAGTAGCAAACAAACACACCAATGAATAAATAAAAATAAAATCTAAACTTTCGCATTTAAATTAATATATTGTGATACATAAAAAGATGTCTTGAGTTTAAATTCAGTTGATAGTCTATCTAATATACCATTTTTCATAGATATTATTTAGTTTAATTCACTCTGAAATAGATTAGATTAGATAATTCCTTTATTGCACACCATTAAATATAAACATATAAAAGAAAATACACTTTTAATTCATAGATACAATGGACGGCCTTATCGCTAAAAGCGATCTCTTCCAGGCAACCTTTTGATGGACGGGATCTATGTGAAGAAATAAGGACGACGGCGTTAATTTTTGTTTTTACTACTTATATGGCAAACGAGCATGCAGTCCACCAGATGTTAAGTGGCTACTGCAGCCCATGTATATCCACATAGAACTCATAACAAGCTATTATGTTGTCTTGATCTCTATGTGGATACGTTGTCATACTATAGGACTTAGCTGTTATGCCTATGTGCCAGTAATTACAGGAACATACCATTACCATCTAACCGGAACACAGCAGCACAAGTACTGCTATTTGGCGGCAGATAAGGGTAAGGCGGTGGTGCCTACTTCCTCGAGCCCGTTCACAAAAGTTCTATCACCAGTAAAAATAATATAAGTTAATTGATTAAAACGGGTATTTATCGCGTATGTATCTTTTTTATTTGTTATCCCGACGTTTCGGCTGTGTTGCAACAGTCATGGTCTCGGGCTGACTGGAGGTACTTGGAGCTACCGTCGGGAAGCTGCAGCATCTACCCTCACTTGGTCTTCAGAATTAGAAATGTCCTCGTTCATATTAAAAAAGGTAAATATAATAACAAATAAAAAAGGTACATACGCGATAAATACCCGTTTTAATCAATAATTATGTACAGTGATCGCGAAAGTTTGAAAAATACTATAAGTTAAATAATAAAGTTATTGAAGATAATATAAAATTAAATACATACATATAATCATAAAATTACAGAAATATTAATATTATACTACATAAAATATAAACCTACCTACATATAAATAATATATATAAATTATAAAAATGTATAAATTAATAAATGACCTAGTGAGTGATGAATGACAGATAGTATTGTCTAACCATGTTTTTAAAGATAGGGAGAGATTTAGCGTGACGAATTGAGACAGGTAGGGCATCCCAGAGCCTGTAAATAATATACAGTAACAAAAAAACCTACAAGTATCCACATTAAAACTTATGTACTCGTATATCACCTGCAGCAGTGAAGCCGAATATCAACGTAAGTAATTATGTATACATGTATACTGCATTTAAAACATTAACTTAAATCACTGGTAGGTCTGATGATTAGTATATTTTTTCAAATTCATTACCATGTTTTTTTTTTTTTTTAATTTTCGATCTGCCTTATTTAAAGTTTGAAAATACAATGAATCAGCCTGTATAATATAGGTAAACGAATCATATTCATTCATCATTCAAACCTACCTGTTAAACTGACTAAGCGGCATCGCCGCGCAGACGCCGCCGATTTACGTTAAAAAATAGGTTGTCTGTAAAGTCGGTTTACGGACGATATTTCTACGTGATAACGAGTGGAAGAGAGATAGATGCGTCACAAGCCGAACGCGTATGCCGATCTTTATCTCTTGTTCTGCGCTCTCGCTAACGCTAACGCTAACGTGACACTTTTTCGTGTGTGAAGCCGGCGTTCATCGATTTATAAGACACGTCAAAATTATTTATGGGAAATGTATCAATTAAAGAATAAATATTCAAGCTTCCGGTATTAAACCAATCTTTAAAATCAGTTAATACTGTACTGAATACGTGTTTTAAATTAATGTCGTGAATGCGGTGACAGACTGTATATTAAAATCTGACAAAATAAATAATTGCCAAATATGACACTTTCTCCTATGGTCGAATCTCGTTGAGAGCGTAGCTGGGTGTCAATGAGACTCGCAAGGGACCGGAAAGAATGACGTTATAAAATAAGGCCTATATCCAACAGTGGGTGCAGACGGGCTGAGATGATGATGATGATGACACTTAATCGCACATGGATCAATCACACTGGAGGAATTTAAAGCACTTTTTTATAAATAGGTGCTTACAACTTTTTTGTCAATAGAGTTGTTTTTCCGTATTGTATAAGGCTTTCATATATTAAAGGTAAGAAATAGAATCCAAAACGAGGTTATCCGACAGAGAACCAAGGTGATCGACATAGCTCAGAGGTTCACCAACCTGAAGTGACAGTGGGCCGGTCATATCTTCCGCAGAACCGATAACCGTTGGGGTAAACGTGTTCTGGAGTGGAGACCACGTCTAGGCAAGCGAAGTGTATAACGCCCTCCGGCTAGATAGAGAGACGATTTGCGCGCTGTGGCTGGCAAGGATTGGACGCGAAGAGCTGAGGATCGGGCTCAATGGCGCACCCTGAGAGAGACCTACGTCCAGCAGTAGACAGTTATAGTTTGATGATGATGATGATGAGGTACGTTGTGTGCTTATTATAAAGCCTTCTTGCATTCAAATTCTTCACCACCTTGTTAATCTATATAATATCAAAAGCTAACTTAAAACGCACCGGCATCACATATAATTCAGAATAGTTATGGTACTTATCGTGGACGACCTCCGTGGTGCAGTGGGTGAATAAACGACTGAGACAAAGGACGTTGCGGGTTCGATTCCCGCCGTAGAACAAATGTTTACATGTAAGCTAAACATGTAAAGGAACCACCTCGTCATAACCATCGTGAGGAAACCGGTACACCCTAAAGCCAAAAAATCAAAGGCATGTGCAGGCATGGGTAGGTACCTACTATTCTAATAAGCGGGGTTGGACTTGCAACCTGTCACGTATGGAATGCCTGTTCATCATCCATCATCCACAACCCGACTTCACCTACAGTTGGGTATAGACCTCCCTTTGTGCCTTCCACTACGATTCTGCGCTAGTTGCATCCATTGACGGTCCGGGACTTTAACCATGTCGTCTACCCATCTCGCTGCCGGACGTCCTATATACCCTTTTATGGCCACTCCTCGGCCACCATACAGTCGCTGCCCTGCTCCATCTGTCATCATCACATCAAGCTAAGTGTCTCGCCCAATTGAGATCCCTATCTCGATTCCATATGTCATGAGTCTTCGTCTACGGATCTCGACGCTTGGAACTCAATCTTATAGTCTTGTTACTAGGCCACAAATAGGCACCAAACGTAATATTTGGGACATGCCTCTATAGATTAATTAGAAAAAAAGTATTTATTTATTCTATCTGTTATTTGGTTCCCATAGTACAAGCTTCGCTTAGTTTGGGGCTAGATGGCGCTGTGTGAAATGTTCAGCATTATTTAATTATTATTTAATACATAAGTGTAACTTCACCTTAACATACGCAGTTATGAGAGAATGTTAATTGCACGAGTCAGCAGTAAGTGAATTAACCATGTAAATACTGCTCATGATACCAACATACGATAGAACATATTAAACGTACGATAAAAACATTAAGCCTCAGAGTAAAAAATAACTATACAGCCTAACTAATATAGAGTCTACTTAGTTTAAGTTTCTTAAAAGTGTAATTACTATGAACTATCTAGATAAGCATCATCATCTACAGGCCGATCTCACCCACTGGTGGATAACGGCGAAATAATACAAAAAATATAATAAAAAAACGAGTGTACTTTAGGCTACACGAATGAAGTAAAACTCCTTTTTCAAAATATTAATTTCTAAAATTGTTCAATCATCATCATCATCATCATCATCGTTGTATTATGTTATATTGTTATGTCATATTTTGTATTGTATATATTCTTATTTTTATATGTTCTGTGGTATGGAATAGCGGCAATATTATTCGGCTGTCATAACTTCGGATGTGGCTTAAAACCCACCTTAGGGATTGATTTGGAAATGAGTTTAATGTAATATTTTATGGGTGGTTTATTTCTTGTAAACCTGGATACAAAATTAGTTAGATGGTTGTTATAAAAATCTTTCATTTTTGGCTATAATTATTTTTACAAAAACAAAATGATAAATATTAACTAGACATATAAAATTACTTAACTTTGTAGTGACACTATAATATATTAAAAGGTCCAACGGTGTTTCAAAATATCAGTAAAATCAGTCAGGTATATAAAGTGCTTACGTGTGAATAGTTCATACACACAGAGGCGCGCTCTGGGTTTCACTTATAAAGTTATAACTCTGAGAATTAAACTTTTATTTGATGCCGTTATTGATCGATTACAACGTTGTAATGAAGCAATTATGTCTCATGAGTGGTGTTTTGTTGAGCAAATAATGTTTTGTAATTGCCTTATTATGTCGTATTGAATGATTATGTTGTATGTAACAAATAATCAAACATTTTAAGTTATTTTACTAAGAAAACTTTCATGATTTATTACAATCATTATTCATTATCTCTGGAATAGGCGGGAACGTGATAAATCCCTTAATTATAATAGTAAATAAATAAATAATGCTGGACATTTCACACAGCGCTATCTAGCCCCAAACTAAGCAAAGTTTGTGCTATGGGAACCAGATAAATGTTTTTTTTTTGTAAATATATATAATAGTATACAGAAAAACACCCAGACCAGGAACGAATATCTGTAGATCATGCAAACATTTGTTCCGCGGCGGGATTGAACCCAAAACCTTCTACGTCTCAGTCGGCTATTCACCCACAACTAAAAATGATTTTAAATTGTATGCACCATGTACTATGCTGTCAAATAGATCTGACATGTCATTTTGATACAAGTATTTCCACTAAAGTACCTAGTAAAGATGTCCCTGTTACTGGTAACTTTCTTGTCTATTAATATATCCCAATTCGTATGACCGCAAATTCAGGAAATTAGGCTTGTGAGATAATAATTCAAAAATATTTTTTATTTTATTCTATTTTATTTTATTCGGAAAACAAACAGTACTTATATCTATTAAGAAACAATCTTATACAATTAATTACCATTTACATGTTTTCGCATATAATATTTAAATGAGCCTGTTTGTTTAGTTAGCCCAGAATTTTCCCGGAAAAAATAATATATGAGTAAATATATAAAGGTTTCAATTAATGTAAAAGTGAGAACAAACAGTTATTGAACCAATTCTAACAACTATATTAGCTACTAGATATCCCACAAATAAGTGTTCTAGACTAGATGAGAAATGTCTATTACTAGATTTCGTTACGCTCAGTTCGTATAAAAGTTACCCAACACTTATCCAAAGAAACAATAATCCTATTTCAGAATGAGTTGTTACACAGAATACAAGAAAATTAAGTGATAATAAAACTATCAAGCTGCACAAAGTAAACAGTACCAAGACATAATTACAAGAAATATTACCGCAAATAAATTAGCTAAAACACAGCATTGAAACCATTCCGTATACACTCGAATCGTTTCATACATCAAGCTGTCAAACTCCGCACCAATTGCTGTGTTTAAAGTCGAAGGTGCGTTCTATGTCCCCCACTCTTGAATTCCACACTATTTTGCAAGAAGCGGGTACGCCCAGCCTTGCGATTCTGAAATCAATGTGAGTTACTTCATGATGACCTTATATCATATTGTCACGAGCGTGCACAGGGCTTATTACGTTAGACGAGGCGATAAGGATGACGCAGCTTAATTAACATAAATATACTTATCTAGGTTCGGAACCCTCATTACACGGGTCCTACTCGTACTTGACCGGTCTGCAAGACCACTACCCACTGAATATTCTATTAGTAGCAATCGTGTCACAAACACTGATGTCATAAGTGTATGAGATTCTAACGCTCCTGTTCTTTTCAAAACAGGTAAAGGTGTTAAGCGCAACTCCTTTAAACATGACATAAAGCCAATATGAAATAACTTAGTATCACTTCCCAAATCAGCACATACCCTCCTATTAGTATAGCTACCGAACAGCCTTGGCTATTACTTACTGACCATTATCCGAAGCGTAAGCATAGCTGTATCGTCACCAGAGGCTGATATCCCGTCGACAGCTCGAATTACGCTCAGAATTATCCTACTTTACGGACGAAGCCTGGAGCGAGCGCTAACAAGGGTACTGTACACGTCACAGCCCGCTCCTATATTTCCTTCCTCTAATAAAACTGATGATAGTCCTCGGGTGTTCTAAAAAACGGCCAGCGCTACATCATAGCTGATGAACGTGGAGCTAGGATGAGAAGAGGCGAATATTGCGAAAATTATTCACCGATGTTGAAGTGTTCACTTGCCTATGCCAGATGGAGTGACCGTGCGCTATAGTTGGCAGGGGCTGTGGTACACCCATCAGTTGGCGCTCTTTGGAAGAGATCCAGTCCAGCTCTGCGAGTGTACTGCTATAGGTTGATGATGATGGGATTGCAGTGACGGCAAGAAGAGCCGAAGATCGGGCTCAGTGGTGTAGCTTGGAAGAGACCCGCCAGCAGCATTCTAATGCCAGTGGACTGATATAGGTTGATGATGTTGCCTATAGTAGAACTACACAAAAAGTATACATGACTTGAATGGTCTGTACTGATTAATCTATTTTAAAAAAACGCAGACGTTCTACGTGCTCTCCAATGGCAAAGGAAACATGTTGAGAGAACCAACAGAAGTCTAACACCTTTAACTGTTACAACATTAGGTCGTTTATTCAGTCTAAACATAACCTTGGTTTGTTTTTGTTTCTCTTATTCATCTTCGTATGTTGCTTATGTATCTACTCATATGAGCAAACCATCACTGCGGAGTCACTCCAAGAGTATGCACCTTATGCTGTTCACTGTTCAATAACACCAAGTGAATTCCGTAGACGGCGCCAATACGATACCTAATTTTCTTTTAGGACCACATTAGAATAATATTTTTTTAGTCCTTGAGCCCGGCCGAAATGACTCCTGACTCGCCAATATTTAGTCAAACAGTTTATCAAATTTGGGAACTAACGACTCGATGAAGAAGCGGCGATCCATCATAGGGTACAAAGCAAAGCATCATGCAAAAATCGTCCCTCTCCATTATATCAAGGCTCGATGGCTAGTAGCTAGCCTACTCTCAGAGCGCGTATAAATTCTAATAAGCGTATACTCCAGCCTCGCGGCAACAATGCTCCTAATCTCGACTATTACTCTTGCGTGGAAATTTTAAAACCTTACCGGTAGTTGTGGTTAATTTTTAGTTGCCTCCTACGCTTGTAATAAATTGACCGGATTGATGCGAGTTCGGTGGCCTGTCACGAGGATTTAGAGTACCGTTGGGATTTGGGAAAACAATACGATGTTTTTCAAGAGCTTTCTTGCACTGCTAAAAAAGGAAATCTAATAGAACTGTCTAAATAAATTTAAATGTACCCATTGTTCTTCACACAGGTTTGGAGTCATTTGGACCCGGGGTCACGGGCCCAGTCTACACCATAAGAAAAAATATATTTGTGTGGTCATTTAGGCCCACGTGCAATTTGAGTATAGTAAAAACCTAGCGTCTGTAGATAGTCTAGTCTGCTCTAACTTTTAGCATACTTATATAAGAAAGGTTTCAAAAATCAACATTGAACGGCATTGACATCGTTTTGGGTAAATAAAACCGCAGAGAGACATAGGCTTAGAACTTATATTACTCCTTTTGTGTCAGAAAACAAAAAGTAAACACAACTAAAATAAAACGCATTTGAAAACATAATTTTCTTTCTTCAAATAACCAGTATCTGTAACAGGTTTTATAGATATAGACCGGTATTCTGAGTTTAATAACGGAATAGTTTGAGACAATGTATCGACGCGTAGGCGTTAGGCATTTTTGTATGAAAAGATACATTTACTTGGGCATTGAATTGTCAGAAAGTGTCTATAATATTGAAGAAAATAATTAGCCACATTGGCGAGGTTTAGAGTAGACCCATCAAATAACATTAGAAATATTTCTATAGAAAATTAGACCTACTGGATAAGAAAACTAGTGCCCAATTCTATTAAACCAATATATAAATATATATAATAAATATTGCTGGACATTTCACACAGCGCTATCTAGCCCCAAAATAAGCAGAGCTTGTACTATGGGAACCAGATAACTGATGGAATACTTATATAATTTTTTTTTGTAAATACATACTTATATTATAATATACAAAGAAACAACAAGACCCGGAACAAATATCTGTAGATCGTGCAAACATTTGTTCCGCGGCGGGAATCGAATCCGCTACCTCCTGCGTCTCAGCCGGCTATTCGCCCACTGCGCCACGGAGGTGGTGCAGTGATAATATATGAATAAAACCAATCACTTCACTATGATAATGTTATCGTCGCAAAATGACCACTATAAAATGGCCTTTTGGTATTCTAACACAATCTTTTTTCAATTACCACTTATGCTATGGCAACAACATTGAAAATTTCGTAGAAACAACAATCGTCTATAATCGTTTTGTTTATAAATTAGCTGGTTTTAGGCTAACTTACCCGCGGGGTTTCAAGTTCAAATTCAACCGTTTATTTGCTAGAATACACAAAAATTTCATTATAAGGTCTTTAATCTGTGCTTGTCAATGTCTTTAATACTGTCAATACCTGCATGCAGGCGTGCAAATATTTGTCAGGAAATATTTATTTAAAAAGAATATTTCATAAATTAAAATTCAATTAAATCATCATCTCATCTGTCTGGTGCAGCAGTTGGGGCTGATGCGGCGGCAAATTCAGCCGAAGATCTCAGCGGCGCAAATATGGAAGTCTCGACAGAGCTTACGTATTTGAAGCATTTGGGGTCGAGTCCCTGGGTCCGTGGGGTACCGGGGCTTATCGCGTTTTTAAAATTCCTTCTGGGCGCCTGGTCGAAGCGACGTGTGATCCGAGAGCTGGCACTTATCTGGGTCAACGCATAAGCATTGCAAATCAGCGGAGCAAAGCAGCCAGCGTCTTGGTGATACTTACGCCTGGTAGTGATCTGGAGCAGTTGAGCTACCTATAGATCGTTTGCAACGGTCTTTAGATGATTCAACTGTTCCTTCTGTATTTTATTGTAAATAAGTATATATTCTTTCTATACTAATGTTATAAAGAGGAAAGATTTGTATTTTTGTGTGTATGTTTGTAATGAATAAACTCAAAAACTATTGTTCCGATTTCAAAAACTCTTTCACCATTGGAAAGCTACATTCACCTTGAGTAACATAGGTTACTTTTTACCCAACTGTGCAAAGAAGGGTAATGTTTTTATTTAAAAACTACGCATGCGAATCTGCGGATTGGTCGGCTAGTCTGTTATAAAATCATGAATACTTTATAAATGAAAGCCACGGCGTCAGTTATTACATAAATATATTTCCTTGCAACACTCTCAGTTCTTTAGGTAGGTATTTTATTGAATATATTTATGGACATATTCTTAACATTTTCTTATAAATATCTAAATATTATGTTCACGATGTTCACAGTTTCTATACTTTATACAGAACACAAAACATATACATGACTCACACCTGCCCACCTTTTCCCCCAAACTTCCGTGTAAGTCTCGGTCTGCGACGATCAGTCACGGGCGATAGATAATTCATATGCACGATGGGACAAAATAAATCTTCCGTACTTAGATCCATTTACTGTCGTGTTAGATTGCCGTGTTCTGATAACGATAAACGTTTTTGGAGTTTAGAAACAAAACGGGAAAGATATGCTCGTGTTGTCTTTTTTTGGTGATTATTTCTGAGATTTATACCGTAAGATCTATGAGTATTGTAATATCAAGAACTAAATTAGAAGCTCCATTTTTTATTCGTGCATAATAGCAATTGTAGAACCACGAGATTCACGAGATTAATACTGCATTTTTATTATTTTTTAACTTATTTTGACAGCTCGAGAGCGAGCTCATTAGAGCTCGATTTAACAGGAAAAACAAGTATTCTAACATCGAAGTTATTGATTTTATTAACTAGATGTAGATGTTTCGAATACTACAATGCTTTTTGCTAATCCTTTTCTTTGTTCTGCTAAATCGTTATGTTTACGTGCTGATACAATATTAATCTCAGTTGATGGCGGCAGTAAGGAAGCTAGAGCACCTGTAACACAATATCTCGGTTCACTCTAGGCTTGGTCAACAGTGTAAATTCGCTATCAGTCGACAAGGAGCTTGGAATATAATGGATGTGTTTATGTATAAACTTTTTGTAGAGAAGTTAATAAAATATAGGGAAATTAGGACAGAAAATTATCAAATAATATAAGGTTTTTTGAAAGTACATGTGCCTTTTGCCTTACTTGTTGCGATGCAATTCAAAAAATTTTCAGTAAATATCTTGCCATATTTACTTACAGAGTATTCTTTTACGTCAATCTCGGTAAGTTTTGTGTATTCAGTTTAAAAAATACGTAGTAAGGCACTCATAAGCAAAAATATACACAACTGAGCGAAGCGCTTACTCTAAACCACGTTGAGGATACCAACACAAAAAATAGGGTGTGGCTGTGTCATGGACACGGCCGTGTGCTCTACATGAATACGTGTACGTAACAGGTAATAATTTAGTCAAAGTTATGGTGAAATCAGATGGCCGTCTAGCGCACTCTGTTTACAGAAAGCCAACACACACTGACCGCTATTTGAAAGCTGCGTCACACCACCATCCTCGCCATTTGCAATCTGTTGTTTCATCGTTAACAAACAGAGCTTACGATCTCTGTGACCCTGAACATCTGGAGAGTGAGCTGGCCCATGTTCAGGAGGTTCTAAAATCCAACGTATATGTAAATAGACGGCAGCCAAGACGCACGAACAGAGAAAAACCATCGGAGGCCTGTAGAAAGCCAACGTTTTTGCCATACGTGAAAGGGGTGACGGATAAAATTGGAAATGTGTTGAAGAGGTTTTGAATCAAGTCGGTCTTCACTCCTCTCTCAAAGATGACCAAGCATTTGCGGACTCCAAAGGATGTTATACCTCTGCAAATACCTGGTGTTTATAAGCTAGACTGTAGCTGTGGCCGCTCTTACACCGGGCAAACCAAACGTACCATAGCCGAGCGTGTCAAAGAGCATATCGCAGCTGTCAAAAATCGCCAGGTAAACAAGTCAGCGATAGCAGAGCATCTGGTAGACTCGGGACCAAATCATTGGATTGAACTTCATGATCCTAAGGTTCTCTCTAGTGAACGCCATTATTAAAAGAGAATAGTTCATGAAGCGATTGAAATCAAGAAATTTCCAAATTTCAATCGCGAAGATGGCTATAGACTCTCAGCGTCTTGGAACCCGGTGATTGCTAGGTGTGCGCGTCGTAATCGACTCAGTGCGTAGATACGGTTAATGTAGTGTGTCGTAATATGATCGAAGACGTTTCTAATTCTGAAGACCAAGTGAGGGTAGATGCTGCAGATACCCACACTTCCCGACGGTAGCTCCAAGTACTCCAGTCAGCCCGAGACCATGACTGTTGCAACACAGCCGAAACGTCGGGATAACAAATACAAAAGGTAGAAACGCGATAAATACCCGTTTTAATCAATAATTAGGTAATAATTTTCTATACAAAATTTAAAATACGCTATTATATGTATGTTATAATCATGTTTAAACACTAATAAGTCCTTCGGGTCATACTAAATGAAAATCTCGAAACGCAGCAAAATGTCCTCAAAATGGCGGCGCTGCCTCCACGGCACGCGATGCGTCACAGGCCTCACTTAGCGTAACGGATTATTTTACTCTTTAGCTATCCAGTGGTGTAATTAAATTTTGAATCGAGATGATACGTAGCAGCAAACACCAAACTGTATCCCCTGTTTTGGTTATCATTCGTTTTTTAATCGGATCCTACTATTGTAGCTATTTTAAAAACGTATTCACGTGAAAAAGTTACCAAAAAATATGGGGAGGGGGGGGCGTAGTTTTACGCTGCGCTTTCCTGTGCATGGCAAAAAATTAATTTGATTTGATTTGAAAGAATTGGTCATGTAAATAAAATGCCTTCTCCAAACATTGACTTAGGTCGTTTCCACCGGGAAGGCGTTTGCGTAACGTATATCCTGAAGGCAACAATTCTCACTCTCGTCCGCGTATAATGCAGAATTACAAGCTATACACCACTTTGTTTATACCGGGCCGTATTTATAGACTTACATTTTCATAGACTTGGCAGAGATCATCAAACGTACCTATTATTTTGAAAGGGGGTTAATATTTCGTGTCAACAGATGGCACATATGTCATAACCTGTTTGAAGCGTTGAAAGTTCTGGTTTGGACCTTTTATAATGGTTTTTCCGCCATTATGCTAGCGCTAAACAAACGAACGGCAACAGATTGAACTCTTTTCTTATTAATGTATTATTTTTATACAAACAGCCGGGTCAGATTTTGATGATCCTTTGCACAAGGCTAATAGATAGATCGAAAGATATTTTTTTTTTATTGTTACACTAAATTACAATACCTTAACCTAGAAAACTTAGACTAATACATGGTGGTACAATAGGTGGCCTTATCGCGTAAAGCGATCTCTTCCAGGCAACCTTTGGATGGACTGGATTGAAAAACGTATGAGGAAGCGGTGTTACATTAAATACCCATTTATGTAGAATACAAATAAATACCAAAACCTAAAAAAAAAATAGTTGAGGTATCCCCACAGAAATACCACTACAGTATCGCTATAGATTCATAGACCATACAAAAAACAGTTGACGCTTCGCGACCGATTGCTGTCGCTATTTTTAATTATTTTTTTAGCGATAAGGCCGCCCATTGTATTGCCTTATTTATTTTAACCCAGTACTTATTTTTTTTTTTTTTTTTTTTTTTTTTTTTATTATTTCTGTTTGTGTGGTAATTCAATAAAGAGTTATCTATCTATCTATCTAATTTTAGATTTTAGGTCGCGATGACGATTCAAAATGATCTATGAAATTTAAATATTGCTTTTGAATTGTGTAAGCAGATTTGGAAGAAAAAAGTTTACAAGACGAAATCGTACTAGGGTGCGGCCATTTTTATTTTTTGACAGTTTTTGTACCACTCTCGAGGCTCTACTGATTATTTTGAGATCGATTTCTACTAGTTTAGGTAAAGAGTTCATAATTACAATTCCCGACAAATCCGGCCATCTTAAATCTGGTGAAAATAGCTCAATAGTAGATAATATTTAATTACTAAGTTCTACACACCTCGAAAAATCTTCTGTTTTAATAATACTCCCCTCTATCTTGTCTGGAAGAGATCGTTTATTAGCAATAAGACCGCCCATTATACATGTTCTGGTTTCATGGTTCTAGCTTGTAAGGTTTATTAAAGAATTATGAAGTAAAACTTCTTTACATGTTCTTGACTTGGGGAGTAAGCTGGTGAATGCGTTACGAAAAGTGCGAACGGAAGTTGAGAGGGAGATATAGTGAATATAGAAAGATAGAGAGTTACGTTTCATATATTACTGTAGGGGCAATATAGAACACATATTCTTTCACTCTTTCCCTCATAGCCAGTTGATTTGTCTCATATAAAGAGAAAAAGAAGAGAGCTAAAGAAGTTTTACTTCAGTCGTGTGGTCTAAAGCACACTCGTTTTTTTTCAACCATTCATTCAATCAGAATCACAACAGTACGAACTATAGATGGTACACCATACAAACAATGTCCGCCTCCGGGCATGATCCCATAACTGAGCATACACCTTTACCGCAGTCGGCTAAAAGGTCTTACGCCACTCTCTCGATATGGAGACCAGCTGGTCTCTGTAATAACATTATATCGTCTTATTATGCTAGATATTTGCCAGTTGATATGAACGTTGCTATTGCAAATGTAACGGGCAGATTAATAATATACCAATAATATCCATACCAATAATATAAGTTCGATAGTAACACGGTCTCCCTGTCTATGTTGTTAATGACCGGGGATTGAGACAACGGCTACTTTTTGCCCCCCTGAGCAAACGGAGTGTAATGTTTTTATTGACAAACCACGCGTCATAATACAAATATATTATCAAATATCATATCATCAATAGTGGCACATAGGGAGGCCAGGTCTAGTTTTCGAGAATGGGTCCTTTGTAATAGACCTAAATCTGGTCTGGTTTACGAAAAGATGAGCGAGGGCAGAAGGGTATTTAAATCACGTTTAAAGTGGTGCCTAAATCATCAGGACCAAATCAAAATGGATGACTTGGCCAGAAAACACGCAAGTGGAGATTTTCGTGATTTTTGGCAAAGTACTAAAAAGATTAATGCTCGGCCGGGTCGGCCAATGAGTGTGGAGGGGTTGAGTGATCCTAAGGGTATTGCCGACATATTTAGGGAACAGTTTATAGTCAAGTCGCCGCTAGGACCTGAGCGGGAGATGTCCACTGCTGATATTCCTAAAGATAAGCTTGAATATAGATTTACGGCTAGGAATGATGCGAAAGTAATAAAAACGCTCTCCAAAGGTAAATCTGCAGGACACGATGGCCTCGGCATTGAGCATCTCCAACATGCTGGCCCTCATACGGCTGGCGTCTTGGCCATGTTCTACACCTTGTGTGTCGGTCATTCCTACTTGCCAGTTGATTTAATGAAGACAGTTGTAGTACCCGTAGTAAAAAAAAAACATTTACGTACTTTATAAACTGCATGAAGTGGTAAGTGATCACTTGTGTTCATAAAATAGCTCAACAACGTACTTTGAACCTTACACCCTGGCACTAACACCCGCCATAAACCATTCTTGGACCACGTATGATGACAAATGATCCCACAATTACCATCCAAAATAATATAAAACCTATATTCCTAGCATTAGAACACATTTTAGGATCTATAAGACTACGTGTAGTGACAAATGACCTCACAGCGGGATGTGACCGTAAACCATCGGTGTCAGGAATTCTGGGAGTGTGGTTGAAGAATGAGTTGTCAAGGACCATCGCGTGACGTTTTGATTAAATAAACCTTTAATTGATGTTAAGGAAATTGAAATATTGAAAGGTGTGTTACAGGTTAAGAAAGGTTGATTTATGAGAGCTATAGAGATACAGAGTTATTTCTAACTAGCTGACAAATCCGTCACTTCGCACACGTAGTTTTGCAATAAAAAGATTCCCCTCCTTCTGCGCAGTTGAGTTAAAAGTAGCCTATGTCACCCGGGGATAGTGTAGCTTCCCAACAGTGAAAGAATTTTTTAAATCGGTCTCCTAGTTTCGGAGCCTATTCAATACAAACAAACAAATCTTTCCTCTTTGTAATAATAGTATAGATTAAGGTTCAAAATCCAAATCAAATATATATTTATATTCATACTAGCTTCCGCCAGCGGCTTCGAACGCGTTGTTTGTTAACAAAAGGTAGCCTATGTTTGAATCAAAGTCATAATCTATCAACACACCAAATTTCATCGAAATTGTCTCAGCCGTAACGACGTGATTAAATAACAAATAAACATCCAAACTCTCGCATTTAAAATATTATTGTGGTAGTAGTGGTTCGCCCCGAACTGAGATCTCGCGTGTCTCCCTTAAAAACAAATAAAAATATTATATGTAATATTTGACCATCAAAATACATATCCAAATTGCTTGACCTAAAGTTTCATTCAAATTACAGGTAACGGGAGTTCATGTTATATGATTGTTTTTTTTTTTGGGTATAACTTGCAATTATTCTGGATTTCAGACAATTTCCCTATAATATGTGTCACATACCTACATGTCGCACCAACTATTTACAGAATTCTGTTTTTGTTCGTATTGTTGCAACCCAAAAAAAGAAATTCAAAGATATTGATATATGCGATTGTTCAAAGCCTACCTATAGAGGTAGGATTATAAAAGCATTACGTGGTAAATCTTAAGGCGTGGTGGTCGATGGGAACTTTCTAGTGCGGTGGAGGGGAGTTTTTGCCTATTTTTTTAACATGTTTTTAATAATACCTACCTATGAAATTGCATGCGTTTTATTTATAATTTTCTACAATACCTACGAACCTTGGGTTAATTGAAACGTGTTTTTGGTACATATTTCAACTTTTAGAGACGATTTTTTCTTTTTCCTTTGCTCAGTCTTTATTTTGTAACACAATAATTTCACATTAGATTCTTTTTATTATAAGTGCAGTGTACAACTGAATAATACTATTTTGATTGTACCTTTAAAATAGGCTAACGTTGTAGGCTGTTTTTCTTTTGTTTTTGTTCCCGACATCTTTTCTTTACAATGTTCAAACGTAGAAACCTGTTATTAGCCTTACGTTTAGTTCTAAGCTATTTAACCAAACAATTTGTATCGCCGTTGGTTTCTCTAAATAAATAAATAAATTAATAAAAAAAGCTACATTTAGGTAAACTAAATTTCAGCACTGTGGGGTCACTGGTGTACTCTGTGAATTTCATCTAAGTTTACTTAATAATAAGGCTTAATAAGTAAACTTTAAAAGTGGAATATGCTGATTGATCGAATTTTAATTGAAATTTTATTATGTACAAGTTCGGAAGAGAATTAACACAGAGTTTTCCTAGGGTGGTGGTTAGGGAACTATACAAAGTGAGACTATAACTATCTATTGATCTATTTCTACTTCACATTAGTTCTATTTTTTTCTTTTAGCATGCTTAGTTTAGTTATAATATATTTATTGTTGTATCATGTACTGAATAAAGATTTATAATTTATTATTATTGAATGAACCTTTTATCAAACGTTTTATGCCACTTGACCGGATACTTTTATTTTAGTTTTTTTACCCCTCTTGAACCTCAGATTTGATCGTAGACGAACGAAAGTTCATGACGTTGGGATTCGAGTTATGGAGCTCAAATGGTCTTGGGCGGGACACTTGACTAGACGCGGTGATGACAGATGGAGCAGGACAATGACTGAATGGAGCGGGTATAGAAGTGTACACGTCTAGCCAAGTGTCCTGCCCAAGACCATTTGAGCTCCATAACTCGAATCCCAACGTCATGAACCTTCGTTCGTCTACGATTAAATTTGAAATTATCAATTTGTTTTGCTGGTCGTCCACCAGCAGCGAGATGAGTGGACGACATCGTAAATGTCGCGGGCCGTCAGTGGGTGAGACTAGCGCAGCATCGTGGCGGATGGCACAAACTGGGGGAGGCCTATACCCAACTATGGGTAAAGTCAGGCTGTGGATTATGATGATGATGAACCTCAGATTTTACCCTTGCCCTACCAAACGATTTGCTTTAACTAACATTGTACGAGTAACGAGTGGAACTCACTTCCGGCGTCTGTATTTCTGGACTATTATAATCTCGTAGGTCTTCAAGTACAGAATGAAGAAGTTATTCAACAACAAGACAAGCGTGCTCCATCTTCCACCACATCATCAACTACCATCAGGTAGTAGTGTACAAGAATATCACCATAAAACAATTTTTAGGGTTCCGTACCGAAGCGTAAAACGGCAGCCCATTACTAAGGCTCCGCTGTCTGTCCGTCTATCACCAGGCTGTATCTCATGAACCGTAATAGATAGACAGTTGAAATTTTCACAGATTATGTATTTCTGTTGCTGCTATAACAACAAATACTAAAAACGGAATAAAATGAATATTTAGGGGGGCTCCTATACAACAAACGTGATTTTTTTGCTCGTTTTAGCTCGATATTGATAACGGTGCTTGAAATATTCACAGAATATTTAGTTATATATTTACTTTAAGAATAAATAATTAAATTTAAATAAAACAAATATTAAGGGGAGATCTAATACAACAAACGTGATTTTTTGCCGTTTTTATAGATAGTACGGAACCCTTCGTGCGCGAGTCCAACTCGCACTTGGTCGGTTTTTTTAGTTAGATATTTCTATGAAAAGTTGTACAGTAATACTAAAACCAACCTTCGTGGTAACATAATTAACTCTGTATTTTTAACCACCGTTGTGGTGACTGAGTACTCTCCTGAATAGCTTCTTAACTTGTATTTGATCTTGCACCATATTGATATTGACTAGCTGACTGTACTAACTTGATTATACGATATTTCTAAATGATAAATTGCCCATATGGGTCAAACTGACCCCGGGCTATTAGTCAACCTCGTCATGCCATATTAACCGCGTCTAAACGGATCGTGTGCGATAGTCAGATACTATTCCGATATCAGATCGGATTGATAAGGTACGAGTATCTAGTATTTATTGCTGTCATGTCGTGTGGGTGTTGGCTGTAGAGACTTCTACACGTGCGGGTTTTCTCATTTACTAGAACTGTTAGTAAAAACATATTTATTCAAGAGTTAAATAAAAATTAACTGCAGATTGCCCGGGAGGTTTAAGGAATTTATCAATCATAGGTATTCCGTTTATACCTCGCCTGCTACATACCAAATCTAAAACTATTTAACAATTTTATGATTTATCATCATCATCATCATATCAGACGTAGGACGTCCACTGCTGGACAAAGGCCTCCCTCATTGATCTCCAGGAACTGCGGTTGGAAGCGGCCTGCATCCAACGCCGACCTGCGGTTCTTACCAAGTCGTCTGCCCATCTTGTAGGTGGACGTCCTACGCTGCGCTTGCCAGTCCGTGGCCTCCATTCGAGAACTTTCCGGCCCCATCGGCCATCTGTTCTGCGCGCTATATGGCCTGCCCATTGCCACTTCAACGTGCTAATCCGTCGGGCTATGTCGGTGACTTGAGCTCTCCTACGTATCTCCTCATTTCTGATTCGATCCCGTAGAGAAACCCCGAGCATAGCCCTCTCCATAGCTCGTTGAGCGACTCTGAGCTTATTCATAAGGCCAATAGTGAAGGACCACGTCTCGGTTCTATATGTCATCACTGGTAACACACACTGATTGAAGACTTTCGTCTTTGATATGATTTATGCTAATGTATAATTCCGTTTACGTACCGAACAGGCAAGTTAATAGTGAAAACACTTTATTTTTTTAATCGTTTTATTAATTCGTTAATTGGTGTAATTTTTAGACGTTTTATAAAATTACTAGTTGACCCGGCGAACTTCGTACCGCCTTAACATGCATACGACGCGGGCTATCAATATACGTCACCCCGGTAGAATTAAAAATCTGCCATCATTATGTATGAGGAAATTAATTATCTTCATAATTTTTTTTTACGTAATTTGTTCCGATATTTTAATAGTTATTTTGCTATTCGGGGCGGAGACAAATCCAACAAATTAAAGATCACCAAACTCCGTCCAGCCGTTCTCGAGTTATAAGTGTTCGCACAAACCCGACTTTGTTTTATATTTTTTTTAACTTTCGCTCGCGTGACAACTTCCACCAATCTGTCTCGAAGGCATCGAGATCGTCACGCCAGCGTCTACTAGGCCGTCTACATGCCCATCTGTCCGGGTGCATTCGTCTTACGTGGCCCGCCCATTTTAGCCTGGCAGCCTTATTTCCTGCATCAGCGATGCCGGTCTTTAAACGCAGCGTGGTGTTACGGATTCTGTCAATCCTCTTTACTCCAAGCACGCTGCGCTCCATTGCTCTTTGGGAAACCTTAAGTTTATATTTTTGAGCCTCGGTTAAAGACCACGTTTGGGAACCATATATAATGGACGGGCAGTATATACATGTCGATGAGTTTGCGCTTTAGTGACATAGGTAGGTTTCCCTTCATCAGCTCATTCATGGACCATGTTGTTATATATTAAAGATTATTATAAACAAACTACAGTGTAAACTCTATATAACGACACTCAAGGGACTGAGCATATTTTGACGTTATAGAGAGTTGTCGTTAAATGGAGAGAAGTAAAATCTGTATTACAAAAAGAAAACGTTTATTTCTGATTTGTCTTGTTAAATAGTACCTACAATAAAAATCTGTTTTAATTTTCTCTCCCGCCTCTATCGCGCGTATCATCAAAACTTTTTCGTCAATACACAGTGATTTTCTCTTACTTGCCATGTTTTACAATTTGAAAGTTTGTGAGCTACTAAGAATATGACAACGTATAGATAAAATCCATCACTTCTACTAACAACAGTCTGCAGCTACACGTGCAGGCAATCCCATTTTGTAAACAAAAGAACGGATTTCTTAGAAAGTTTTGTGTGTATGATGCCGACAGTAGAGTTTATTATGGTCTAGGATAATAAAACGACAAAAGGATATACACAGCTGCGCAGTTTTTACTAATTTGGACACTTAAAAAGAACTTTTTATTACAAATTGTTGTCGTTATTGAGAGTGGGTGTAATGCTATACAGACCATTATAGTGTACCATTGTATGCAAGACAAGCTAAACCAACCAAAGCGAGTGATTTCGACGCTTTAGAGAGTTTGTCGTTAAAACGAGTGACGTTACATGGAGTTTACACTGTATTTATACTAGGCAAAATAAATTAACAACGTTCCAGGTTATGTAAAAAGTATTTCTTAATTATAAAATCACTTTTAAGCAGTTCTATAAGATGCATAATTTTTAACCTTTATATAAGGTCATACTCATAGATATTTATTGTGTCCGCTATTCTCCGCGACTTCGTACGCGTTACACTACTAAAATTAAATGTGTAGGTAACCTAGTAATAAAGCTAAACTCACTATTGCAACTTGACTTGACACCCCATGTTTATCCCATGGAACCTGATTTATGAGATTAAAAGTAGCCTATGTTTTAATCTAAATTATAATCTACGTACATATTAAATTTCATTGAAATCGGTTTAGCCGTTACGACGTGATTGCGTAACAAACAAAAATCCAAACTTTTGCATTTATAATACGAGTGGGATGTTTGTTTTTACAATAAATGTTTAGTACACACGGCTACACATCAAGCTATATTTCTCCAGTATAAGCTGACCTCCCATTCTACGAAAAGCCTACACAATGCGAGGTCAGCTTATACTGGAAATTATAGCTTGATGTGTAGCCGTGTGTACAACATTTTTGGTCCAAAACATGAGCCTCGCGGGGGCACTACAATAATATAATTATGCACTTATTACATAAGTACCTATCTAATAACAAGTAAAAAAGTAAAATCTACAAAATATTAGGTACGTACATAACATCAACAGAGTCTCAACACTTTCAGCTGACCTTTTGGTATCACATCAGACTGCCGGAAACTAGACCGAGAACCAACAGTATCTGCTAAAACAAAAGAATTTCTATAACAGTGCGACATTAATAGGTTACCGTGCAGGTTTCAGCATGTCGCTTCATCCGTGATACCTGGGGGAAAAGAATGGAGTAGCTGTGGACATATTATTGTTAAATATTATTTGTTCTCTGATGACCCCTGAGGTGAGGTAGTGTGGCGAGTAGTAACTACAATATTTGCATGATGTGCTTAGACACGGTGAAATTTAAATCTTTGCTTTTCCAGAACAAACGTTGTTCAGAACTATTGAACGGTAGTAGACCACTACTACCGTTCTATAGCATTAAATACGTTATTTAAAAACCTTACTAGACGTTCTAAAACAAGAATTACCATTCATAATCATCATCATCAGCCCACATTAGTCCACTGCGGGACATAGGCCTCTCCCAATACGCGCCACTGAGCCCGGTCTTCGGCTCTTCTCATCCAATTTTTGTCCGCCACCTTTCTTATGTCATCGCTCCACCTAGCCGAGGGACGTCCCCCACTACGTTTTCCAAGAGGCGGGCTCCACTCATGAACTCGTTTACCCCAACAGTAGTCGGTTCTCTGGCATATATGGCCAGTCCACTGCCACTTCTGTTTGCTAATCCGTTGAGCTATGTCGGTAACTTTGGTTCTTTGTCTGATAACCTCGTTACGGATTTTATCCTTCAGAGAAACTCCAAGCATAGCCCGTTCCATAGCTCGCTGCGCAACCTTAAATTGGTGGACTAGTCTTACTGTGAGCGTCCACGTCTCAGCACCGTAGGTCATTAACATTATTTTATTTTATTTATTTATCAACAAAATCCACAGTTCATAAAAATGAACAATACAATTTTAATACAATTTTAATCTAGGAATCTTCTATCCATAGTGAACAGGTTCTTTCTAAGCTAGCGAGCTCCACCTTCAATCACACCATCACTTATCATCATCAATTCAATTTAATTGATTTTTTTCCATTAAAATCACATGAATCACTTTGAAACGTCAATTTTACTGCCTGTTCCTTCGTGACCAAGACAAGAAAGAGAGGCAAGAAACGAAAAAAAAGGCTGGTTGTTCTTTTTATTGGTGCTTTTAGATTACATAACAATAAAGAAAATTAATTACGTCTAACTTGTAACATCTTTGACCGAGTTGTACCAATTTCAATCCCAAGCTTCTGGAACTGGAAAGCGCAGAGTAGGATGGACCTAGATGAGAAACGACCTGCTATTATTGGTTATTGGTGGCTGAAAGTGCAGGCCGCAGAGTCGCTTTTATATTCATATTCATTTATTTCAAACTATGGGTACTTATTAGGACACTTAGTTACGTCACTTCACTGGTAGGTACGTATTCATAAAATAAATTAATGGTAATTAAGTATTTAATTAAGCCCTCAAAAAGAGGCGTAAGACAGGGAGATGTTATCTCTACGAAACTGTTTACGACCGCATTGGAAGATGCCTTCAAGCTTCTGGAATGGAAAGGACTGGGCATCAATATTAACGGCGAATACATCACTCACGTGGTTCGGTTTGCCGACGATATTGTGGTCATGGCAAAGTCGATGGGAGAGCTCAGCGCGATGCTCGAAGGCCTCAATCGAGTCTCCCAACGGGTAGGACTTAAAATGAACATGGACAAGACGAAAATCATGTCGAATGTCCATGTCGTCCCTGCCCCAGTAATGGTTGAGAACTCGGCTCTTGAAGTTGTCGACGCGTATGTATACCTAGGACAAACAGTCCAATTAGGTAGGTCCAACTTCGAGAAAGAGGTCAATCGTCGAATCCAACTCGGATGGGCAGCGTTTGGGAAACTTCGCAACGTCTTTTCGTCCAACATACCTCAGTGCCTTAAGACGAAAGTCTTCAATCAGTGTGTGTTACCGGTGATGACATATGGAACCGAGACGTGGTCCTTCACTATTGGCCTTATGAATAAGCTCAGAGTCGCTCAACGAGCTATGGAGAGGGCTATGCTCGGGGTTTCTCTACGGGATCGAATCAGAAATGAGGAGATACGTAGGAGAACTCAAGTCACCGACATAGCCCGACGGATTAGCACGTTGAAGTGGCAATGGGCAGGCCATATAGCGCGCAGAACAGATGGCCGATGGGGCCGAAAGGTTCTCGAGTGGAGGCCACGGACCGGCAAGCGCAGCGTAGGATGTTCACCCACAAGATGGGCAGACGACTTGGTAAGAACCGCAGGTCGGCGTTGGATGCGACCGCTTCCAACCGCAGTTCCTGGAGATCAATGAGGGAGGCCTTTGTCCAGCAGTGGACGTCCTACTGCTGATATGATGATGATGATGATGAAGTATTTAATTACTTATTCAACCAATGTCATCTGCCCACCATGACCTACGGTGCCGAGACGTGGACGCTCACGCAGGAGGCTGTGTACAGGTTAAGAGTTGCACAAAGAGCCATGGAGCGTACCATGCTCGGCATCAGACTGTTAGATGGAGTTCCAAACATCGAGATCCGTAGATGAACGAAGGTTCATGACGTTAGGATTCGAGTTATGGAGCTCAAATGGTCTTGGGCGGGACACTTGGCTAGACGTGGTGATGACAGATGGAGCAAGACAGTGACTGAATGGTGGCCGAGGAGCGGGTATAGAAGGGTAGGACGACCAGCAGCGAGATGGGTGGACGACATCGTAAAGGTCGCGGGCTGTCAGTGGGTGAGACTAGCGCAGGATCGTGGTGGATGGCACAAACTTGTGGAGGCCTATACCCAACTACGGGTGAAGTCAGGCTGTGATGATGATGATGAAGTATGTAAAGGTACAATATTATTTAAATTGCAGCTCTAGGCTTTGTCAGATACAAAATGATATAAAATAAAATAATTATGAATACAATAGGCTTATTGAAGCTGCTGTAAAGAGGCATTGACAATTTTTTACTTAAATACTATTAGGTGCATGTCAAGTGGTGTCCATTATTATTGGTCAATAATGGATGTTAAAGATTTTTGCGTGTCAATAAATTCTAATTAAAAATATCAGTACACACATCAGTTGTAATTAAATAAATTTTGTTTCAAATAATTCTCTTTGAAAATTTGTGATGATAGATAATTTATTTGGTGTTTACTATTTCGAGCTCCATTCGACTCTACTCCTCCACGTTTCACAACAAAGACATACTAGCGGGCGGCTACCATTCATCACCAGCGATAGCTATCTGTCGCTATCGGAGGATCTGCGCGAGCGGCTATGATTAGCTTACCTTTGTGAGCTTTAATTTAATAGAGACAATTTATAGGGAGCTGGCGAGGCGAAGTATTGCTTATAAGTTCAATGCTTAACCGGCCTGGCTTTTATCGTATGTAAAAGTAGTAATTTGTGATATGTATGTTTATTGTACGAATATGTTTACCTAGGACAAACTGTCCAATTAGGTATGTCTAACTTCGAAAAAGAGGTCGCACGAAGAATCCAACTCAGCTGGGCAGCGTTCGGGAAACTTCGCGATATCGAGCCTTCGAGATTCGCGAGCCTGAAGACTAAAGTCTTCAACCAGTGTGTGTTGCCAGTGATGACCTATGGCACTGAAACGTGGTCCTTTACTCATGACCAAGCTCAAGGTCGCTCAACGAGCTATGGAAAGGGCTATGCTCGGGGTTTCTTTGCGTGACAAAATCCGCAATGAGGAAATCCGCAGAAGAACTAAAGTTGCCGACATAGCTCTCAAAATTAGCAAGTTGAAGTGGCAATGGGCAGGCCACATCGCTCGTAGAACCGATAACCGTTGGGGAAGAAAAGTTCTCGAGTGGAGACCACGGACTGGAAGACGCAGCGTAGGCCGCCCCCCCACAAGGTGGACCGACGATCTAGTAAGAATCGCGGGTAGCCGTTGGGCGCAAACGACTACCAACCGCTCGTTGTGGCGATCTAAGGGGGAAGCCTATGTTCAGCAGTGGACGACTTCCGGCTGATGATGATGATAATGATGATGTTTATTGTAGGCCTTAACGCGGGGGTGTAAGGTTCAAGTTGCAAATTGCGGTAGATACAGTTATTTACACATGTTAGTTAGGGAGAAGTTCTTTATTTTTGTAGTTCATAACGCGATAAAAAATTAATCGCGGATTTTTAAATATTTTCTTATAATTTTATTATTTATTTTAAAGTGAATGTATACCTAAATATTCAGTGAATATTTCAAGCGTCTACCTGTTGCCGTTATCAATATCGAGCTAAAACGAGCAAAAAAATTACGTTTGTTGTATGGGAGTCCCCCCTAAATATTTATTTTATTCTGTTTTTAGTATTTGTTGTTATAGCGACAACAGAAATATTTCATCTGTGAAAATTTCAACTGTCTAACTATCACGGTTCATGTAATATAGCCTGACAGACGGACAGACATACGTACAGACAGACAGACAGCGGAGCCTCAGTAATAGGGTGCCGTTTTACCCTTTGGGTACGGAACCCTAAAAACACGGGTAACCTATTACCACAACATCAACATTTTCTTACCCTTCTCCTACATTCTCATCATGTCATATCGCTCATTACTACAACACCCACACCAGGATTAAATATTTAGTAATCTTGCAAACTTTGTACTCTAACAGGAATCGAATCACGTCTCGGTGGAACACTCACCCATCTTCAAATGCTAAAATCAGCTAACTACATTAATATAAGTGAAATCACAGGAAACGTGATCCAGTGACGACGCTCGTTTGCATATGAACCGTCTTGTTTACATAACTCTCGTTCGTAATCCACCATGGATCAACTGGATCCCCGGATCAGGCTGTGTGGTTTGACTTTATTTTTGGGCAGATTAACCCCCATATTCTAAATCTTAAATATCACTTAGTGATATGTAGAATATTGATAATAGCTATATTATTTCTCTGTGATAATAGGAAAATAACTCTTTATTGAATTACAACACAAACGCAAAAATAATACTAATATAAGTAATTAGCTAGAAAATGATGGCGGTCTTATGCCTGAGAGCGATCTCTTAAATTTTAGGACGGAGCGAACATTTGCGAGGACATAATGGAGAGCAGGTGTACTAAAGTGATCAACGTTGGATAGTCGATTATCAACTGCTATCAAGCACAATTTCTAAACACCATCTTAACAGCCGTAGAACGTTCACTGCTGGATATAGAATAGAATTATTTACTTGACACACACAAAAAAACATATAACGGATCACAAACAAAATAGGTAGATAGATAGGAAAATTACAAAACAATGAGATTAAATTAGACCTACAGCTAGGACACATACGTACCTACCCCACCAGTAGGTAGTAGGTAGGTGCACCAACTAGTCCCGCTCCGTGTCACGCGTGCCCAAACAGACTCTGCCTCAGCTTTATGCTTCTTTGCAATAAATGATGCCTGCAACAAGCTCCACGGTTTGAAAGTTAATCCTACCAAAACGCAAACCATTATTGTATGTAGTTCAAGAACGCTTAGCAAAATTGATTGGTCCACTGTCCCACAAGTTGTCTTTGACGGAATAGCAATCCCATACAGCGAAACCGTTAAGAATTTAGGTATCATCATTGACCGCAACTTTTCATGGAAGGCTCAGCTTGAACTAACCAGCCGGAAGTTGTTTGCGTCAGCTGGTTCACTAAGGAGACTACGAAACTTTTTGCCTACGTCCACCAAGACTGCGCTTGCACAATCGCTTTTACATCCCGTACTAGACTATGCTGATGCTTGTTATCTGGACCTCACTGAGGAACAGCTTAACAAGCTCGAGCGTTTACAAAATTTTTGTATTAGATTTATATTTGGCCTCCGTAAATATGATCATGTGTCTCCCTTCCGTTCAAAGCTTAAATGGCTTCTGATTCGTCTTCGTCGGAATACGCATATCCTTTCTCTTCTCTATTCTATTCTTTTCAATCCCTTTTCTCCTCACTATCTGAAAGATAGATTTGAATTTCTCCATTCTTCAAATAACTATACTCTTAGGTCATCAGAAAACTTGATACTCAGAACTCCTTCGCACAGCACTTCCTTTTACAGCGCTTCTTTTACTGTCCAGGCTGTTCAGCTGTGGAATGCTCTGCCCGAAGAAGTAAGACGGTCATCGTCCTTACACGTCTTCAAATTGAAGGTGAAACATCATTACCTGACGATGTCATCTTCCTAGCGTTATTTATTTACTATTTATGTACTTATTTTATCTGTTAGTATAGTTTGCTATATGTATATACCTATATATTAGTCTATTTTATAAGTATATTAAGTATTAGGATTAAAACTTCATATTATTATTATATCTTAGAATATATTATGTGTAAATGTAATGTATCCGCTAAAGTACACCGCACTCCGTAATTTTTAAAAATTTCGCTCCATCCAAAGGTTGCCTGGAAGAGATCGCTTTTAGCGATAAGGCCGCCCATTGTATTGCCTTATTTATTTTAACCCAGTACTTATTTTTTTTTATTAATTCTGTTTGTGTGGTAATTCAATAAAGAGTTATCTATCTATCTATGATGCAAAGCAGCGCTGGTTTTCAGGCAGAGCCTTATGTAGGGTGACGTCACGTAACAAATACAAACATGATATACAAAAACAATAAATTGATATAGGCCTCCCAGATATCCAGAGTGACCGATCTTGTTCGGCCTACACAAAATGGCTCATAGCAATCTTTATCCTGTCGGCTTTTCATCGCGGTCTCGAAACTTTTCTGCCCCAATGGCCGTCAGTTCTTCAAAATTATGTGCTCTGCCCACTGTCACTTTAGCTTGCTGTCTAGGCAATGTCAGATCTTTTACAGAATAGATTTCGGGGAATGTACCCAGGAACTTTACGATCTGATTCCGCCATCACCTTTCCATCAAAGGACTAGCAGGCGCACGGCTCAGTACCATCCGTACCTAGTTGATATACCATCCATTCGCACACACCGTTTTGGTTCTACGTTCTTGATGCGCACAGCTAAGGTATGGAACACTGCCGTCGTCCGTTTTTTCTAAAGTATATAATCCGAGTCTCTTTATGGTAAGAATGAATAGGTTTCTTCTAGATCTTGGTGCTTCATCTTAGACCACATCATCGCTTACCATCAGGCGAGATTGTTGTCAAACGAAGATCTATAATAGTTTAAAAAAAAATCTGTCAACTTTGGTTAGCTTACGAATCTCCTTATATCTCTTTCTATCTCGCAGAGAAATACCAAGCATATGATTTGTATGAACTCAAGACCATATAGGCTATATTTTATTTGTAAATCCGTGCGAAGCCGGGCGGGTTAGCTAATATCTCTTAATATCAAAGCCTTTATATAAGCTTACAATTTTTAAGTATGTACAGTTTGACCCGTGTAAAACAACGACATGTAGGTCAATCCCCTCCATTTACCCCTAAGGGAAAACGATAGACGATAATGTATGTAAAAGTCTTCATTCGCGCTAAGGAAATAGAATTTGAAAATTAATGTTATATTACATCTCATAGCTGGGGGCGTCCAATGAATCCATTTTCCTTTAGTAAACAAAACGCAAATTAAATTGTCTTCTATATTTGTATATCTATGTAGAGTGATTTGGATATATTTGTAAAACCAGGTAAATGTTGATACAGATGCATTATTTGAAGTCATACGCGTGAAAAAAACCCCGACACCGCAAATTGAACCGCGGTACAAAGTTGATAACTTTTGCTGAAAAAAATTTTGGATAAGTTTTACTACTAATAACCCCCTTTTAGGGTATTATATATTCTCGTATATACATTTCCGTAATTGTAATATACCAGACCTAACGTCGAAGCTTATAGGTTGCAACAACGCCAAAGACTAAGTAATCGTTAGCTTAGTAGTCCATACATACTATCTCGGATGTTTGCCAGAAAAAACATTTTTTTATACATGACAAACGAGCATGCAGTTCACCAGATGTTAAGTGGCTACTGCAGCCCATGGATATCCACATAGAATTCAAAACAAGCTATTATGTTGTCTTGATCTCTATGTGGATACGTTGCCATACTATAGGACTTAGCTGTTATGCCTATGGGCCAGTAATTACAGGAACATACCATTACCATCTAACCGGAACACAGCAGCACAAGTCCTGCTATTTGGCGGCAGATAAAGGTAAGGCGGTGGTACCCACTTCCTCGAGCCCGTTCACAAAAGCTCTACCACCAGTAAACATAATATAAAAACAATATTTGTTGGCTGAGGGTCTCCTTATATTATTTATCCTTGCTGATATACTATGAACTATATAATAGGATTGTTTTAACCTCCAGTAACAAAAGAGTCGAGGTCGCATATGAGTTTTAGAAAGGACTATGTTTGGCGTTTCACTACGAGATCGAATCGACGTGGCAGCGAGATATGTATATAACTCCAAATATTGATAGCAGAAAGTTTCTTGAGTGTAAACTAAAAAATAAAGATTTGAAGCCGTTGGAAACACGCCTAGAAGTGGTGCAGTTCTAGAAATCTATTGTGAGGTGTATGCTCATCAGTGAATATTTAATGGTAGATATTATGATGATGTTGAATAAAAAATGTCAAAGTAAAATGTCGGAATACTAAAGTCTATTAAACTTCCATCTTCGGATAGGCCGTGGCTTTTGCTTCACATTTTTGCGTCTTAATCCTTTATAGAGCTCATTTAGCCGAGTTTTAATCTCAATCTCACCTCATTACCGTCTCGCGAATACTCAGAATAGCCAATTTCGCCATTAATTACAAGGAGGCCCCCTAACCCTTCCTTTTTCGAGTAAAAATAAATTATAACTCATTTATCGTCGAGCGTCGCTGAAATAAATAGCCGAGCGTCGCGTTGCCAAAGAGTAAGAGGTAAAAGTACCCCTAGGGGTACCACCAACAATGTACTTAAACTCTCTCTCTCTCTTCTTATCTATCTCACATGCTAGCAGTTCCTTCCGCGGAAAATCATTCACTGTCGAAGCAGTGCGCCTGTGGAGTGCTTTGCCTGTGGAAATTAAACGGGCTCCTTCACAGTCTTTTAAGCTGAGATTAAAGCAACATTTCCTAAATGCCTAGCTTTCTTGTCATTTGCATTACCTATATAATTAATATTTATTATAGTTTTATTGTCCTCGTTTTATTAGGTTTGTAAGAATAATGATTTAGATTATTAGTTTGGTATTTAATAGTATTTATTTATGTATTAGGATTATAAGTATTTCTTTCATTTGTAAATATATTCTGTGCACCGCTGTCCATTAGTGCTTCGCTCTTTACTTTCCATCCAAAGGTTGCCTGGAAGAAATCGCTTTCAGCGATAAGGCCGTCCATTGTACTATATTTAACACTAGAGTGCACGCGCGCACTACTATAGTAGAACGCACTTACTTATTTTAGCGCCATTCATACATTCTTCGTCGACGAAATCGCGGAACGGATTGGTACGGCGCCCACTGGCAGCGTAAGTTCGGTTTCTACCATTGAGAGTACATGCGAGTATTATACTCGCTCGTAATAAAACTGAAAGTAAGTGAAGTAGTATGAGCGATGTGGTAGGTGGATTTGTCCTAACCACCAAGTCGCGGTCTGTATTCAATGCGAGGATGGTGACCAATCAGAGAGTCAAGTTTTTTTTGAGCTGTTCTCAAACATGCCAAAAATATTAATTATTTTCTTGATCTTGTAAATCGTTCCAAAGTTATATATGTATACTAATAAAACTGTGATTTTTTTGCAATTATTGTGTGTTATAATAAATTGATGAAACATGTTATTTAGTTTTATCATTTTAAAACCACCCGTTTTAAAAATATCTGATAGTTATAACGTTTTCTACTATGGTAGAGCACCCATGTAAAAAAGGGGCGCGTGCACTGTAGTATTAACATACATTCGTTTTTTTAAGTATTCCTGATGTACAATACGGAATTCTTCTCTATTCTAGCAGGACAGTCTCATACAACGCTTAGACATTCGCGCGAGCTACGAGGCGAATAGTCAGGCCAAAAGCGAGCGCGAAAATTGTTAACTGATTGCTCATCGTTCACAATAAGCGAATTTAGATGGACGCTTTTGATAAACAACGGCACGATTTAAAAGTACGAATGTAAAAGCCGTATCAAGAAGTTACATGCAATATCCACAAACGCACGTTAACAGCTAAAACAAGGTATGCGAGTCATTACAAAACAAACACTGTGTGTTTTAAATGACGTTCACCGTGTTCTCTGTGTAATGCACAAAGTTGCCGTTTCACAAAATCAATCTTGTCAAAATTTTCCCCTATTTCTTAATATTCATATCATCATATTTATCGTGTGTAGGTATAAAGTAGTTAAAATTTCAAGGTTTATGACATAAGTCCCGTAGGAACACTACAATGATGGTAACAACGCATCGCATGGCTTTAAAAATAATTGTTTTAAAAATCTACATTTATTAACAGAAAGAATATACAGTCATTTACAAGATTTTAAAATACATAAAAATCTATTAAATTATCTAAAGACCGTTGCAAACAATCTGTAGATAGCTCAGCTTCTACAGATCACTACCAAGCGTAAGTATCCCCAACAAAAATCTATATACTTATATGAAAGAAAGTCGTGTTAGTTACACTATTTATAACTCAAGAACGGCTGAACCGATTTGGCACCTCCCCACCAATTTTCAGCCAAATCGGTTCAGCCGTTTAGAGCCAGGAGACGGACAAAGGATACTTTTTATCCCGTTCAACCGTGTTCCCGTGTGACGTGACATAAAACGTCAAAGAGAATACAAGTCACTATAAAACGTGGTATAACAAAAACGCACCTGACATGGAATAAAAAAACGCAAATGACAGCTAAGCGTTATTTTGTCTATGGTAAGTATGGTTGTAAAAAGATGGCCGAGGACAACAATTAACAATTCTACCAGGGTGACGTATATTGACAGCCCGCGTAATATGCATGTCAAGGCGGTACAAAGTTCAGCGGGTTAACTAGTTGAAAATAAATTAGTAGACATCGAATGTCCTACATTTTTCACAACATACGTTATTCTTTTCTTACTATTCGTAACTTTTCTCCAAGTAAATATATTTAACAAAACGAATAATAATATTTCATAATTTTATCTTCCAACTCACACTATTTAAATACGAATAGGTACGTAAGGTATATTTACGTGGTGCGTTCACTACTTAAAACTAGTTACATGAGAGGCTGGTTCTTGAGCTAAGCTTAGAAAAATCTGTGACTACAGTTCACTAGTGCCACACCGCACAAAACGTAATGCCTTAGGAAATTTATGAGCAATAAACATCCGGATTAAACATTTTGGTGCTTAACTGATCCGTTACAAGCTTCTATTCAGTCTAGCTCTGCACCTACCTACTCTATGGCAGTATCGCACACAGCAATAACGTGAAGAAGCGTCACGTTAACGTGACGTAACGTTCACGGTGGGGAAGCCACGCCTACAAGCTACGGCATGCGCAGTACCCACGCCTCATGTGAGGCTTGCCACACGTTAACTGGGCCAAGTGGGCCATGTATGTGTATACGTGTATGGGCGTTCTCTGATGTGGGCGTGTCGACATGTGACAGTATATGGGAGGGAAACGCTACGCATGATAACTTTTACCTACTGATACCTATTGGGTGGTTTACTGGTGATATCATCGGCCTGTTAGAGGTTGAGTTACTCTAGGCTAGTGGATAGGCTAGGACCGTTATCTGTCATGCAAGACAAAAGACAACATTATTTTTATCTATTAATATGTATTTCGGTTGAGAATGTTATTCGCTTTAAAATTTAAATACGTATTCTCGCTTTACAAATTCTTTCGCCATTTAATTCGTATATTTAGCGGAAGGAGAGGTTACTATGACCACGCACGGCGAAGCAATAAAAGCTAAAATTATACAGACGGCAGAAAAAATAACAAATAATATTTCCACCTGCGTCCGCAATTATCGGCGCGAACCGCGGAAAATTGCGAGCGAACGCCAAACTGACACTCTGAAACTTCCTCAAAATAAAAACTTTGGAAAAGTTCAACCGGAAAAGAAAGAAAACGCGAAAATAAAAAAGCCATTGACTCCGCGGCCGGGCCGAAAGTTGGACGCCTTTTTAAACATTCCCGCGGAATCACGGCGGGATTTTTATAGCCTCCAGGATTTTTAGTCGCTCTGTCAACTAATTAGTAGACTGGAATACAGTATTGTAACGAAATATTCTGCAAAACATTTTATATAATTTATAGCTATCGGTATTTCTGGATCTATCGTCTCTTCGCCTTTGTCTCAGTGCCGGTCTAGGATCTATTCTGTACGTTCTTAACTTATGTGGAATAAGACGTAGTTTGAACAATTATTTACGGACTTAAGTTATTGATTACGGATCACTAATTAAGCACCTACGAGAAGTTCCAAAAATTTAAGCAATAGCCATAAGTATCATGAAAAAAGGTTATAATCTCCACTCCTTTGTCTGCTCGTACATATGTGTATGGCCAGCTCTTTCAATAAGTAGGTCTAGTTCTGACCATTTAATGAATTGATATGCATACATCATTTAATACTATAAGATTAGCGTTTTTGTATAGGAACAATACAACCCAGGAGTGAGTTTCTCCGATCAATAATATATAGGTTAAGAACAGAGTAGAGAAGTCCAAGGCACCCGTACATAGGCAAAGCCAGGAGTGAAAACAAATCAGTACTGGGAGGCGCAAATTGAGCACGTACCCCGGCTAATTTTATTTTGCAATTACACCCCCCACCCTACCCCCTTTTGCCTCGCTAATACAACATTCTTGGCGACACAGTTCAGAGGCTGTGGCACAAAACGAAAATTAATTTATTGGCCATTTTTCGAGGCTTTTTGATATTCGATGGCTTCTGAAATTGTAGTTATTAAAGGTTTATGCAGCAACATAAAGGTTAATAAGGTTTTTGATAAAATATTTATTTTGAGATTGGTTAATAATTGAAGAATTATGAAAAACGTTTTTGGATTATCAAAACCATTACCTTTAAAAATAGGTAAAGGCAATATAGATATAAGGAAAATAGGTATACATTAATTTGAATAATGTAAATTTTTATTGTTTAGTATATTATGGTGTGCAATAAAGTATTATCTATCTAAAGTCTGCGTAGAGTTTTATCATCATCATCATCATGATCATATCAGCCGTAGGACGTTGACTACTGGACAAAGGCCTCCCTCATTGATCTCCAGGAACTGCGGTTGGAAGCGGCCTGCATCCAACGCCGACCTGCGGTTCTTAACAAGTCGTCTGGCCATCTTGTTGGTGGACGTCCTACGCTGCGCTTGCCGGTCCGTGGCCTCCATTCGAGAACTTTCCGGCCCCATCGGCCATCTGTTCTGCGCGCTATATGGCCTGCCCATTGCCACTTCAACGTGCTAATCCGAGAGTTTTATAAATTGCCACAATCCCAAAATATATGGCATACGACATAAAAGGTAGAACTGATAAATTACCAAGTAGGTATTGATAAAATTGGCTTTTACACTATATAAAAAACATAATACAGAGTAAAATTCAATTATCATCATAATTAGTCAACGGAAAAATTCACATCTTTCCCGTACAGAATTACGTGATCAAATTGAAAATACGCCATTATAAAATCCTGAGAGCAATTTTCAATACGCATCCGAAGTCTCTGAAGTCTATTACTCTGTGCCCCCTTCGTAAAAAGGTTGTAAGAAGGCGGTGGACACCCCGGGGTGGCGATCGCCTCCGCAACCCTTTCGCTTTCACCCCCTCGGACAGGGTGTTGTTAAGAATTTAAGAAAATGTTAAATTTATCTACATGTTTTTCCGTATAAGGATTTCAGTATGAATATAGTTTGGTGTCAACGCGCGTGTTACAAACCTCCATCACACTAATACTATAAATGCAAAATTTTGGATGTATGTTTATTTATTGATCGAGGGAAGCGAGATCTCTAAATCAACTTGGGCAAATCGGCGTCGTATGTATGTATACTTACATACATACATTCGATGTCCGAGGATAATTTTCGTAATGTTGATCCGATCATCGTGAAATTAATACATAGGTAGGTAGTGATAACACAATTTTGGTGTGACTAAATGAACTAAAAATGTTTGGGGTTCAAGAGGGGTAAAAAAATTAAAATGAGGCTATCGAGTCAAGTGTGACGTCAAATAAAAGGTATTCATTAGTACATTTAGAATCCGTTTTTATTTTTTGTAAATTCCTTAAACCTTTTGAGTTATTGGCCATGATAAAAACTAAATTTACAAAATTCGCAGATTACACCAGTGACCCCACAGTACTGTAATTTAGTATGCGTGTAGCTTAAGTGACAGAATTATAGGCAAAAGTGAAATCTAGAATAACTGCAATTTGTACCCCAAAAAAACCACTTAAATAAACTCCCGTTAACTGTAATTTGAATGAAACTGTAGGTCAAGTAGGTTGGTTTTTTTTCGTGGCATTATTTTGATAGTCAAAGATTACAAATAATATTTTTCTGTTTTAATCGGAGACTCGCGAGATCTCAGTTCGGGGCGAACCACTAGTTTATTCATTTGTTTGTTACTCAATCACGTCTTAACCGATTTCGATGAAATTTAGTATGTACGTAGGTTATAATCTGGATTACCACATAGGCTACGTTTTATCTCATAAATCGGATACCAGAAGATAGAAACGTCGAGATGCAACAGCGAGTTTAGCTTTTCTAGTTTTCTAGGCTACCTACACATTTAGTAGTGTAACGCGTACGAAGTCGCGGGCAACAGCTAGTATTATTATAATTTACTGTACCATTGGGTGGAAAGTGTACTCATGATATAATAAGTACTATAAAAAAAACTAGATGTTGAGTTTGACCTAATTTAATCTTGTATTTAAAGAAATTTTTATATAAAATAAAAAAAACGTTCCACCTGGCTCGACAGATAGCTTTGTTGATTGTAAGATTGTCAAAAATTGTTAATGTTTATTCACTGACTTAGAAAAAAGTATGTTTGTGCCTCTGTGTGTTTATTTTTGTTTTTTGTTTATGTCAAAGTCAAGAATTCGTTGACATTGGCTTGAAGTACAGGTTCGTTTGTGACTTGTTGTGTTTTCAGTTTTTATATATTTCAATGAAGCAGTACCTGTGCTACTGTGTTCCGGTTAGATGGTAATGGTATGTTGCTGTAATTACTGGCACATAGGCATAACAGCTAAGTCCTATAGTATAGCAACGTATCCACATAGAGATCAAGACAACATAATAGCTTGTTTTGAATTATATGTGGATATCCATGGAATGCAGTAGCCACTTAAAATCTGGTGGACTGCATGCTCGTTTGTCATATTTGTAGAATAAAAAAAACGCTCTGCCAATACAGTGCTATAGGAGCTTAACAGACAAAAAACAACTCCCGGAAGTCACTGACTGTTTTTATATATATCTAGAATTTTCCTAAGATTTTTTCTTTTTAATTATTAATTTGTTGAACGCCCTGTACCCGTTAAGCGTCTAGAATTTCTTCGCCGCTTCTTAAAGTGTTTTACATACAGGCGCTTCGTCTGTGTGCGTTAGTAAATATTAAGGCATCTATGTGTGAGTCGCTACGCATTTTTGCACCCACCCCCCTCCCTAAGAAAAATACCTTACCCCTTTAGCGGGTGGCTTGATGTACCTTCGCCCCTGGTAAAGAAGATATGAGACTTTTTCAGAAAGCTTAATTTAAATGAGGCCGTCGGGACGACTCAATGGAGAATTTTCCTTAAATACTATCTCTTTAAGATGTTTTAATTGGTATTGAATTTCGATTGAGAGACACCTTGTAATACTTTTTGTAGAATTCTTTTAAGATTTGTGGAAACGGGTTTCGGAATAAGTAGGTGAGAATTTTTCTTTTTATAGTTCGGTTTCCAATGATTGATTGCTGCCGAATATATCTGTCAGTTTTTCTTTTCATGACCATATAATTTTATATATTGTGGTTAACCACGGTAAGTTGATTATCATTATCATCATTACATCAGACGTAGGACGTCGACTGCTGAACAAAGGCCGCACCATATATTTCCAAAGCGACTGAGCATCATATGAGCCTTTATAAAGATAGAGATAAGATAAAGATAAGCTAAAGATAAGATGAAGCTAAGATAAATATAAGCTAAAGATAAGATAAAGATACGGATAAGATAATATAAGATAAAGATAAGATAACACTAAGATAAAGCTAAGGATAAGATAAAGATGAGATAAATATAGAATAAGATAATATAAGATAACGATAAGATAACACTAAGATAACGCTAAGGATAAGATAAAGATGAGATAAATATAGAATAAGATAAAGATAAGATAACGATAAGATAAAGATAAGATAAGATAAAGATAAGATAAATATAAGATAACGATAAGATAAAGATAAAATAAAGATAAGATTAAGATAAGATAAAGCTAAGATAAAGATAATTTGTCTCGGTAATAAACTTCACAACACTAGGGTAGGTATGTACATCTGATTCAGTATGTTAGTCAATTATTAAAACCTAGTTGCAAAAGAGCAAGGACTCATATATTACTGGGTTCAAATCTGCCCGTTAAAAACCGAAAATTACTGAATATTCTTTGGTTACGATGAACATATCGATAGTAGACTCCTATTACCATAGAGGAGTAGTTTAATTATATGTGTGCATTATAAAAATACAGTCATGGAAGTCTTTTCATCTATATGTCTCAGAATGACAAGGTGTAACGCCATGTAGGCCAAGTCTTAGTGCCTATTTCACCACCTCTATGTAAACTATCTAACGGATAAAATACGTCTTTGGTTTTGACATGAACACTGATAAAGAGTGAATGGTTTTTATCAGTCAATTAATGTTACGGTCATAAAGTTTGACGACCTCCGTGGCGCAGTGGACGAATAGACGGCTGAGACGAGGGAGATAGCGGGTTCGATTCCCGCCGCGGAATCAATGTTTGCACGATCTACAGATATTTGTTTCGGGTCTGGTTGTTTCTCTATTTAAAAGTAGGTATTTATAAAAAAAAAGTATTTAAGTATTCTATCAGTAATCTGGTTCGCATAGTACAAGCTTTGCTTAGTTTGGGGCTAGATAGCGCTGTGTGAAATGTCCAGCATTATTTATTTATTATTTAGGTACTTTTTTACACGTAACCTGTGGGGTAAGGCAATTGTAATGTGGGGCATGTGTTTGTACAGACATATCAAAAAAGAAAAATAAATGTCATCATCGTCATCATGGTGACCTTTTCATGCTCCAATATTGAATAAAGGCTTCTATCCTTCTTCTCAATTCCTGGCGATCTTGTGCCTGTCTCATCCGGTCATGGCTTGCGTGTTGTGTAATGCCATCCACCCAGTGATATGGCGATTACCCTCGTCTGCGGGCGTCAGCTCTGGGTATCCATTCTAGGATTTTTCTGGTCCATCGGGTCGCTTCCTTTGTGCGTAGCGATGTGTCCTGCCCATGCCCACTTGTTCTCCGCTATGGTAGCCATCATGGCATTCACTTTTGTTTTGCTTCCCTAGTCTGCGGGCGTCAGCTCTGGTTATCCATTCTAGGATTTTTCTGGTCCATCGGGTCGCTTCCTTTCTAGCGATGTGTCCTGCCCATACCCACTTTTTCTCCGCTATGGTGGCCATCATGTCACTCACTTTTGTTTTGCTTCCCTAGTCTGAGGGCGTCAGCTCTGATTATTCATTCTAGGATTTTTCTGATCCATCGGGTCGCTTCCTTTCTAGCGATGTGTCCTGTCCATGCCCACTTTTTTTCCTCTATGGTGGCCATCATTTCACTCACTTTTGTTTTGCTTCGAATTCAATAGTTGCGTTTCCGGAACATGGTCATAAAATAACTTTGACAAAAACCAGACAGCGGAAGTGGAACGCAGAATCAAACAAGCCTTGGCAGCATGGCGCAAACAAACAGACACTACGTAGTAAATTACCACAACATCTAAAAGTCAGAGAATTCGAAAGTGTGTTATAATACTCATGGTTACCTATGGTACAGAAACCATGACACTCGCCAAAAAATCTACCTAGAGAGGTATGGGGAGAGCATACGTATCGCATTAAGGGTGCTTTTTGATCAATAGAAGCGAGATCTCTAAGTGAACTTGGGCAAATCGGCGTTGTATGTATGTATGTTTGTTTGTCCGAGGATAACTTTCGTTGCGATGATCCTCGTGAAATTTGGTGCATAGGTGGCAACATTGGTACAGTGATGGCACAATTTTGGTATGACTAAATGAGCTAAAAATGTTGGGGAGTTGTTGAGATATTGGGGTTCAAGTGGGTTAAATTTTTTTTTATAAAAACAAAACTTTGAAAAAATTCACAGGGTACACCAGTGACCCCACAGTGCTGAAATTTGGTATGCGTGTAGATTTAGTGACACAAATATAGGCAAAAATCTGAAATCTAGAATAACTGCAATTTTTCCCCCTTAAAAATAACTAATCTACATGAGTTTTACGTATTTGTACAATTTGACAACTCCTTAAACCATATTTTGTTACTAAATACGTTTAGGCATCGTTGCGCGAGTCGCCCAGGGAATATATTTTTCTTTCGTTAGTTTCTGAACACATTCGTCTACACTAAATAATCATTATCCTAAAATTATATAAAAAAATCAATTCGGCAATTTTACACTTTAATTTGGGTATAATTATTTTCACAATCCACGACCAAAGAAGCCAAACAGGACCATTACTCTCCAACCCAAACGGAACAAAAGAACGGTCCTAATCAATATACTCGGCAAAACAATTTAAATCACCAAATCTAACCCCTAATGAAACAAAGAACCCGGCCCCGAACATGTTTCTTGCGATTTATTTCTCGCGAGCAAAAATTCACAAACAAACGCACACAGCGACGGTTTTAAAGTATACTTAAGACCCCGGATTCACTCGCTAAATGCAAATATACACTCAATTGAAATTTGAAATGACTTCTTGGCTCGGGAAGTCATACCAGTTGGGCACTTCCCGTAATTATTTCATGTCAAATTTAAGTTATAATTTATAGATTTGTATGCCTGTTAACGCGAAGTTATAGATGACGCTGCTTTAGTCCACATTATCCACACTAATATTCAAAACTAATTCAAAAGTCACTCTACTTATCTATCAGCGTTGGGTGCATAACATCCAAAACTATGCTGAGCTGAACGACATTTTTGTACGCAGACACAGGTACTGTTCTTTATAATTGTATGATGTGTCATTTTGTGTGTACCAAATAAATGATTATCCTATTATATTCTCTTCTATTCCATTCTTCTCTTCTATTCAAAACAAAAGTGCACACCCATTATCTGTCCTTGTGTTGAAGTTGTAGCTGCTTGTTAATTCATCATAACCACTTTTAGAGTTGCTTATTTAAATAAAATTTGTGTTATTATTGGTAATTTAGGTTTATAGTATGTAGATATGTTTTTAAATTTATATAGATGCACCGCCGCCATGTGTTACATTTTGATCCTGTCCATACAAAGGGTATCTGGAAGAGATCGCTTTTAGCGATAAGACCGCCCATTGTACTAAATCTATTTGTAAGAATTATGTTCTGTATTTTATTTTGGTGTACAATAAAGAGTTATCTTATCATTCTGATCTATCTTGTTGGTTTCGTCTTCACGTCGAAACGACTGAACCGATTTGGGAGAAATTTGGCAACATTATGATTTAGGCATACTCTTACGGCTATTTTTTATTGACAAATGTGCGAAGCCACAGATGAAAGTTTACTGAAGTTATAATTACGTGATTATGGGTACTGACCTAATTGACTGATACTGACCTGATGACCTCCGAGGCCGAAAGCTGGATGACGCAGGAGGTTGTGGGTTTGATTCACGCCGCAGAACGAATATTTGCACGATCTACAGATATTTGATTCGGGGCTTGATGTTTCTCTATATAAATATGTATGTATTAACAAAAAAAAAATATTTATGAATTAAATAAGTTACCTGGTTCCCATAGTTGTTCAGCATTCTTCTTATATGATTGAGTACCTACCAACATCAACCTACATATTTTTCCATTCTTACTTACGATTCCGAGACATGGCCGCTCACAAAGGAGCATGCATAAGATTAGAGTAGCCCAACAGGCAATGGAGTGTGCCATGCTCGGTATATCACTCTTGGACCATATGGTCCATGAGTCCTTTACGGTCTTGGTCCTTTATGCGACGTTGGATTTCGACACAGGGTATATACCCTGTGTCGAAATCCAACGTCGCATAAAGTTTGTGGACGTGGGTATGAGAATCGCAGGGCTGAAGTGGAGATGGGCTGGACACTTGGCTAGTAGGGATGACGGGCGTTGGACGAAGGCGATTATAGAGTGGTGGCCAAGGGATGCTCGATGCGATAGACCAAGAGGCAGGCCACCCGCCCGATGATCGAATGACATTGAAAGCGTAGCTGGGTGTCAATGGATGAGACTCGCAAGGGACCGGAAAGAATGGCGTAATAAAGAGGAGGCCTATACCCAACAGTGGGTGCAGACGGGCTGAGATGATGATGATGATGATGATCATAATTTAATTCAACTAAAACCAACAAACTAACATCATCTCCAACGGAACTGGTAATTATTTTCAAAATGCTGTAGAGAACTTTCGACTCTTCGAATGTTGACCTGAATAAAAGGTATTTAGATACATTATTTCCTCAATTACAATATTCAATTTGTCCGTCTGAAACTATCTATATAATATATTTCAACAAACAGACAAAACCGCAATTTGTCTTTGTTGTGTGAATTGAAAGACGTGTACAGGTGGGGGTGATTTCGAACCCCTTTTTCAACCCTTTCGGGGTCCAAACGTTTCTTCTCCTTCTTTACATTTATTTCTTATGGCCTGTTTCTTCTTCTTAAATAATAAAGTTCGCTGTGGATTGCGCTGTTTTGATACTTGATAAATTATTTTTTCTTTGTACAGACAAAATATTTTTCTAAATAGGTAAATAAATAAATTAATATTTCTGGACATTTCACACAGCGCTATCTGGCCCCAAACTAAGCAGAGCTTGTACTATGGGAACCAGATAACTGATATAATACTTATATACATTTTTTTTTGTAAATACATACTTATAATATATAGAGAAACAACCAGACCCGGAACAAATATCTGTAGATCACGCAAACATTTGTTCTGCGGCTGGAATCGAATCCGCTATCTCCTGCATCTCAGCCGGCTATACGTCCACTGCGCCATTGAGATATTTATTGACTTACATAAAACAGGAAGTGCTTGATGTAACGCAAAAAGATACATTTATATGCTATTTGTAATACACATATCTTTTTCAAATAACAATTTATTATAAAATATTATATCGTTTTTACAAAAAGTATTGCCTAGCTTGACTGTATCTACTAATGAGGACGAATCTACATTAACCCATCTTAAAAAGTAGGTACCGACTAATAGTTTTCACACAAGGCGTAAATACGAACACTTACCCTTCCTGCGCCTCGTTACGTCGCCGACGCTTAAATATCCCACATATATTTGCCCTTTATATTAAAGCCGTAGTATATTATTTTTATGTCATCATCATCATCATATTAGTCACAGAACGTCTACTGCTAAACACTAAACACAGGCTCTCCCATAGATTTCCAGAGCGACCGATATTGTGCAGCCTGCATCCAACGGCTCCCAGCAAGCTTTATCAGGTCCTGTTTCCAATAATATTTTTCAATATTAAAACACAAAGGCAAGTATCAAGAGATTTTCGCCGCAGTACACCGGCAGCCGAAATGATGTTACAAAGGCGCGGAACTGGGCTAACACAAGTTTTCTATATTACTGTGCGTTCCTTTCTCCCTCGCCCACCACCCAGCCCCAAAGGGTTGATACCACCTTTGAAGATGCGCAGGCTTTTTCTATAATTCCTTCGCTCACTAAGCGATTTGAATTTCGTTAAGTCTCGAATTTCTGGTGAAAAATAATTGTCTGAACCGATTTTCGCTTTTCGTGGACGGTTTTTTCGGCCTGCGTTAACTTAAAAGTGACTTAAAAATTGTCTTCGGTTGTTCGGGTACTTTTTCACTTTTGCAAGGTCGCCTGGCTGCGGGATATTTAATTCGTTTCTGTTTTAGGGTTATTTTTTGTTGCCTGAAGCATTGTATCCTGGATTTTTCTTTTCAGTTTTAGTTCTGATTTTTATTGAGATTTAGTGTTAGTTTTATAATTAAATACATTAATATTTCTGGACATATCACACAGCGCTATCTTGCCCCAAACCATGATGGGAACCAGATAACTGTTAGAATACTTATATACTTTTTTTTGTAAATACATACTTATAATACATAGAGAAACAACCAGACCCGGAACAAATATCTATAGATCATGCTAACATTTGTTCCGCGGCGGGAATCGAACCCGCTACCTCCTGCGTCTCAGCCGGCTTTTCACCCACTGCACCACGGAATTATTATGTATTTATTCCGAAATAAGTACAATAATTTCTATTTGAGAATGAAGTGAGTTAGTCCCATTATCCTTAGGAATCACCATCTTGCTGCCAAAAATCAGATGATAAAACCGAAAAATCTCATAATCCCCCGAATGTATCATGTAACTTTAGTGATATATGTAGTTGACATATCTGTTCCAGATAGACTAAACAAAAGCTTGCTCAAGACAATGACTGCAGTGCCCCGCTTAATTACAACGCTTATAGCAACTTCATTTTTGGGCATCTATGAAAAAACATATAATTAAGAAAGTAGGGAATTCTTCTTCTATCGTGTGAATGGTTTATAGCATAATTAATTAGGTATTTATAGGTTCAAAACTAAGTTGACATTGAGTAGAACCTGGCCACTTCTATTCCAGTGGAATGGAAGTGAATAGTTTTATCTAATCATAATCTAACCGTAATTATAATAAATCAGTGTGTGTTACCAGTGATGACATATGGAACCGAGACGTGGTCCTTCACTATTGGCCTTATGAATAAGCTCAGAGTCGCTCAACGAGCTATGGAGAGGGCTATGCTCGGGGTTTCTCTACGGGATCGAATCAGAAATGAGGAGATACGTAGGAGAACTCAAGTCACCGACATAACCCGACGAATTAGCACGTTGAAGTGGCAATGGGCAGGCCCTATAGCGCGCAGAACAGATGGCCGATGAGGTCGAAAAGTTCTCGAATGGAGGCAACTGACCGGCAAGCGCAGCGTAGGACGTCCACCTACAAGATGGGCAGACGACTTGGTAAGAACCGCAGGTCGGCGTTGGATGCAGGCCACTTCCAACCGCAGTTCCTGGAGATCAATGAGGGAGGCCTTTGTCCAGCAATGGACGTCCTACGGCTGATATGATGATGATGATGATGAGTTTTATCTAAATACCAAAGTAATCAATACCAAAGAATATTACTTTTGTACAGATAAAGTGTTTAGATCCTAGAAATTAACAATAGAGCGAACTACTTCATTTCTTAATAAAATGGTTAATATCTCAGGTAATATCTCAGCTAAACAACTGCACGCAAATGAACAGGATAAGAGATAGTTCTGCAATTAACTAGATGAATTAAGAATAATCCACCAAGCACTGTTTAACTCATGCTTCGTTAAACTTTGTCAACCTAATGTATATATGCTGCTTTATTTTAATATAGAATAAAAATACTACATTAATCTGGAGAAACAGTTGATACATTAAATCAAATGAATAAATGAACGAATGAAAACACTTTATTGTACTTGGACCTTAAAGAATAAAAATTACAGACAAAAGAGAAGACACATAGCAAATATTACAATGAGCGGTCTTATCGCTTTGAAGCAATTTCTTCCAGACAACTTTTGGATGGAGAAGATTTCGTTATTGCAAATATATCGTCGGGGATGCACTTTCAAGACTAAGATATGAATGAAGAGAGTGCAACTAATACCAAAATACTTTATAAAATACAAATATACCTACATAAATAAATTATTAAATAAAAACCTATATATAATATATAAAGTTATCTTATATATAATATTTAAAATACGTACATTTGATAAATATATATTAATTTATGTGCAATACTTCATAGTATTGCACATAAATTAATAGTTTCTGAAAGATAAATGCTTACCAAAATAGTACATTAACCCGGAGAAACAGTTGAATGAACGAATGAAAAACACTTTATTGTACACATTAAAAAATATAAATTACAGACTAAATAGAAGACACAAAGCAAAATAGTACAATGGGCGGTCTTATCGCTTTGAAGCGATTTCTTCCAGACAACCTTTGGAGGGGGAGGATTTAGTAATGCCAAAGATGGCCGGGGGTGCACTTAAGTTATGAATGAAGGGTGTGCAACTTATAACTAATTAAAATATAAATAGTCATAAATAAATTATTAAATTACATACCTAAATATAAGATATAAAATTATGATATATATATAATATTTATAATACATACATTAGATAAATACGATAAATATACATTAATTTATGTGCGATACTATGACGTTTCTGATAAATATAAACATTTTACCCTAGATTTAAATATGGCTTCATTAAATACCCTCATCTAAGCACAGTTAATGTTTGCTGTTTTAGCCGTTAGAAATGATAGATGTAACGCATTTTTATCTGTAATGTTAAAGCTGTGATAAAGAATTTTAATTGACGAAAGTTGCATTATTAAAAACTTATTTATACAAGTACGTATACTTTATATATCATTCAGAAAAACAAGGGAGACCCGGCAGTGGGTGATTCCATGTTAAAATGATGATTCAGCATCATCATCATCGTCAGCCTTTCTCATCCTACTGCTAGGCATAGGGTCGTTGTCGCCATTTGCCTCTGTCATGCGCTGTTCTAACCCACACACGACCTGCGATTTTTATAATGTCGTCTACCCATTTTCCCGGCGGATGACCTTCGTTCCTGGTTCCATCACGGGGCCACCACTCAGTCAGCACCCTGCTCCACCTGTCATCACAGCGCCTGGCCACATGTCCTGCCCTGAAAATGATGTTTTTTTATTTCGCTGGACATTTCACACAACGCTATCTCGCCCCAAACTAAGCAGAGCTTGTACTATGGGAACCAGATAACTGATAGAATGCTTATATACATTTTTTTTGTAAATACATACTTAAAATATATAGAGAAACAACCAGACCCGGAACAAATATCTGTAGATCACGCAAAGATTTGTTCCGCGGCGGGAATCGAACCCGCTACCTCCTGCGTCTCAGCCGGCTATTCGCCCACTGCACCACGGAGGTCGTCACGAGGTCATTAACTAACGAATTAACTAAGACACTTGACCGTCAATATTACCAAATAAGGAACTATGAGTTTTAATTTTTCGATTCTTTATAGTGACCAGACTCTATCTGAAATGTGTTGAAGATATATTTTCTGTAAGAAACAAAATATAAACAGTACAGGTGGTACAATATGTAAATTGCGGAGGGGCATACACACACATACACAAACACGCACGCTGGAAGCAGCGATGCGAGATAGGACACGCGTGTGCCCGACAATCATTCAAGGAAGTGCTCCGAAACATGGAGAGGTTTTTATAATGACGTTTATTTTTTACAAGTGTGTCCCACTTTGGTACCATGCTCCAAGTGGCTATTTTTTAGGTAAATACGTTTTCGTTGGGGCGTGAATGAACGTAGCACAAACTGCTTAGCAAAAATTACTTTACAAAGAAAGTTTTGTAGTGGAAGTGTGTTGTTTTATCGTTTTCGCGGGCGACTACACAACACAGCGCAAGTGCGTCACACGTAGCAGGTTTTACGTATAATTTTAAGTATTATAATATGTATGTTTGTCACAAAGGTATACATTTATAAGAGCCTTAGAATAAATTATTTAACATCTTGTATTTTCATATTGTTTTATTCATCATCATCAATCTATAACAGTCCACTGCTGGACGTAAGTCTCTCCCAGGATGCGCCTTTGAGTCCGACTCTCAGCTTTTCTCATCCAATCGTTGCCAGCCACAGCGCGCAAATCGTCACTCTATCAATAAAGAGCGTTTTATTATTATCAATAGGAAAACACCAGGCTAAATAAAACTAAATTGAGAAAATAAGGTACACAATGACCCTAATAAAGGTACAGTAAGATACTAGTCTCTTACTACTGTTTAAATACACGTGAGAAAAATGATGTAGAAATGGGATCTACCCTCCTTTTGTAGCTTACAACCGAACCAGGTCTTGACACAGCTAATAATACAACTTGAACCGCACATGCTCACACTCACATTAGCGTTCACTACTGTCGTAAGACGTCGCACGGCGTGTCTGTGTTTAAACCCTATACAATTCGAACTCCACATTTGAGGCGTATAGAATCCTAACGGCAGCTAAGTCCGTATTGTGTCTAATTTCACTTGAGAATAGATATTAATTTCTAATTTTTTTAATTTTCAAAATAAATTTTAATTAATTTAATTTTTTGATTTTTACTATTTAAACCACAATTAGGACGTCGGAGTGCTTTGGTCATAGTTTTATATTCCTACAGTAAGTTTTTACGAGATTTTCTCTTTTATTTATAGCAAAAATATGGTGAAATAGGCATTTTTTTTGTTTTGTGAAAAGTCTGTGGAAATGGATATAGCTGCCCTTGATTCTATACGCCTCATTTGCTCTCACATCCACGATCACGTGAAAGTGTCAACATCTAAATGCGTAGTTCAGTACTACATGTTTTAAACGACTACACTCGCACGCAGCTCGTTATGACCAATGCGAGAGTGGGCATGAGCGGTCGACGTAAGCAAGATAATCAAAGTCAAAATATTTTTATTCATTAAAATCACAAAGACCACTTTGAAACGTCAATTTTACTGCCTGTTCCTTCGCAACCAAGCCAGGAAATAAAGGCAAGAAACAAGACTGTTTGTTCTTTTTGATGTTCCTTTAAGAATACATAACAATAAAGAAAACAAATTATCTCTATTTTTGACCGAGTTGTGCTGGCTGTTGCATTCTTAAATTGACAGATGACTTTATAAAAGAAGCCGTCTCCACACATTGTCGCTGTGTCTTCCTTCTACAATCAGTCTTCTTCAGCGGTTGTCAGCGGGACCTATGCACGGCTCCCCGTGTGTAATTGCTCAACCGTGTTGGTTTGGTGGACGTGCTGATAATTAATATTGCAAAGGACTTGCGATTGTCCACAGCATCACTTGGTTATCTTCTTGAAAAACGTGTTAGGATAAAAATAAGTTTTTCATATGAGTGTCGAGTAACACTTACAAATATAATAACGAAAGTAGAGTTTTAAATTGCATTGGCATATTTATTATTGTTCTAAATCCTACATAATCATGAAGGACTTAATGAAGGGAAACAGCTCATGGACATGTGCATTCTTCCGGTTCTTACCTACAGTGCACAAATCTGGTCTTTGACGGCACTTCAAAAGTACAAACTTGGGGTCTGCCAGAGGCCTATGGAACGTAGTATATTGGGAGTTAGACTTACAGACCGCATAAAAACACCATATAACACCATCTAAGGCAAAAGACAGCTAAATTGAAGTGGGACTGAGCAGGACACGTATGTCGAATGCGCGATGACTTGTGGGCTAAGATAACCACGGAGTGGGTCCCACAAGGCGCGAGACCGCGTAGCCGGCCCTGGCAGAGATGGCGGGAAGAACTTGACGCGCATAGTGCGAACTGGTCGACAGAAGCCCTAGACTGGGATGAATGGAAGAAGAGAAGGGAGACCTTTGCCCAGCAGTGGGATCCAGGGGGCTCTTTAGATTAGATTAAGACCTACAATCGAAAAAACACACTTTAACGTAGATTCAAAGAGTTCACATTTTAGAATAATAACTACACAGTTAGGTAACTACAGTAGAATTTTGAAATGTACCTACAAACTTACTGCCTAACTCATATTGTTATTAAATCTCCATTATCCAAAGACAATTCGTAAAAGTACTCACTTTGGATGTTGTACCTGATAGTTAAAATAATTCTATGTTAGAATTAACTTGGAGCGGATGATACAAAACGGCAAAAGTTTTTCTGTGGGGGACACAAGTTAAATTAAAATCAATAATCAACCATTTTACATTCCAACACACACAAAGATAAAACTCCTCTCCCCCTCTATAAACCAAAAGTGACAACCCTAATGCGATCGCTTCTCTAATTACACTTGAAATTTCCAAAAATTCCGCGTCATCTTGTCTTAACCCATTAGACTTCCTAGCTTGGTTGGTCAGAGAATTATTGAAAAGATGGTGTGCTATTTTCTTAGAACCGTTACGTACTCTATGAGTTACAAACAAGCGCTATAGTGGCTGCGTTCTTCATATTTTTATACGACATGGAGATGGAACAATCTTATGGTCCAACTGTTATTAAGTGGTAACCATCGCCTGTAACAAATTATTGCCTCGTCGGTCAGGCACGTTAGATAAGTGCGTTACGTGCTAACTTGAGATATACAGGTGTAAAGCCTCATGTCCTCCCGGAATATATGGGCAAAAGGTCACGAAAATAACAATGACATATTTATAGGTACTACAAGACAACGGAGCGCACAGAAACCTAGTACTATTAATATTAACAACATGAACTAATAATTTGAAATACCATTTATCAAATAACCTTTGAATCCTTCTGTTTTCGTGCAAAATACAAAAAAAGATTTACATCGCTTCATAAGAAAGTTAACATGCAAATTCAGATTCTAATGCTAAAATAAAAATGCAAACAAATGAGAAGTGCGCCAGTTCCGTCCCATTGGCCACACATTAGTGCACCCTCCCTGCTTATTATTCCCCCACATCCTGGACCGAGCTTGTTTGTCAGATGGCTTCAGAAAGTATTCAAATAAGTTAAGTACGTTATATTTGTATCTAAGACCTATCTATGAAACTGAAGCCTTATATTTTTATTTTTATTTGACAAAATAACATAAAATTGATAATTAATACATAAAGCATCGTAAAACCTTATATTACCCGTGCTCGATAAGTTGGGACCTGAGCGCGGTGACGTCATATTGGCGTGTTTGTACCGCCCGCAAAAAAAGCGAACATAACAAGCAGCCGCCCGCGGCTTCGTCTTTGTTTTTTTTAACCTAATTTATTATGTTACTCAGGGAGGACGCTGCTTTTTATCTAATCTTTTTTACACTATTTGGATAAAATAAAAATACAATGTTTAAGTTTATACATTTATTTTATCTATTATTTACATTATCTCATCTTCGTCACTACTTAGTGGATTTATGCCTTCTAGAGGTTGTTCTTCGTCCTCAGTCTCACTATAATCACTTGACGAAGAGGTATCCGATAAATTTACAATTAAGTAATTGCGATTCATTCGTCTCTTGTAAGAGGTCATCGTCCCAATACTTTTGTCGACAAACTTTTTACAAACTATAACAACTAAAACTACAACAACAAAACAATAACACAAACGAAAACTAAAAGAATTCCAGAGCGCGTCGTTACGTGACGTAGGCCAGTACGAGACTAAAAACCCTAGTAAAAAATAGTGATGCGAACGGTACAATACGGGCGCCATCGGGGAAGTGCAGTGGAAGCGGTCGGGGAGTCGCATTCCTAGCAGGTCCCAAGTTATCGCGCACGAGTAATAGGTTTGTCTCGGTGCTTAGAGACACTCGAGCCGCACATATTTTTTTAAATAGGTACCTACTTAACCACTTACTTGATTTTCTAAAATACTTATTTAAGATAAATAAACAACAATAATTATATACATATATATATATATATATAATGCATAAGTAATGTTTCAATTATTTGTTAGCTGTCCTCGAGAGTATCCATGAAGTATTTTTTAAATTTATATTAATGATGTTTTGTGTTAATTTCATGTAAAGTTGGAGCTGGTATCTCATTGGTCGAAGTTGTAATTAAGTATGCAGTGGTGCGTCTCCCGTAAAAATTGTTAATTCTAGGAATCTGCAGCTTTTGGAGTGTTATTTTTCTAGTCGTTATTTTATGTGATATTTGTATTTTTATTTCGTTATTTTCATATTGTTCGCTCAGTAGAAGTGTTTTTACCTTTTGTTGAACAGGCAGTATGCCACAAGTTTTAAACAGGCCTAAAATGTTTTCTTTATGCTGGTTTTTATTCTATTAATGTAACAATGGTCTGTTTTTTAATAATTTTTTTTTATATATTATTTTTTTATTTATTCTACTTTATTGGCGATAGTCAAGCGTTTTACCACTTGTATCTTTTTTTGTAGCACCCAAACTACTGGGTAGATGAAGGTGAGAGGGATGTCAGAATTATTGAGTCTAGTCTTGTACACACGGCTACACATCAAGCTATATTTTTCCAGTATAAACTGACCTCGCATTGTGTAGGCTTTTCGTAGAATGAGAGGTCAGCTTATACTGGAAATGTATAGCTTGATGTTTAGCCGTGTGTACCTATCATAGTAACTACCTATCGTAGTTGATACAACTAATTTCCTATATCCCCCACTAAATAAACAAAAATCATTTATTTCAAGCAATTATCCACTCATATAAGGACACAACACAATATTTTGTATTGTGTGTGAAGTGTTGACTTTGAGAACAAGCCTGTGACAGAAGTGTTGTACGGGCAGTCTACTCTGCTCACTATCATTACTATCACCAGAGACCAGTAATATATTATGGTCTGTGCTATCACTAACGGTGTTTGTCCACAGCCGCCATAATAAATATATGTATCGCTAAAATCGCTACTTCGACGCCGTCATCTCGTTCTTGGTGACGGCGTGTGATGGACACGTGGCCATAGTAAATATATGTATCGCTACTTCGGCGCCGTCATCTCATTCTCTCTTGGTGATATCGCGATGATGGCTTGCGGTGGACACGCGCCCATAGTAAATATTATGTATTGATATTTCAGCACCGTCATCTCATTCTCAGTGACGGTATGCGGTGCACGCGCGCACATAGTAAATATATATATCGCTACTTCGGCGCCGTCAACTCGTTCTCGGTGACGTCCAGGTGATGACGTTTGGTGGATATACGCCCATAGTAAATATATGTATCACTACTTCGGCGCCGTCAACTCGTTCTCGGTGACGTCCAGTTGATAGCGTATGGTGGACACGCGCCCATAGTAAATATAGTATCGCTACTACGGCGCCGTCATCTCGTTCCCGGTGACGTCCTGGTGACGGCGGCGGTAGGCAAACGCCCTAATGATAAAACGCATCACACGCGATGAAGATGCCCTAATATTTTATGCAAAGATAAGTATATCATTTTCATCTTATATTGGATTGTATGGTGAGCGATATTTTATCTTAACATGAAATATAATAGCATCTTCATAGTTTGTATTCCTTACATTACAAACAAACAAAATCATTTGAGTAGGTTGTATATCAAAAGAAACCTTTGCAATTAAATTAATTTAAAAGAAAACTCGAGATAACTTCAATCCATTAACGGGTCAAACTGAAATTAAACACGACTTTATAGAAACCGTAAAAAAAAAGTATGGCGTCAATAATTTCATACAATAATTTCAGGGATCATTTTTTGGGGTTAAATTGTTTTACTACCCATAAAACTATTTAAAATAAATTGGTTAAGCATGTGTTAGACCTCGCAGAGTGAAGTGTTTCGTAGTCAAAATGACATGTATTTTCTAACTTTATTTAGTTACTAGCTGACCAATCCGCAGCTTCGCACGCATAGTTTTTCAATAAAAAATTACCCTCCTTTGCGCACTTGGGTAAAAAGTAGCCTATGTTAATCAAAGTGAATATAGCTTTCCAATGGTGGAAGAATTTTTTAAATAGGATCTGTAGATTTTGTGTTTATTTATTATCTACAAACATACACACAAATATACAAAAATACAAATATTTCCTCTTTATAATATTAGTATAGATAAGTAAATTAATTACAAAACTCTCTAATAACCATTCACAGTCATAAGCTGGTAAGTATCGGCTAACAACACTGGACTTGCCAAAATTATAAGAGGTTCGGATTTGAACTACAAAAAGATGAATTTATGAATTGTCCCTAATTAAATACAGATAGGATCTCATTAGTGCAGCAAAATTCATAAAAAATAAAACTAAATGTATGATTTTAATATAGTTTCATTTTCGAACACAGTTAAAATCAAAGAGTTTGATCGTCAATTTTCATAAAAATTCCATTTTCAAACACTAGATACAGAGTCGTTGTGAGCAAACTCAGTGCTCATTACTGCCTTAATTCAGGCACACATTTATTAACCCCGCAATGTCCCATCAAGTAGGCACTCATATCCCTAATGAATCACTTTAATTACAGAGAACACGGAAAAATCCAATTTTGCACGCACACACATATATTTCTTATTCCCTTCTAATATAAATTAAGAACCCTTAGAATTATGTATATGCTGGTATTGTAAAGTCTTAAAAATGAGAGGACGGAATCTTTAAAGGGTAGGACTTAAGTGGGGTACCCCCTTTCTCCCCTTGGGGTGTTTCGCGCGAACGTTTTATACGGCCTACTGCTTCTTATTGTCCGTTGTTTTGGTTCAATATTAGGATGGTAGGTTAAGTGTTATTTTAAGAAATTAATTTTCGCTTTATGTGTGTTTTATTTAATTGTATACGGATTTCGTTGGCTTTGGCTGTGAGATCGAGATAAGGAAAGTGATTAGGAATAAACTATTTATCATAAGAAGGTTAAAAAATATGTGCCTAGCGTAGATACTTATCCAGGTAGTCAGTTTTTTTATAACAGCAACCAAGTTTTTGTGAAACTCTGCACTTCTATATGTAACAAACGCTTTTATAACAAACTCCCAAGTGATGTACAAAAATTGACAATTAACAAATTTAAAAACGCAATTAAACAAAATCTTTATAAAAAAGCCTCTATAAAATATCGGATTATTTAGATGAAAGAGAAGCTTGGGATTGAAATTACTCCAACTCGTTCAAAATGTTACAATTTAGACGTAATTTATTTTCTGTATTGTAATGTATTCTAAAAGGATCATAAAAAAACAACCAGCCTTGTTTCTTGCCTTTCTTTCCTGGCTTGGTCGCGAAGGGACAGGCAGTAAAATTGACGTTTCAAAGTGATCCTTGTGATTTTAATGAATAAAAGATTTTGACTTTTTTTTTTACTTTTGACTTTAGTGTCAACCGGAATTCCAAAGGAAGAGCACTGCCCTATTCCTGCCGCCAGCAGCAGTGCTGTTTCGGTATGAAGGGTATGGTTTCCGGTGAAATTACAGGCACATGAGGCTCTACACCTGTATGCTTAAAGTTGATGGTCGCATCGTAGGGCACGTTTGTAAGGTGCGTGACCTTTGAGGCAATACGATATAGGCGATCGTTACCACTTAACATCAAGTGGGTCTTAAGCTTGTCCCATCATCACATAGTTACAATACACGTAATGAAAACAATATTGTTGTTCTATCACACAGGCTTGACAAAATAAATAAAAGCTTTTTATGCTTATTTAATAAGTTGCCTTTAGTTATAAGAGATTTAGTTTGTAAGGAATATAATTTTAAAATAGAACATTATAGATATAACTTCTTTATTGCACACCATTAAGTATAAACATATAACAGAAAACACACTTTTAAATCATACGTCTAAAAGCGATCTCTTACAGGCAACCTTTGGATGGACAGGATCTATGTGAACTAATGAGGACGGCGTCGGAAATCAGATATTATAGAACAAGATTAAAATACAATTTATAAAAAAATAAAAAATATAGATAATATAAAATAAAATGCATCATCATCATATCAGCCGTAGGACGTCCACTGCTGGACAAAGGCCTCCCTCATTTATCTCCAGGAACTGCGGTTGGAAGCGGCCTGCATCCAACGCCGACCTGCGGTTCTTACCAAGTCGTCTGCCCATCTTGTGGGTGGACGTCCTACGCTGCGCTTGCCGGTCCGTGGCCTCCACTCGAGAACCTTTCGGCCCCATCGGCCATCTGTTCTGCGCGCTATATGGCCTGCCCATTGCCACTTCAACGTGCTAATCCGTCGGGCTATGTCGGTGACTTGAGTTCTCCTACGTATCTCCTCATTTCTGATTCGATCCCGTAGAGAAACCCCGAGCATAGCCCTCTCCATAGCTCGTTGAGCGACTGTGAGCTTATTCATAAGGCCAATAGTGAAGGACCACGTCTCGGTTCCATATGTCATCACTGGTAACACACACTGATTGTAGACTTTCGTCTTAAGGCACTGAGGTATGTTGGACGAAAAGACGTTGCGAAGTTTCCCAAACGCTGCCCATCCGAGTTGGATTCGACGATTGACCTCTTGCAATAAAATGCATAATTATAATAAATATATATATATATATATATATATATATATATATATATAATATAATCATAAAATTCCATAAATATTAATATTAAGATACATAAAATATATATTGTCATACCAACATATATAAATTATAAAAATGTATACATTAATAAATGGCCTAGTGAGTGATGTATGACAGATAGTGTTGTCTGACCATGTTTTTAAAGATAGGGAGAGATTTAGCGTGACGAATTGAGACAGTTAGGTAGGTAGGTATTATTATTGTATAAATCATATTATCATATTGACGAAGCACTAGCTGATGACTTCAGCACATGCTTTAGTAGGTGTGAATAATTATTTTAATACTAACATACTTACTTTACAATGTATTCTGTTCTGACGTTCCTTAGTGTACATTTAATGTATCAATAAGGTAGTCAAAACAATCCCCCCACGTATGTTCTACCAATTTGGCTATCTAGGAACTATAGTTATTTTAGCGTAAAAATGTTGACATGGGGGACTTGTGGACTTTCACTTTATACTATTTTTTGGTACAACATTTATGTACATGGCTATGTACTTAAGATGTGAATTGTGCTGTTTAATTTACAGTTTCATGTCTTGATTGATTAGTCACATGAAACCTTGTGTTCGAAATTAAAAATCTAACGGATGCGTTTGTTTAGCAGACGTTACATGATACACGTAAACTTAGTTATTGCTTAAAGCGGGTATTTATTGCGTGTGTACTACCGTGTTGTAACAGTCAACCCGTGACCACGACTGTTGCAACACAGCCGAAATATCGGGATAACAAAATACCCGTTTTAATCAATAATTATGTACAGTATTATAAATACGGGATTTATCGCGTACCGTCTTATCGGTGTTTCGCTCGACAATGTTTCGGTTCAATTCGTGAACCTTCATCAGGGTGAGTGCTATCCGCTCCGAATCTCGCACTGAGATTTATAATAATGATTGAAATCAATCACGAAAGCTTTAAGTAAAATTATGTACAGTGATCGCGAAAGTTTTAAAAACACGTAAACATCAACGTTGAATTGAAATTTACCTATAAATGGGCGGCCATGGTGCCATGGTATTCGATAGCTAAACTAAAAATCGAACTCTGTTATTTCTTGTAATTTTAGTTTCAGAGTAGCAAATATAATGAAGAGTCACTTAAAAGTTCTTAAACTTGCAACGATGCACCGAGCTTTAGTACTAATTTAATTAAGTTTTCTCTCAAATAAATTTCTAAATAAATTGCACTTGCGTGACATTGGAAGGTTCTTTCAAATGTACAAAAAGTCCTTCAAACAAGTTTCTCTATCACACAAACTATTTATGACGATAAAAAAATTGTATGAAGTCATTTAAATCAACAGTGTAATGAGACAGATAGTCGCTATGTGTACCCTAACGCTAGAATACCGCAAAAGTTTCGTAATACCCGTGCGCGATAAGTTGGGACCTGAGCACTGTGACGTCATATTGGCGTGTTGGCGTGTTTGTACCGCCCGCAAAAAAGCGAACATAACAAGCAGCCGCCCGCGGCTTCGTCTTTGTTTTTTTTAACCTAATTTATTATGTTACTCAGGGAGGACGCTGCTTTTTATCTAATCTTTTTTACACTATTTGAATAAAATAAAAATACAATGTTTAAGTTTATACATTTATTTTATCTATTATTTACATTATCTCATCTTCGTCACTACTTAGTGGATTTATGCCTTCTAGCGGTTGTTCTTCGTCCTCAGTCTCTCGGTCTTCTCGAGGTTTTTTTCTCCGCTATGCAAAGATTTACCCTTCATAATGATAACAAAAACACTTAACAAGAACTATAACAACAAAACAATAACACAAACAAAAACTAAAAGAATTCCAGAGTGCGTCGTTACGTGACGTAGGCCAGTAAGAGACTAAAAACCCTAGTAATAAATAGTGATGCGAACGGTACAATACGGGCGCCATCGGGGAAGTGCAGGGGAAGCGGTCGGGGAGTCGCATTCCTAGCAGGTCCCAAGTTATCGCGCACGAGTAATACTCAGACTTGCATCCACATTATACCTTTGCTATTTACGTACCGTCATTGTCACGCACATGGCATCGCTGTTCCATTAAAGAACTATATCAGAACCAACATAAAGAAACCAATGCGAGTAAAACAGTTTAAAATTTGAACCTTAAAGCTACGCTGATACGGATGTCGGATATTTCTGCGAGTGTATATGTATGTTTGTTATGTTACAGGTTCATAATGACATTTATTAGAAGCCGTATTTGGTACATGACAATAATTAAAATCCATGCACGAAGCTCTGTGCCATACCGTGCCTCGCACGTGATGGTTTTAGCATAATATTTACTTTCAAATTATTGGGCGGAAAAATGTTTGGTGTATGTCTATAAATTGATACTGGTTATACCAGTAAAAGTTACATTCAGGGCTGTATTACATTAGCTGGAAAAAGGTGGAGTTTTATGTGTTCTTTGTAAATGGTTGGTAATTAGGCTTGATAAAATAATTTTATTCGGGATTCGGCGAATGTTGTTGTGTTTCTGTCAATATTTATATTAGTAATGAAGAACTAAAACAAGGAACATTTCAAAAAAAATATAAACGACTTCAGATAACAGTAAAAACCAAACTATTCTGCCAGTTTTGATGAAACTGCCATGAGATCAATCTAAAGTTATATTTGTGCAAATAAAAACGATTTTTTCTAAATCGGTTGATATATAACAGAGTTCCGAGCTAAGAAACAAAACATAAAAATTAAACAAATTTAAAACTTATATTATGGTTTTCTCATGGATGCCATTGTCAGAACTGGACCAAGTGGAAATGGAACCACACGGGAAGCACCAGCTTTCAAATACAAACAGAATTATCAAAATCAGTTAACCCAGTTGAAAGTTCTGAGGTTACAAACATAAACCTGAGAACCTCCTCCGTTTTGAACCTCTTTGAATTCGGTTAAAAAGTTTGTACCTCGTTTTAAGCATAGTGCGGAGGAATGTGGATTTGGTATTGTTAAAGTCTATAAGGAGGAGGAGCAAACGTTAAAATTAAGCTAAATAAATAGGCTACTAGTCTGTATGATTACTCACATGAACGACACAGACAAACAGAACGGTTAATGAAGAACTAACATCTGTTCACGGCTTCGCTCGGATTGTTTATCAACAAAAAGTAACCTTCGTTTCAATCCAAAACATAAGTTATGTACCAAATTTCCTCTAAATCAGTTCATTCATACAGATAGATAACGCGACAAAGTTACTTTCGAATTGGTATTATTAGTGTGTATTTTGCAAGAAATTGGGCCTGAAAGTAGAAGCATTTCGGTAGAACTGAAAATGTATCAAATTACCTAAATCAGTTTTGTATTGTCAATCCAGAAGTTTTGACCTAGATTTATGGATGCAGAGAGAATGATTAATATACATAATGTATGCATAAAAATAATCAGGTGGAGAAGATTGGTTCATCCACCATGGTAGTTATTTCATGTTTAGTGTCATATCATAGTTAAAAATGTATTAAACATATTAGCAAAGGTACCAAAATTGAGTCAATTATTCCTATACCACAGATGCCATAAAAAAACTATTGCAGCAAACTACCAACTGAAGCAGAAATCAACAAGCACGAGTCCCCAATCAACTTAATAAAATGGCAATAGAGAAGGCAGGAATGGTGATCTAACTACAGTCTAATAGGTTTTAAGGTTAGGTTCGATATGGTATAGATTTACATTAGAAGAAAAATCCATCTTTTCTCAATATTAAAGAACCTTATCATAATCTAACCAATTTATCGTTCTAACCATTAATTAGACTGAAATACTAATTTCTACCCCGATGCAATAAAAGAAGTGGATTTGTAAAAAAATGTCTCCCGCTCAGTTCCCACCCACTCTAGGATCAGACACACATACATTTTATTTTTTTTATTTTATTATTAGGTCTGCCAACGATTGTAACAATATTTCATGCTTAACTAAAGATTAATTTAAGTAGGTACTAATTGCACAACTAGTTATAGGTAAATACCACATGCACTAAAAATATGTAGTAACAGTAACAAAGTAACACTAATAAATTATGACAAACAATGGAAATAGTGAAGTAAGGAAAGAAAACACAAAAGTATAAAAATACACACCATTGATAGCAATAAATCCACGTGACTATTTTAAGTAAAACATACCGCATTGTTAGTGCACCCCTTATTCCGCTTTTTATTCCACAGCAAATATCGTGTCGGCACATCAATGAGCAATACAATAGCACCGCATAATCTCATAAAAAGCGATAAGTTCGCTATATTGTGATAATTATTGTCATAGATACGATTTTCATTGCCGTTTTGCAAATGTAATTGGGAAGTCCGGTCAGTCTCACTGGCAAACATCAAGTCGCCAGCCAATTAGCGGTACAATAGCGCCGCATAGTCGCGAAAAAACGGTACGCCGGACTCGAGTGCGGTATTTGTTAGCGGTTGTTTATTTTTTGTTTTTAATATAGAGGCTAGTTGGGGCAAGTTTTAACGTAATTATATCATTTTTAGTAACGATTGTGTTTTGTATATTTTTCGGTCAGTACAACGCTAAGGTAAATCATAAACCCCTGTCAATGCTGTCATTTTTAAACAATTAATAGCTACAATAAACAAACAATTTAATATCCATGCCACTAGTTCAATCTTGGTTATCAACGCTTTTATTAAACATTGACCCCTAGTAAAAAAAGGGGTAGTAAACCATAGTTGAAAACTAAGTACCTATTTCACCACTTTTGAGTAACACTATCCGACGGATAAAAAATATATAAGTGGTAAGTACATAATTTTTTTTACGATAAAACAGATGAATAAATAAAAAAAATATTGCTGGACATTTTACACAGCGCTATCTAGCCCCAAACTAAGAGTAATAAAGACTAATAAAGAGTGAATGATTGTTATCCGTCAACTAAAGTTACTCGAAACGATTAAAGAGGTCGTGAAATAGGCACTAAAGCCGCCTTGTGCAACGATATATTAACGAATTTAGTGGTTAAATATGATTTAGATTGTTGTAAAATCATAAAATACGTCAAATTTAACCATGTTTAGCCGCTAAATAGGATTAGGGCTCGTTGTGTAAGCTGGGCTTAGACTTTTAATTTATGTTAGTTATACTTATATTATTCAACTTGGTCTACGCTCCAATTTTGTAGAGGCGCGCTAGAAACAGAAAAGTTTTTTTTTATACTATTTATATGGCAACCGAGCATGCAGTCCGCCAGATGATAAGTGGCTACTGCAGCCCATGGATATCCACATAGAATTCAAAACAAGCTATTATGTTGTCTTGATCTCTATGTGGATACGTTGCCATACTATAGGACTAAGCTGTTATGCCTATGTGCCAGTAATTACAGGAACATACCATTACCATCTAACCGGAACACAGCAGCACAAGTATTGCTATTTGGCGGCAGATAAAGGTAAGGCGGTGGTCCCCACTTCCTCGAGCCCGTTCACAAAAGCTCTACCACCAGTAAGTATTTCTTTCTTCTTACAAGTATTTCTTTAAGTAAGTATAAGTATTTATATATAATTATACTGGGTGGGCCAGAAAAAATTGCGAATTTGTAAAAATCATTAAAAAAACACTAAGTACAATTCACATACAAATTTTTATTTCTACAAAAATTTACATCTGGGAAATTCATTTCTTAAAAATAACATCATCCAGATGTGCACCATAGCGCTGCAAACATTCTTCGAATCTGAACCTCAAATTGGTAAAAACTCGCTGGCACATTGCACGGGGAATATCTGCCATTTCTTTCCGGATATTTGTCTTCAACTGGTCAATTGTGGCTGGGTTATTGGAGTAGACTCTACTTTTTAGGTATCCCCACAAAAAAAAGTCCAGTGGTGTAAGATCCGGATTTCTAGGAGGCCATTCAATGTCACCTCGGCGCGATATCAGTTTCTCAGCAAACATCTTGTAATTTCTGTAATGTTGGCTGTAATTTCTGTACAAGTTGAATTTTATACGGGTGCAATTTCAGATCTTTCAACAAAATGCGACGCAAAGATGTTCTGGACACCACAAGTTCGGCTGAACGCTTTCGAGTCGATAGAGTAGGATTACGTTGAACTGAAGCTCTAACTTGTTCAATTGTGTCTTCCGTTCTTGTTGACCTTGGGCGTCCCGCAGGCTTCTGTTTGAGAGTCCAACCAGTAGCTTGGAACTTTCTGACCCACGATCGAATCACGCTTTCTTTCGGACACTGATTTAGGTCATGTAATCCAAACTCACGTCGAAATAAACGCCGAACAACAGCGCACGAATCTTGATTTTTATAATAATGTTTGACGCAGAATGCACGTTGCGCTCCGGTGAAGTGATCCATCGTGACTAAATTTCCGAGAACCGAGCTACTTAACCCCACCACCCACGCAATCCCCTCTCTAAAGCTTCAAACGCAAGAGTATTTTTAAAATCGTACTCCTTTCTGGCCCACCCGGTATATATTATTTTATTAATATAAGTACTTGTTATGTTAGTTATTATTTGATTTACGCCGCCGTCTTCATTTGTTCACACAGATCCTGTCCATCCAAAGGTTGCCTGGAAGAGATCGCTTTTAGCGGTAGGCCACCCATTGTACCTTTTATTTAGTTGTGTATTCTATTTTGTTTGTTTTATTTTTAATGGATTGCAATAAAGAAATTATCAAATCTATTTCACACACAATATCATAGATGTTACAAGAACAGAACACAATTCTACGTAGAGAACGTTACGTTCTAGACGTGTTCGTGACCTACAAGACTCGTAGAGACTCCTTAAAATCTTTACTGAAAAAGTAAAAGAATACCGAATTCATTAGAATGAATACGTGTCGGGAATGTGCAGGCACATGTCACCCTTGTTTGCAGTTCACTGTTACCATTGAATACTAAACGATACGTGCGCGAGAATTTTAACTTCTGAAGTGATTTTGAACTGTTGTGGGAAGCCAATAAGCGTTGAACTTGCTAACTGAGGTAAGGAATGTTAACTATAATTCAAAGGTTTTCTTTCAATGTTTTAAATGAAATAAAATGAAATTTATTTACCAGAAGTTGTGACAGCTATATAAGTAGGTATCACATACTTCACGGTTAACAGCGTGCAGATTACAGTTACATAAAATTAATTAAGTTTTACATAAAAATTCTTCAGTTTAATAAAAATCAGTCAATAATATCATCAAGTATCGTGACGACCGTAAAATAATCAATATAAAAATTAAAATTATAAAGACCATGAAATTAATAAATTAAAAATTAGTACTTATGTCAGAATTTCATGTCAAAGAAATCAATAACCGTATAGAAACATTTGTCAACTAGAGACGAAATACGACGTTATATGCGACTAAATACGATGTTCCTATTGAACAACTAAAAACGTTTTAAAATCTAGGTAAAACCCAGTAAATAGACAAAGACTATCAATTAAATAAATAATGCTGGACATTTCATACAGCGCTATCTAGCCCTAAACTAAGCAAAGCTTGTACTATGAGACCGGATAACTGATAGAATACCTAAATACTTTTTTTTAGTAAATACATACTTAATCTTATAATGTATAGAAAAATACCTAACTAAATTATTAACTAACATGTATATAGTCCTAAACCCTACTCTAAGATTCCCGGCATAGTGGCTATTCATCACACTAATATTATAAATGTGAAAGTTTGTTTGTAACTCAACCACGTAGTAACCGCTGAACCGATTTTAATGAAATTTGGTATGAACGTAGATTATAACTTAGATTAACACAAAAGCTACTTTTAAAAAGCTAGCTAGTATTATAAATGCGAAAGTTTTGATGTTTTTTTATTACTCAATCACGTCATAACGGCTAAACTAATTTCGATGAAACTTAGTGTGTCGATAGACTATAACCTGGATTGGCACATAGGCTACTTTTATTTGACCACGCGTGCAAAGCCGCGGGCGCAAGCTAGTAATTCATAATTCATTTACTAAATAGCAATTTCTTAAAATCATGTTTGAACTAAATTTATTACTAACTAGCTGTCCAATCCGCAGCTTCGCACGTGAAGTTTTTCAATAAAAACATTACCTTCCTTCTGCACAGTTGGGTAAAAATTAGCCTATGTCACCCGGGGATAGTGTAGCTTCCCAACAGTGAAGTTTTTTCGGTGCCTATTCAATACATACAAACAAATCTTTCCTCTTTATAATATAAGTATAGACAACAAAATATATTAATAAAACATAAATACAAAATATGTTACTTAATCTTATTTTAACATTACCAAAAACCAAATCATACAATTAATTAAAAAAATGACAAAACATGTAAACATAATGCAATGTATTACCCGTGCGCGATAAGTTGGGACCTGAGCGCGGTGACGTCATATTGGCGTGTTTGTACCGCCCGCAATAAAGCGAACATAACAAGCAGCCGCCCGCGGCTTCGTCTTTGTTTTTTTTAACCTAATTTATTATGTTACTCAGGGAGGACGCTGCTTTTTATCTAATCTTTTTTACACTATTTAAATAAAAAAAAATACAATGTTTAAGTTTATACATTTATTTTATCTATTATTTACATTATCTCATCTTCGTCACTACTTAGTGGATTTATGCCTTCTAGAGGTTGTTCTTCATCCTCAGTCTCACTATAATCACTTGACGAAGAGGTATCCAATAAATTTACAACATTTACTATAACAACAAACAATGACACAAACTATAACAACAAAAACTACAACAACAAAACAATAACACAAACGAAAACTAAAAGAATTCCAGAGCGCGTCGTTACGTGACGTAGGCCAGTACGAGACTAAAAACCCTAGTAAAAAATAATGATGCGAATGGTACAATACGGACGCCATCGGGGAAGTGCAGGGGAAGCGGTCGGGGAGTCGCATTTCAGCAGGTCCCAAGTTATCGCGCACGAGTAATAAGATAAGATAACTCTTTATTGTACACCAAAGTATAATACAGAACATAATTTTTACAAATAGTTTTAGTACAATGGGAGATGAGACCATCGTTAAAAGCGATCTCTTCCAGACAACCTTTGTATGGACAGGATAATAACTGATCACATGACGGTGGTGCATCTATATAATGCAAAAATACCTACATACTATAAACCTAAAATAATAATAATAATAAAACACATTTAATTAAAATAAAATTAGCAAACTTAAAAACGGTTATGATGAATTGTCAAGCAGTTGCAACTTCAACAGCACAGTTAATGGGTGTGTACTTTTATTTTAAAATTAAATAAATAAATAATAAATATTGCTGGATATTTCACACAGCGCTGTCTAGCCCCAAACTGAGCAGAGCTTGTACTATGGGAACCAGATAACTGATAGAATACTTATATACATTTTTTTTTTGTAAATACATACTTATAATATATAGAAAAACAACCAGACCTGGAACAAATATCTGTAGATCATGCAAACATTTGTTTCGCGGCGGGAATCGAACCCACTACCTCCTGCGTCTCAGCCGGTTATCCCACTGCGCCACGGAGGTCGTCCAAAATTATTATATTTTAAAATTACTAATTGACTTGGATGTTCTAGAGAAGGGCAAAGCGTTCTGCAATCGTTCGGCTGTTGCAGCGAAGGATCGACCATAAACTCTGTCGTATGGACAGGAGTTAGAATGAAGAGTTAATGTAATGTATTAGGAACTATAAACCAGCTCTATGGCTGCCATCTTGGCTGAATCTGCCATAGCACATGCTGAGTGGAGGCAATTTTCGTCCCTATGTATCTTTTAGCCTACTCCTAGTTTTAAGAATTGATTTCATTTCTGTGTACATTGATGATAAAATCAACGTTTTTATGGTTCCGTGCCTCAATAGGTAAAAAAGGAACCTTGTCTTGTCCACTGTCTTGTCCGTCTGTCCGTCTGTCTGTCCGTGTGTCACCACCAAATTTGCTCAGGTACGGGTGGACCTAGCAAGTTAAAATTTATACCAGATACTGAGGTATATAGTCCCTATTTGGCGTATAAAAATCAAGGTACTGAGTCAACACGATAAAAAGATGGCATAATTAGATTTTCGCTAAAACTTTTAAGTACCAAAATTTACCTTAACTTTCAACTTTTTTATTATTCGGAATTTTTCCTTTACTTGTGCTGTAACACCTTGATTTTAACCAAAATTGACAATTCTACGTCAACCGGAAGTACCCTATAGGTTTTGGGTCGAAAACCTATATAGTAGTTCCCGTTGACCTAGAATCACGAAATTTGGCAAAAAGCAAGGTCTCAGCACAAATAAAGAAACAATTCCAAAAAATAAAAAAAGTTGAAAATGAAAGGATGTCCCCACACATACATAGTTGACGCTAATAAAGATAGTCCTCTGAGTTGTATGGCCGCTCATACAATTTAGAGAACTAGCTTAATCGGCATCAACCTCAAATAAGGTAAATAAATAAAATTGTGCTATTGAATAAAAAATATATTTAAGTGGGGCTCCCATGCAACAGACATGATTTATTCCGTTTTTATAGATAATCGTACGGAATCCTTCGTGCGCGAGTCTGACTCGCACATGGCCGGCCTTTTATCTTTATCTTACATATAAAATATATACATATAAAAAAATATTGAGCTAGCGTGCTGTGGGCACGCTAGCTCAATATTTTTTTACCATAGTACCACAGCACGCTAGCCCAATATTTTCTTCCCATAGTACCACAGCACGCTAGCACAATATTTTCTTACCATAGTACGCTAGCCCAATATTTTCTTACCATAGTACCACAGCACGTTAGCCCAATATTTTCTTTCTATAGTACCACGGCACGCTAGCCCAATATTCTTGTAGTTACAAATTTATGAGTGCTAACACCGCAATGTGTTAATTGACACTACCAAATACTTTGAGTGGATTTGCCTCTGACTATCGTCTGATGGTAAAACTTCACTAATATTGGTAACAGAGTTTGTGTTGAATATTTATAAGGTACTAGCTGTTGCTGCGACTTCGTACGCGTACTAAATGTGGAGTAAACCTTGAAAAATAGCTAAACCCACTGTTGCAACTTGACTTGACACCCCATTGTTATTCCATGGGACCTAATTTAGGGGATAAAAAGTATCCTCTGTATTAATCCAGGTTATAATCTACGTATACACTTAATTTCATCGAAATCTGTTAAGCCGATACGACGTGATTGAGTAACAAACAAACAAATAAATAAATAAATAAACAAACATCCAAACTTTCGCATTTATAATATTACTGTGATTTATAAAAATAATAATCATTTATTTTAAATAACTTAATGGGGCATTGCTTAAACTGATTTGGTTAAAATTAAAATAACTTTGATTTTCATTAAACATTGAACTATTTTAAATTCAGGTTTTACGTGAGCGATGTCACAGGCAAAAGCTTTTATTTTGTGTTAAAATCTTTCACTATTCATGCCAATTATGATTTCCAAAGGAGTTGCTAGCACGGCCTCTACCGCAATTATCAAACCATAATGCACCAATCCATAATTTATATCTCACACCATCCCCTTTCCCGAACTTCCAACTCGATTATCAACAAAGAAAACTTGAACTTCCAAAAAAATTAGGACAAGGCAAAAAGCCGACAACCTTTATAATCGGATCAGAAACCCAGGATTGTTCCTGTTAATTATTGATAGAATGAAACTTTTATCAAAACTTCACGAGCAGAACCCGAAATTATTTGAAAGCGAGGAAACCCTTCATAATGCCTGCGAAAATATTAAAACAAAGCCAAGGTGCCCCGCCCGGACATACTGACTTAGGTTGCTATAGAGCTGTTGAAGCGCATCACAAGCATTTAAAAAATAATGCCATGTAAAACAAAATGACAGAATTGCATGTATTGCTAAAGGATATTATCTCAAAAGCATGTAGTTAAAATAAAATACTCCTCTTTTGAGATATATTATAGAGTTTGTAAGAAGTAAGTCTAATAAGTGAGCCGTATAAGTTTCAAACATTTCTTTAGATTATAGATTAGATTAAATAATGTCTTTATTGCACACCATTAAATATAAATATATCAAATAAAATTCACTTTTAAATAATAGGTACAATGGGTGGCCTTATCGCTAAAAGCGATCTCTTCCAGGCAACCTTTGGATGGACGGGATCTATGTGAACAAATAAGATAGATAGATAGATAGAAAACGCTTTATTGTATACCACACTTAAATTAACAAATCATAATTAAAACACTTAAAACTAGACACGCGATAGTACAATTCGCGGTGTTATCGCTAAAAGCGATCTCTTCCAGACAACTTTTGGATGGACGGGATCTATGTGAACAAATAAGATAGATAGATAGATAGAAAACGCTTTATTGTATACCACACTTAAATTAACAAATCATAATTAAAACACTTAAAACTAGACACGCGTTAGTACAATTCGCGGTGTTATCGCTAAAAGCGATCTCTTCCAGACAACCTTTGGATGGACGGGATCTATGTGAACAAATAAGATAGATAGATAGAAAACGCTTTATTGTATACCACACTTAAATTAACAAATCATAATTAAAACACTTAAAACTAGACACGCGATAGTACAATTGGCGGTGTTATCGCTAAAAGCGATCTCTTCCAGGCAACCTTTGGATGGACGGGATCTATGTGAACAAATAAGATAGATAGATAGATAGAAAACGCTTTATTGTATACCACACTTAAATTAACAAATCATAATTAAAACACTTAAAACTAGACACGCGATAGTACAATTCGCGGTGTTATCGCTAAAAGCGATCTCTTCCAGACAACCTTTGGATGGACGGGATCTATGTGAACAAATAAGATAGATAGATAGATAGAAAACGCTTTATTGTATACCACACTTAAATTAAGAAATCATAATTAAAACACTTAAAACTAGACACGCGATAGTACAATTGACGGTGTTATCGCTAAAAGCGATCTCTTCCAGACAACCTTTGGATGGACTGGATTTTACGAGAACGTTAAAGGACGGTAGCTTTATAACATAAGCTTTTTATTTAATTGTGGGTATACTTACATAAGCAAAACAGAAGAAATAGATACCAGGGTAGGTAATAAGGACTGCGGCGTTATTAAAGTTAACATAAAATAAAATGCATATATATATATATATATACTAGCCCCCACCAGCGGCAGCATATAATCTACATTTATACAAAATTTCATCGGAATCGGTTCAGCCGTTCCGGCGTGAAAGAGTAACAAACATCCATACATCCATGCATACAAACTTTCGCATGTATAATATTAGTAGGATATATATATATATATCCTTTACACCTCAATTGTAGCATAAAACCAAGGTCCCAGAAGTAAGAATATTAAAAAGCAGTTGTATTTGGAAGCAGATCTTTCGTTTAATTATTGTTTCAGACATGAGTAACTTAACATATAATCAATCCAAAACGTTAAAAAAGCAGCATTGACTTGATATTGTAAGTTATAGTTTTTGTTACCTCTAAGGTTGGCAGGTGGATAATGCTATTAGCATTAAGCCGACCTTCTGTACATGAAATTTGTATTTTTGTGCAATAAAGTATGTAAATAAATAAATTAACAAATATTCTGCTAACAAATAACTTTTGACTATTTTCATAAGATACTAGCTGACAAATACGCAGCTTCGCTCGCGTAGTTTTTCAATAAAAACATTACTCTTTTTTGCGCATTTAGGTAAAAAGTAGCCTGTCACTCGGGGATAGTGTTGCTTCCAAAGAGTGTAAGAATTTTTTAAATCGGTCCAGTAGTTTCGAAGCCAATTTAAACAAACAAATTTTTCCTCTTTATAATATTCAGTATATATAGTATAGATTACAATCTAATATTAGTTTTCAGCAAAATACGCAAGAAACGAACTAGATCTGAAAGCTTGTAAACAGTTGTTGATCACTTAGTATTTTTGAAATGCTCTGTAACTTCTAAGCTTAAAATAGAAGACCAGTTATACTATTTATAGTCTCAAAGCTAAAGTTCAAAGGTGGTGTTACCACCTCTATATAAAACACCGCGAAAATCCTCCAAGACGACTCTGGCCGGGTGGTGATTAATACAACGCATCTCCCCAAGGTTTAATCGCTCGCTGGCAACATTTTTACCCAATTTTTGGGAGAACCACCCCCTTTTCTTTCAACCCCCCAACAGCCCCGACCCACCCCTTTCTTTCGTTAAGATAAATTATCCTGCGATCAGGATAAGAGTGTAGGTTAAAATTGCCGCCTTTAAATTCTCCGTTCGGCCTCCTTAATATTTATGCTGGAATTAGTTGTTTCGCCTGGCTTTCACTGATTTAAATTATCCTTTCGTTTATTTTGGAAGCAGCTCTGTTAACGAAGCAGTGATGGAGTGCGGTTCACAGTGTAAAACTATCACGGAACGCTATTTTGACTAAAAACTAGACATTTATGTGACCCTAATTTCTGTGTTAATAATTGTGTACGATTATATCCCGTTTTTTAGTGAAAATAATTACCTATATGTGTTTCTGCCTGTCCTAACCTACGGTGCCCAGTCTTGGTCACTGACTGGATCTCAAAAGCCCAGGCTTGGGGTTTGCCAAAGAGCGATGAAGCGCAGCATTTTGTGTGACAAGAGAATAGACAGGATTCGGAACACCTCGCTGCGCTCAAAGACCGGCATCTCTTACGTCGGTATCAAGGCTGCCAAGTTGAAGTGGGATTGGGCGGGTCATGTCTCCCGCATGCAACCAAATAGGTGGGCTAAGGTCGTAACTGGATGGAAAGCGACACCGTGGAAGACCTAAGAAGTGGTAGCGCGATGTTTTGGACGCTTTTTATAGGGACTGGCGGGATTTAGTACAAGATCGAGAAAAGTGGAGAGATGAGGGGGAGGCCTTTGCCCAGCAGTGGGACAGCATAGGCTAAATAAAAAAAACTACCTATAATTGCTACTTTTTAATATGAATTACTTACCAATTTGATACTTGAGTTATATGTTGTTATGAAACATTATATATTTAATCTTTTTAGAAAATCTTATACATTTTGTAAATATATGAGTATTACCATGTAAAAACTATCACTTATGTTGGGAGTTAGGAAACACCATCAAGACATTCGTGGCATGAGGATTAACATCTGCATGCCTCTAGTTGATGGGCACAGGGCAGTGCATCGTAGAGTATGTTCCTAAGGTGCGTGACTCCCGAGGTAATACTTTGTTATATGTGGGCCATATGCTTGTTTCATATCCACGTCGTATGAAAAAAACAGGCCTCTGAGACGCAAAGCAGATAGCGGGTTCGATCAATAGAATAATAAATAAAATAAAAATAAATATTGCTCGACATTTCACACAGCGCTATCTAGCCCCAAACTAAGCAGAGCTTGTATTATGGGAACCAGATAACTAATAGAATACATATATACATTTGTTTTATAAATACATAGAGAAAAAACCACACCCTTAACAAATATCTGTAGATCATGCAAACATTCGTTCCGCGGCGGGAATCGAACCTGCTACCTCCTGCGTCTCAGCCGGCTATTCGCCCACTGCGCCACGGAGGTCGTCAATAATGCTTTATTGTACAACAGGAATACATAAAAAACTGATGAATGCTAATTATAGTACAATGGGCGGCCTTATCGCTGTTCTTAAAACTTTGACTACTCGTCTGTCAAGTCTGGCTGGAGGCATGACTGCCTCCAGCCAGACTTGACTGGATTCGGAAGCCTTCGAACGGCCTTCACCTTCACCACTAGAGTTTTTTTGTATTGTATTATCAACTATTTACAATCTCTAATACAAATTCATAGCTATAATAAATATGTAACATCTGTTACACTGTGTGTTGGATTTATTATGAGATTGTATTATCATAAGGCACTAGGTACAGTTACTGTTGTCCAATAGTCACGTTAAACATTTTCCATAAAATAGAAAGACGTACAAAATCACAAACTTCACAATTTAAAAGTCAACCTATTGTTCCTTCATCAGAAGCAAGGCCGTTCAATTGTCGTCATTTAAGACTCACTCCTTTTTGCTTTAATGATTTCTTTGATATTTGAATAAGGATTCTAAGAAGGGAGTACGGGAGGGGGGGTCGTAAAACAATATTTTCTTGTTTTAATCAAAGTCGGTAACACGATAGGAATAAATTCAGCGTAGTAATTAAGATTGTTACGCCCCATTGCTCGGTCTCTATGTCACTTTATTTGTTGTAGCTAAACTGTAGCCATGAATTTAGAGTTAGAAGACAGTACCTAACTTTAGAAATCAAATAACAACAATTTTTATAGAAAAGCCCTCTCTAAATTCTGTAATCTAACACAACATTAAGAAAGACCACACCATTAAGAAAAACAATATTCTTGATGCTTTTATTTTTAATAGAAAATACATGTATACGGTTTTTAGATATTATTCGAGTATAATAATTGAATAGAGAAAAAATATTTGCTACTTTAATCACACTTAAATATCATTATTTTTACAGGAACACTCATTCAGCAACAATAAATTAATAAATATTGCTGGACATTTCACACAGCGCTATCTAGCCCCAAACTAAGCAGAGCTTGTACTATGGGAACCAGATAACTGATATAAAACTTATGTATATACTTTTTTTCTTGTAAATACATATGTACTTATAATACCTATATAGAAAAACATCCAGACCCGGAACAAATACCTGTAGATCATGCAAACATTTGTTCCGGGGCGGGAATTGAACCCGCTGCCCCCTGCGTCTCAGCTTCAGTAATAAATTAAGAAAACCAAATTCTTTGTGATTTTTTATTGAGACTCAAATCATGATCCTTTCATCAATTTATGATCAAGCATTTGACAAATTACGTTTATTGTCTTTGGAATCAAAAGTTTCCTAGAAGCCATCTTTTGAGCTAATTACTCAAAGGGCCTGCCTCCAGTGACTGCAAAACTTTCACATTTCTCAAATGCAACGGAAATCTGCATCTCCAGTTAAAATACCTAGATTTGTCCTTCGAAGTTCATCAAAATAATTCTAATGTAGTTCTACAAATAGATACAATAGAGACAAGAACACCACTATTGAGAATCAGTGTGAAAGATAGTCAAAGATGTGAAATGACGTATGATGCTTTATTTAAGAGATGATTTATAGCATACAGAGCATGTTATTAATATCCTAAGTGAAAAAAAACACATCTTAAAGAATCATGTAGTTGATTTAAGTATGAGAAAAAAACCTGTGCTTTAGATTTTATGGTGATATTCAAAGCCATATTATAGATACTGCATAAAGAAGACTAAGGCCAATTTCCTTCCACCTCGACTTACACTTACACAAATAAAACCGGCCAAGTGCGAATAGTACTCGCGCACGAAGGATTCCGATCTATAAAAACGGCAAAAAAATCATGTCTGTTGTATGGAAGTATTAAATATTTATTTTCTTCAATAGCACAATTTCGTTTATTTACCTTATTTGAGATTGGTGATGATTAAGCTAGTCCTCTAAATTATATGATCGCCTATAAAACTTAGAGACTATCTTAATTGGCGTCAACTGTGTATGTATGGGTGGACAACCTTTAATTTTCAACTTTTTTTATTTCATGGAAGTTTTCTTTATTTGTGTTGTAAAGACAAATTTTGTGGCAAATTTCGTGATTCTAGGTCAACGGGAACCATATAAGTTTTCAACCCAACACCTATAGGGTACTTCCGGTTGACCTATAATTGACAATTTTGGTTAAAAGCAAGGTACAGCACAAGTACAAGGCAAATTTCGGAAAATAAAAAAAGTTGAAAATTAAGGTAAATTTTGGTACTCACAAGTTTTCACGTATATCTAAATTTGCCCATATCTTTTTATCGTATTTACTCCGAACCTTGATTTTTATACACCTAATAGGGGCTATATTAAAGACCTCAGTATCTGGTATAAATTACAATTGCTAGTTCCACCCGTTCCTGAGAAAATCGGTGGGTCAAGAGAGTGATCTTATAATGGTTCCTTTTTTTACCTTTTGAGGTACGGAACTCTAAAAACAACACTCATTTCAAATGAAGAATTCAAATTACTCTTAAAATTGGCTTCAGTGCCAACACACATAATGTCAGGCCACACACACAGCCGCAATTGACATTATACATATTATATACCAAGTTAAAGTAGAAGGAAGAACGGAAAACTTCCGAGAAATTTGTTCACCCAAATGACGACGCTTGTTTTTTGTAGGTGCTTGCTTATAAGACGTGAGGTTAGTGTGGATAAGACCTCGGGCTAATTAACGTAATTTGTTAGACATTGAACATGTTTTGTTACGGGTTTTATTTTTATCCCTTTTTTTCTACTAAGACCAGTACGTATATAGCCTACGATATGATTTTTAAGACTGACATAGTGTAAACATTAACCATAGACATGCATACAATGGAAATATAATTTATAAAAACTAATAAATTAATATTGCTGGACATTTTCACGCAGCGCTATCTAGCCCCAACCTAAGCAGTAAGTGTATTAAGGGAACCAGATAACTGATAGAATACTTATATACTTTTTTGTGTAAATACATACCCATAATATATAGAAAAGCATCAAAACCCGGAACAAATATCTGAAGATCATGCTAACATTTGTTCCGCTGCGGGAATCGAACCCGCTACCTGCTGCGTATCAGCCGGCTATTCGCCCACTGCGCCACGGAGATCGTCATACTATATAATAATATTAGACAAACCAATAAGGTATGTTTTTGTATAACTAACAATCACAACTTACATACGACAACAATTCATTTTGTCTTAGATATTGAGCAAAGGTTAGAAAAAGGCTCTTTGATTTTGTAATATTATTGTTTTATCCAGCAGAAAGACAAGCTCATAGTAATTCTGACAATTGAATACTATCTAACGGAAAATTATCTTCCAGTCTTTGTTAAATTCAACGTTTAGCTACGACGCCAACGTAGCACTTGATGTTCACTTAGAAAAAAACTTCAACGCGCTCGAATTGCTACGAAAATCTCATGTATTTTTGAGTGAAGACACGCAATATCAGATCGGATGCTGAAATAACCGTGAAGGTGACGAGGGCTTAACTTATAATGCCCTTCCCTTTGGAAATTTTACTTTTTGGTGTTGTTACTTTATTTATTAATTGAAATATCATGTAAATACTATGATATAAAATGGTTTGCTTACACGAATTCAAGATTGTGAAAGAGATATATTTATAATAATATATATATATAATTTTGTAGATAAATTTCCACCAATCATATCCACACTATCCCAACACACCCTAACAAACTTATTAAGATTTCTTTTCTTTTTACTGTGTACGCGGTTAGCGACGTATGACGCAAGCTAACGGCGGGGGTGAAATGGGGGGGGGGGGGTGAGGACCACCCCGTACGCATGGCCGCTCTCATGATTTAAGCACAGGGATAAGAATGAAATTAAAAATACATCCTTGGGGTGCCAGGGAGACATATATGCAAATGGACCCCCTCCCCTAAGATAGGGGGGCATTTTTTGTTAGGATGCTATTAATTTGGGGTGTAACTGACTAAGTATGAGCGTTGTACGTGTACTTATATGAGGGTAGGTTCTTTCTTTCCCTTATCCTCTAAATTATGTGGGGACGTGGAAGAGATTATGAAGTGAGTTTAGATGTAATTTTTCTTGAGGTTTTGTTTTGTTGTTTTCCGAGTAGAGATATTTGTTAGTTATTTGATTTTGTGTCTGCTCTTTTCAGAAGTCGGCAGCCTTCAGTGTTCTACTACTTGACTTTGTTGAATGTTTTCCTTTTTCCAAAGTATTTAGTCTTTCATGATATAGCTGGACCCTCTTGCCTCAATGAGTACTATCAAAAAACAAAAATAAACAAATAAATATTGCTGGACATTTCACACAGCGCAATCCAGCCTCAAATTAAGCAGAGCTTGTACTATGGGAACCAGATAACTGATAGAATACATATATACTTATTTTTTGTAAATACATACTTATAATATATAGAAAAACATCCAGACCCAAAACAAATGTCTGCAGATAATTCAAACATTTGATCTGCGGCGGGAATCGAACCCGCAACCTCCTGCGTCACAGCCAGCTATTTACCCACTGCGCCATAGAGGTCTTCAAATATGCAAGCTCCGAGACTTCTATATAGATAATTCTTTATTGCATACCATAAAACTATACAATTAAAAAGAACAACGTTAATCTATGCATTTGCGGTCTTATCGCTAAATATTGTTTTTTACCAGACAACCTATAACATACAAGTACACAGATAGGTCGATATATAACCGCCGCCATATGATCAAGTATTATCCTGTCCATACAAAGGGTATCTACTTGTCTAAAAGAGTTCGCTTTTAGCGATAATACCGCCCATTGTACGACATTTATTTGTAAAAAATATATTCTGTATTTTATTTTGGTGTAAGATATTATTGAGTTATATTAAACTCTTTTGCACACCAAATAAAGTTACATCGACAAAGAAATGCACGTAATTAAAGGTGCATTGGTATTACCACTAAAAACGATTTCTTCCAGGAAACCTCTGAATGAACAGGTCACAATCAAACCACGGCGGTATTATTAACAGACTTTCAAAACAAGTCTGACGTAGGTTTTCTGTTGAAAATGTGTGGCAACATTTATAACTTTTCCAAATCTCACTCATCCGTACGCGCAATAAGCTTAAAATGGGGTGCAAAGTTTTATTTTCACGTACACACGGCTACACATCAAGCTATTCTTTTCCAGTATAAGCTGACCTCTCATTCTAGGAAAAACCTACACAATGCGAGGTCAGCTTATACTGGAAATTTATAGCTTGATGTGTAGCCGTGTGTACATATATCGTGATGTTATTAAATATCATAATTACGAGAATCTATCTAAACTTGTCCTGTCTAACAGTACAGCTGCTGGCTGTCTGCTCTTGGCTTGCAGACTTTCTGAGGGAACGATCCATTCGGATAGTCATTGATGGCCGCTCGTCTGATCAATTGGCTATAAACACCGGGGTACCTCAGGGGTCAGTTCTCTCTGCTACACTGTTTCTGTTGCATATTAATGATCTGCTCATGCCCGGGATCATTAGGTACGCAGATGACAGTACAGTTGTGGAGAGGTACACTTCTAATACTCGAGCCAGCTGGGCTGAAATTCAGAGGCAGAGAGATGAGATGCTGCAGCGTTTGAATTTGACACTCAAGGCGGTGTCTGACTGGACCGATGCCAATCTCGTTAAATTCAATGCTTCAAAAACGCAAGCATGTCTCTTCTCGGCGAAAAAGAGTCAGTTTCTTCAAGTTCCCATTTTCCGAGATGTACCGGTAGCCGTTAAAGGTCACCTCGAGCTTCTAGGGTTTTGCTCACGCCTACTCTCAACTTTAGCTCACACATTGAGTCTAAGGCTAAAACAGCTGCCATGAAGCTGGGCATCCTTAACAAGGTCAGGAGATACTTCACACCAGGACAGCTTCTTAGTCTATACAAAGCACAAGTCCGGTCTGGTATGGAGTACTTCTGCCACCTTTGGGATGGTTCGGCCAAACACTAGCTCGCTACCTTAGACTTAATTGAACGTAGGGCTTTTAGGCTAATATGTGAGCAATATATGGCGGAGGCTAAGACCCAAAGTCTCGAATACCACCGTAAAGTTGCAAGCCTATCGATCTTTTACAGAATACATTTCGGGGAATGTGCCCAGGAACTTTACGATCTGATTCCGCCATCTCCTTTCCATCAAAGGACAAGCAGACGCACGGCTCAGTACCATCCGTACCTAGTTAATATACCACCCATTCGTTCTTGACGTTCTTGATGCGTACAGCTGAGGTATGGAATGCTTTGCCGTCGTCTGTTTTTCCTAGAGAATACAATCCGGGCCTCTTTAAGGTAAGAGTAAATAGGTTTCTTCTAGATCTTCGTGCTTCATCTTAGACCACATCATCGCTTACCATCAGGTGAGATTGTGGTCAAACGAAGAACTATTTAGTGTAAAAAAAATGTACATAGAGCTAAACAGAGCATGACATGTAACACCTACTTTTAAAAGCGACGAGTTTCCTCCCAAAATGGATGTTTTCAATAAAAAGGTTCCATCATCACGATTGTTGATCAATAGCTATTCACAATGTGTTAGATCGTTTAGCGATCGCCGGAGGGCGTTCGGGGCTCGAGTGGATGTCGTCATACAGAAGCGAACATGCGATGAGTTGCCAATTTTTTTTCGTGTCTATTTGCTTTTAGTCTGTGAAATATAATAGAGCTTAAACTGAACTACCAGATCACTAGCAGGCGGAAGTGTCTCTAAGACACTGACTGCATTGCCCCGCTGAATTGCAATGCTTATGCGTTGACCCAGATAAATGCCAGCTCTCGGATCCCACGTCGCTTCGACCAGATGCCCAGAAAAAATTTTGAAAACGAGTTGGTCCCCTGTACCCCATGGACCAGGGTTTTGATCCCAAATGGCACAAATACGCAAGCTCTGTCGAGGTTTCCATATTTGTTCCACTTGAGATAAATAAATAAATAATTCTGAAAATTTCACACAAAGCAATCTAGCCCCAAACTAAACAAAGATGGAATGGGAATCAGTTAACTAATACGAGTATAATACTTATATACCTACTTTTTTGTAAATACATACTTATCATAATATATAGAGAAACAACCAGACCCGGAACGGTTCCGTGCTGGAAATTGAACCTGCAACCTCCTGCGTCTCAGCCGGCTATTCGGCCACTGCGTCACGGAGGTCTTCATAATAATAATAAATCATTTAATTTAGGCAACAATGAAAAAGTAACAGGATAGCATATAACTTATTCTAAGGCCGACAAAGATATATAACTTATGACTGATATACATCACACTAATATTATAAATGTGAAAGTTTGGATGTTTGTTTATTTATTTGGTTGTTTGTTTGTTTGTTTGTTACTCAATCAATGAAATTTTGTATATACGATGATTATAACCTGGATTACCACATAGGCTAACTTTTATCTCATAAATCAGATCCCATGGGATAAAAGTGTGGTGTCAAGTCAAGTTGCAACAGCGAGTTTAGTTTTATTTCTGGGTTACTTACACATTTAGGAGTGTAACGCGTACGAAGTCACGGGCAACAGCTAGTATTATAATAAAAACTTCTATTGCTTGCCTGCTTTCTATTGATGCTTTTATGTAAGTCTAAGTTTTTGCTCTTTAATAGTTTCAATAAAGATTTTGTATTTGTATATATTTACTTCTCAAGCATTGTAATTTTAGATGTGAGTTCTCAGTGTTCAGTATACGTCCACAGACACGACAAAACACGACACCCTTCGGTCAAAAATCTTCCTTCATGAAAGTCGACATTAGGTTATTGTAAGTTAAGGGTTTACTCCTGAAACTAAAACGAAATTCGATACACAAATGTTTAAAAATATCTACTGTTCAGTTATGTTGCGAATTTGCACTGATTATTTGCATAGGAATCGAACCACCAATCAAGTGATAAGTAACAAAGACTTCACATTCGGTAAAAACACCAAATAAGTGATAAGTAACAAAGACTTCACATTCGGTAAAAACACCAAATAAGTGATAAGTAACAAAGACTTCACATTCGGTAAAAACACCAAATAAGTGATAAATAACAAAGACTTCACATTCGGTAAAAACACCAAATAAGTGATAAATAACAAAGACTTCACATTCGGTAAAAACACCAAATAAGTGATAAGTAACAAAGACTTCACATTCGGTAAAAACACCAAATAAGTGATAAGTAACAAAGACTTCCCATTCAGTAAAAACACCAAATAAGTGATAAGTAACAAAGACTTCACATTCGGTAAAAACACCAAATAAGTGATAAGTAACAAAGACTTCACATTCGGTAAAAACACCAAAGGCATAGTACAAAAGTTATGAATTTCCTTCGTCTAAATAAGCCAATAGATTCAAATAAAGTCACACCACTTCCCTGATTACGACAGAACCCTTGTTTCCACACATTCGATATTCGCTGACATGATTTGGTATTTATGGAGGTAGAAAGTAGGATCGCACTCTCCTTTAGCTATACTTTTTAAACTTGTATAGAACCAGTCAGTTTTTTTACTGGTCATTCGTTTTTTGTATCTACTAAATGCAATTTTATTTATAAGGTATTGCAAGAATAGTCTTATCTCACATTGTCTTTGTTCTGTATGTCACACGATTCCATGTATGTTGCTTCTGAAAAACCACTTCGTTTTGCTGTTTCCATTGTCCAATGTCTACCTGGTTGTTATTTTTTTTATATATTGTATGTTTTTTATGTTATTTAGTTCTTGAACAATTTTATAAATTAAATATCCTTTTTATATTTTAATATAAGATATTGACAAACAGATTAACAATATAAACTACAATTAAATCAAATAACTAAAACTAAATTTAAAATAAACCTATAAAAAAAACTGTATTTAAGTCTCCATCTGCAGGTAAGGTGCCCAAAAAACTGCTATTTTTGTATACCTAATTATTTATTTTATTGTTATAAATCCTGTCCATCCAAAGGTTGCCTGGAAGAGATTGTTTTTAGCGATAAGGTCGCCCATTGTAACTTTGATTTAAAAGTGTATTGTCATTTATATGATTATATTTAATGGTGTCATTATTATAAATACGGGATTTATCACGTACCGTCTTATCGGTGTTTCGACCGGCAATGTTTCGGTTCAATTCGTGAACCTTCAAATCAATCACGAAAGTTTTCTAAGTAAAATTTAATGGTGTGTTTAATAATTTAATAATTTATGAATTCCTTCAATCGGGTTCTGATCAAATAGCCTTTGTGAGAGACTATTGGCTCAGGACTTGAGTGAGGGACTTAAACTTATACTTTTAGCGTTGTTAATTGAATTTTGTTTTTTTTTATTTTTTATATATAATAGGCTTGCGTTTGACCACGATCTCGCCTGATGGTAAGCGATGATGCAGTCTACGATGGTACACGCTTGCCTAGAAGAAACCTATTCACTCGCGACTTAAAGATACCCAGGTTGTAGCTATCAGGAAACACAGACTCTGGCAAGTCGTTCCATTCTTTGGCGGTGCGCATAATAAAGGTCGAAGAGAACCGCTTTGTGCGAAAGGGAGGTATTTCTACCATATAACGGTGGCGCACTGCAGAGCGTCTGGTTGTCCGTTGATAGAAAGGAGATGGTGGGATCAGGTTGTTTGTTTTATTGTGCCTATATTTTGTACTGACCCATGTGACATATTTGATTAAAGTTTTTTATTAACAAATACGGATCTTTCACATCTGAAAATTGAATAATTGAATCGAATAAAGAAATTGTCTAATCTAATCTAACTTATTGTATTTAATATGGGCAATATACCTAGTCAGGTCATAAGTATTGTCACACAATAAAAACTTTTCTTTTAAAATGCTGGCCACAAAAAAGTTTATAGAATTCGAATTTCAAATTGTTCATGAAAATAAAAATGTATATTTTTTAGAATTTTTCTCATTTTAAAATATGGAGTGGACGCTTAAAGAAGACCGTGTTGCAGTTATTGCGTTGCATCGTTGCGGTTACGGGCCAATTCAAATTTTTGACATACTGAAAAATTTGAATATAACCAAAAGATTCGTTTATCGCACCATCAAACGATACAATGAAGACTCAAGTGTAGATGACAGGTCAAGAAGTGGTCGCCCTCGGTCTGTTAGGACTCCAGCAGTGATAAAAGCTGTGAAGGCGCAAATTCAAAGAAATCCCAAACGTAAGCAGAAACTGTTGGCCCTTCAGATTGGGTTAAGCAGAACCACGGTGAAAAGGGTGTTAAATGAAGACTTAGGGTTTCGGGCATATCGAAGAAAAACAAGACATCGTTTGAATGCTCGTCTAATGGACCTGAGACTGAAGAGATGCCGCGCTTTGTTAAAGCGGTACGCGGGAAAAAAATATCGGGAAATTCTTTTTTCGGATGAAAAAAATTTTACCGTAGAAGAGAGCTACAACAAACAAAATGATAAGGTGTACGCACACAGTAGTGAAGAAGCGAGCAACCGTATTCCGCGTGTCCAACGAGGTCATTTTCCATCCTCGCTCATGGTATGGTTGGGAGTTTCTTATTGGGGCTTAACAGAGGTACATTTTTATGAGAAAGGTGTAAAAACGAATGCAGTTGTGTATCAAAATACAGTCCTGACGAACCTTGTGGAACCTGTTTCTCATACCATGTTCAATAACAGGCACTGGGTATTCCAACAAGATTCGGCGCCAGCTCATAGAGCGAAGAGCACATAAGACTGGCTGGCGGCGCGTGAAATCGACTTCATCCGGCACGAAGACTGGCCCTCCTCCAGTCCAGATTTGAATCCGTTAGATTACAAGATATGGCAACACTTGGAGGAAAAGGCGTGCTCAAAGCCTCATCCCAATTTGAAGTCACTCAAGACATCCTTGATTAAGGCAGCCGCCGATATTGACATGGACCTTGTTCGTGCTGCGATAGACGACTGGCCGCGCAGATTGAAGGCCTGTATTAAAAATCACGGAGGTCATTTTAAATAAACTTTAGTGTAATAAAAATCTATGTTTTGTTAAGTTCATTTTGGTATATAAATGGTTACATAATGAATAAACTTGTTTCAATTATTTTATATTAAACATGTGACAGAATTTATGACCTGACTAGGTACTTGTCTTGCATTTAATGTTGTGTTAGTGCTAGTCTGAAATAAAAGCATTGGATTGAATTAGAATTATTTAAATAAAAGATTACAAAATTGTATTTTCCTCATAATATTTAATTAACAAAGTTTCTATTAAACTAAATAAAGCTACTTCTTACCATAACAATGATAAACTATCCATTTAATAAATGTTGAATAACAAGCATGCTATAATATTTTCTGTTATCTTGCAGTGAAGCACAAGCCCAACACATTTGCGTGGATGTGAGGGGATCGATGGGGATTTATTTGTCTCGAGTGTCGACATCCGACAGTAAATTGGATAATACGCGGCGGATTTTGTAAATATGCCTCTTCGGTTGTCTCATAGGGTTCTAATGTGACTGAGTTTGATGGATTTTGTAAATACGGATCTTTGCTTTTGTTATAAAATTCTGGCTTCATCATGATTAGTGTCATATTATTAATTGTATATGGTTCAAAAACGTCGTTCCTCACCGTGAGCTTCAGGAGAAGGCTCCAGGTACACTCAGCGAGCTATGAAAATGAAAATCATCATCATCATCTCAGCCCGTTTGCACCCACTATTGGGAATAGGCCTCCCAATGTTGGGAAATGGATGAGACTCGCAAGGGACCGGAAAGAATGGCGTAATAAAGAGTTATTACGCCATTCTATCCGGTCCCTTGCGAGTCTCATCCATTGACACCCAGCTTCGCTTTCAATATCATTCGACCATCGGGCGGGTGGTCTGCCTCTTGGTCTACGAGCATCCCTTGGCCACTACTCTGTAATCGCCTTCGTCCAACGCCCGTCATCCCTCCTAGCCAAGTGTCCAGCCCATCTCCATTTCAGCCCTGCGATCCTCATACCCACGTCCACAACGTTTGTGCGACGTCGGATTTCTACATTGGGTATTTGATCCAAGAGTAAAAAAATGAAAAATAAAAAAAAATATTTAGCTACAACAAGCACACCTTATGACTAATAATTTTAAAACAGATAGTTTTTAAATGAACTTCTTGTTAAGAGGGCTATGGAGATAGGCTTGTTTCATTACGAAACGGAATCAGAAATATGTTTGTTTTTGTATAATTGGTCTTATTATATTTATTTTGTATATATTTGTGACGTCACCCTACATAAGGCTCTTCCTGAAAACCAGCGCTGCTTTGCATTATTTATTGCAAAGAAGCATAGATAGATAGATAATTAGATCTTCTTCCTACCACCTTTATGCAGATGACCTACAGATTTATACGCAAGCACCGGTCCACAATCTACACGTAGGTTTCCAAGCTATTAACAATGATTTAACTCAGATCCTCGCGTGGAGTAAAGCATACGGTCTCAAAGTTAATCCAACTAAAACGCAGGTCATTGTTGTTGGTAGCTCCAAGATGACTGCTAGGATCAACTGGCCCAGTCTACCTCCGATTCTGTTTGATGGTGTGTGTATACCCATAAGCGACTGTGTCAAGAACTTGGGCGTGCTTATAGATAAGAACTTGTCATGGGGACCCCATCTCGCCGAATTAAGCCGGAAGATATTTGCTTCAGCCGCCTCGTTGAGAAGGCTACGAAATTTTCTGCCGACATCTACCAAGGTTACGCTAGCTCAATCTCTCCTGCTTCCTATTCTGGATTATGCTGACGCCTGCTATCCGGATCTTACCGAGAAACACCTCGATAAACTAGAGCGCCTTCAGAATGTCTGTATTAGATTTATTTTTGGCCTGCGAAAATATGACCACGTCTCTGATTTTCGCAACAAGCTCAAGTGGTTACCCATTCGCTGCCGCAGGAATACTCTCATATTCTCTTTCTCTTATACAGTATAATGTTTAACCCTTCTAGTCCTTCTTATCTCAGAGAGCGCTTTGAGTATCTTCATCAGTCAAATCCTCGAGACTTGCGCTCCTCTGAGACCTTGCAACATAAAACTCATGTACACTCTTCTAACTTTTATGATAAATCCTTCACTGTACAAGCTATCCGTCTATGGAACTCTCTTCCTCCACACATTAGAACTGCCAAATCCCTTCCCATCTTTAAAACAGTTCTATTTAAACATCTGTCTGCACTACAATGTTGATTTCACATTTTCTCATCTATCGTTACGCTACTCCTAGTTTTTTATTTCATCCTTCTATTGTACACCTATATGTACCTACTTATAGTATTTTATATATTATATCTTTTTATTATTAGTATGGAATATTTATGATAAAATATTATGCACCTTATTTATTTATTTATATATTTGTTTGTACTTATTTATTTTGCTTATGTAAATACACTGTTTATTCAATATTCAATTATTTTTTTATTAATAGCTACCGTCCTATAATGTTCTCGTGAAATCCAGTCCATCCAAAGGTTGTCTGGAAGAGATCGCTTTTAGCGATAAGACCGCCACTTGTATTTCTACTTGTATTGTTATTTGTTTTTTTTTATATTGTTTTTTTTTTTAATTTAAGTGTGATTTACAATAAATCGTTTTCTATCTATCTATCTATCTAATTTCTTTATTGCACACCATTAAAATAAAACAAACAAAATAGAATACAAAATTAAATCAAAGGTACAATGGGTGGCCTTATCGCTAAAAGCGATCTCTTCCAGGCAACCTTTGGATGGACAGGATCTATGTGAACAAATGAGAACGGCGGCGTTAATCAAATAATAACTAACAGAATAAGTACATAAATGACTAAAATAAAATATACATATAAATAAATATAAATAATTTTATAATATTAAATAACTTACTTCTAAATACATAAGTAATTACAAAAAAAATTAAAAATTATATACAAAATTTAAAGTGGCGAAGTCTTAGTGAGCGATGGACGACAGATAGTGTTTATTAACCATGTTAAGCATAAAGCTGAGGCAGAGTCTGTTTGGGCACGCGTGACACGGAGCGAGACTAGTTGGTGCACCTACCTACTGGTGGGGTAGGTACGTATGTGTTCTAGCTGTAGGTCTAATTTAATTTCATTGTTTTGTAATTTTCCTGTATATCTACGAATACCTATTTTGTTTGTGATCCGTTCTATGTTTCTTTGTGTGTGTCAAATAAATATTTCTATTCTGTTCTATATTTAAATCAAGAGATCCATGAACAAACAAACATGTAACTGACATGCTGAATTAACAAACTGAAGTGGCAATGAGCGGGGTACATAGCTTAAAGAACTGATGGCCGTTGGGGCAGAAATAGAAAATACGACGTCCCTACGACAATCCCTTACAAAATCTTTGGGTAATAAAAAAAGTATAGTACATTTATGGAGAAAGATCTGACTTAGATAAGATTGTCGTAGGGTGCAAGCCGCACAAGGTCGCTCTGCAAATCTATGGCCTATGTTCAGCTGTGAATATTGAATAAGTGAATGAATGAAAACACTTTATTTTACACCATAAAGAATAAAAAGTGGCACTCCGGCAGTGCCGACAGAAGTGGCACTCCGGGAGGAGTGCCGACAGAAGAGAAAACTTGAACAATTACTAGATACTTATATACAGAGGTGTCGGTAACGGTAACAGTGTCGCGAGTTCAATGGTTTTTTTCCCATCTCAAAAAATGCCCTCAAAAACTAAAGACAGAATAGAAGACACAAAGCGAATAGTACAATGGGCGGTCTTATCACTTTTGGACATTTTTACTTTATTAATCTAGAAAGCCAGAAGCACTGTATTTTGATACATCACATCCCCCCCTCCATCTGCCTCCAAATTCCACATTCGCAAACAAAAACCCATGAACTTTTCCAAGATCACGCCTCGCATAGCAAAGGGCAGATCGATGCTTGTCAAACAATAAATGTCACGTCCACTCCCTCATGTTAATTTACAAACTTATCACCCCAACATAATCAAAGAAAACTAACCCTTATTTTGTATAGCATAAGGTGTTATATAACTATAAGTATAATGTGGTAGATATTTCCGATTTTTCCGAGGTGTAAACGTTGCCCTAATTTTTGGCGAACTTCATGGGATATTAAAAAGCGTAGGAGAAAATGGCGGCTTTGATATTTGCCCATTAGGTTATTTGCAATAGTTTATATTTAAGATGATGCATGAACAATGCCAACCTTTGTATGGAACTTAGTCCATACTCAACCCAGAAATAAGGTCTTCATCAGTGTTGTGATGCCATCTTACCTTTGGTACTAACAAAAGGATCACTTCCGATGCCTAAACGTATTTAGTAGCTAAATATGATTTAAAGAGTTGTCAATCCATACAAATACGTCAAATTTAAGCATGTTTAGTCGCTTAATATAAAACAGATTAGATACAATTGATAAACAAGAAAATTGATTGATTGAAAAATTTTTATTGCACAAAATACATGAATCTGTACATAGGCGAACGTAATGCTAGCAAGCATTCTCTTCCAGTTAACCTTTGCGTAGTGTTGAAAAAATATTTTTGTAGGTAGTGCATGACATAATGTAGCAGGAAAAAAATTATAATAAAAATTGTAAATATTCAGAAGCAGATTTAAACTTTAATTATTTAAAATTAATAATATATAATAAACTTGATTTAATCCAGCTATATCAACAAAACAAGCTATTGTAAGGCTTAGCACCCACGAGCGGTGTCGCAAGAACGCATGACTTATGGCAGTTTGTCATATTCGCAATCAAACGCATAGAAACCGGCGTGTCTCCGATCCGTGATTAATATCTTTCTTAATTACTAAGTTATCGTCGAGGGTGATGCATGTGTTCCAAGCTTTATTTATTGACTTTGCGCTGTTTTAGGGTGGGTTTTATAAATGAGGTTTGTCGTGGCGTAGGTTTTACATGTTGTTGGGTATTGGTTGGGTTTGCGTCAATCATTTGTCTTTCTTTTAAAAGACCGCATGCATACAATTATGAGAAATTCTAATAAAAACTATGTCTTGGAATTTGACTTACATATCAAACGTTTTGAAATAATTTAATGAGTTTTTTAATTGCCATTAATGAACCACAAAAGAGACGGATGAAATAAGAACGCACGCGGCAGAAATGCGAATGTTGAGATGGATGTGTGTGGTTACGAGAATAGATAAGATAAGGAATGACTATATTAGAGGAAGTTTGAAAGTAGCGCCAGTGATAGAAAAATTGAGGAGTAAGAGGCTAGCGTGGTATGGACATGTCGTACGTAGAGAAGACAATCATGTGATTAAATAAAGTGTTAGATAAGAGAGTGGATGGATAAAGAAGTAGAGGAAGGCCGAATAAGAGATGGATTGACTGTGTGAAGAATGATATGGGTAGGAGAGAAGTGACAACGGAGATGACGGATACATGCTGTGCCGACCCCGCGTAGTGCAGTAAAAGGAAAAAAGGAAGATTTTTTTTTGATTACCCATTTAATGTGTACAAAAATGATCAACGCTTCGATGTTATCCTCGGACAAACAAACATACAACATATATACAACATACATACATACAACGCCGATTTGCCTAAGTTGATTTGGAAATCTCGCTTCGCTCGGTCAATGATGGAAATAAATCACGAAAGTTTTCTAAGTAAAATCTAACCACTTATTGAAAAAAACCTAACACCCTAGTTACAAAAAACTCCAAAAAAAACATTGGAACTTTATTCTGCCCTCATCAAAGCCCTTAAAACTCATAATCCTAAATTTTTGAGGCCGTCTTAAAACTGTCACCTTAAGCCTAATACACACTCGCGTCACGTCCCGCGCTCATTTGGAGTCCTCCATCGATCGGAGACAAAGCCTCGCCAACCCCGATAAACGAATTAAGGAAATGGGAGATTTTTTATCTGGGCCGAAGGGGCGAAGGGGGGGACACGCGTCGTAAAACGCACCAATACTTTCTTATGCAAAGTCCCTCCCGATAATTAGAAGTGCGCTGTGTGCGCGCCTTTATGGCGTTTTGTTTTTAATTTGGGGTGATGTGTCAGGCTTGTTTTTTGGATTTGTTTTGTAGGGAGTATCTAGTTCAATGACACCTAAAATATTTATACGTGATCAATTTTTTTTACTAGCTTCTGCCAGCGGCTTCGCACGTATGGTTTGTCAAGAAAAAGTAGATTTTGTGTTAATCCAGGTTATAATCTACGTACATAAAAGATTTCATCGAAATCGGTTCAACCGTTACGAAGAAAGAGTAACTTTTCTTGAACTTAAACTTTAAAGAAAGAACGATTTTCTGACAAAATATGAACTTACAAGTTAACCGAGTAGAGACTGCGGACAACTGGGCAGCAAGAGTTGGAATCACGGACCATATCTGATTGCATATCTGAGGTATACAGTGGAAAAGAAATGTTAAATGATGATGATGAGGCCTCAAAGAAAATCAGCGCCACAGAAGCGTTAACATTTTTTTGTCTAAACTTAGTCCTTGTTAACACAAAAAAGTTAGACAAATATTTACAGCGTGTTTAGAAAATTCCGTACTAACAAAAACGAGCTAAACAGTGTTTAATTGTGTTTTGTGCATTAGTATTAAAATATTTTTGTAATGATATACGATTACGAGACAGAATGGAAAAGTTCAAATACCTATATGTATATATATTTTTATAAACTCTATAAAGTCTCGCTGTTGGGCAAAGGCCTCTTTCTTCCGCTTATCCATTTAATAATAAAATCAATTTAATATTATCGCCTGGTCGAGGCGACGCGTGGCCAAAATACTGGCCAGTATTTTGGCCAACGTTTAAGCATTGCCATTCAACGTGGCAATGCGGCCAGCATTCTGGGCACGCTGTCCACTGGCAGCGGCTTGTTATATTAGGGTTTTATATATATTTTGCTTCGTATAAAAGTACCTAATTGATTTAAATTTATAAATAACATAATATAACATACAAATTAGCAGTTGGTACTTTTTACATGAACTTCCGTTACCTGTAATTTGAATAAAACTGTAGATCAAGAAAAAAAAAATAATATTATCAAAATGTATGATAAGTACTATTATTTTAAATTTAACTATTTTTATATAAGAGAAGGAATATTTATTTTTATCTAATTTTTTGTAATTATCTATACGTGCTTCGTTTCTTTGTAATCCCCATGTTAGTAGCTAATTCCTAAAAATTGAGTTTCTAGGACGAACAATAGCCTAATGTAAGTACCCAACCTCTTATCTAAATAAATTAACTTATCCTAAATACTTAATGAAAATTGGGTTGCTCCTTTACATAATATAAGAAAGTTTCCTTCAAAATATGTTTTTTTTTACGATTTAAACATTGTTGCCTAATTTATCAACGGTTACTTCCTAATAGGTACATTTTTATTACCATCACACAAACATAAAAACCCAAATCCCTCATATAACGTTACCAAATCCACGTTATATTTTTTAATAACATCCCGCGCACCACAGATAAGAAATTACAATCGTTCGTAAATGAACGAGCGGGAACGATGTCCTACGCACAACATGTCTTCGCTACCAACTGTGGGGTAACGGTCTTGATACTTTAGCTTAAAAAAATACTTTTAGAGGACTAAGCCAGGCTTGCACCACAATCTGTAAACGTATTTAGCGACTAAACATGTTTAAGTTTGATGTTTTTGTATGATTTGACAACTCTTTAAATAATATTCAGCCACTAAATACGTTTAGGCATCGTTACGCCGGTCACGTTTAGTAAGCTACAACTAGAAATAAACAAAAATAATGGGTACTCTTTACAAAAAGTACCCGATTATTGATTATTTTAACTTTTATACATTATAGGTTTGCGTTTGACCATGATCTTGCCTGATGGTAAGCGATGATACAATCTACGATGGATCACGCTTGCCTTGAAAAAAACCTATTCACTCGCGCCATTAGGACACCCAGGTTGTAGTTATCAGGAAACACAGACTCCGGCACGATATTCCACTCTTTGGCGGTGCGCATAATAAAGGTCGTTGACAACCGCTTTGTGCGAATGGGAGGTATTTCAACTATATAGCAGTGGCGCACCGCAGAACTCTGGTTGTCCGATGATAGAATGGAGATGGTGGGATTCGGTTGAAAAGTTCCGCCGCACACTCCCCGAAATGTACTCGATAAAAAACCAGAGGCTTGCAACCTTTTGTCGATGCTCCAGGCTGTGGAGCCTTGCATCAACTAGCTCATTGTTGCCTATAAGTTTCTTAGCTCTTCTCTCAATTAATTCCAGAGATTCAAGCGGGACTTCAATTGTTAATGTTGTGGATTATCAATAGCTTTTACATTCCCAGAATTCAGTAAGGATAGTAAAGCTCATGTTACAAATTAAAAAATAATGTTAAACATATAATAAACTCCATATATAGGCAATCCACTGTAATTAATTATTTTTGTTATTAATAAAAGTAATCGTAAATAAATTGTACCAAAAGAAAAGAAAATTGAATGACTAGACTATGACTATGGCTACTACTTGGAAACCCACTCGAAGGAAAACAGGATCTACAGCACAAGTCTACTCGACTAAGTGTAGGTCCTGTTTGAAATTATGATGTACATACAAGCTATTATTTAAAAAAAAAGAATGTACCCACACGAATTGTATTTAAACAGTATAATGTATTTGTTTGTTGTTCCTCAAGAAATAAAAATAAAACAAAAATGACCGATACGGTTTATTAGTATTGCATTCCTATTAATCATGCAGTTTATCGCATTACAACAATTAAAACCAAGTTGTATAATTTTATTGTCTGCTCGGACTTATGTCAAACTTTTAAAAGTCGTACATTTATTATGAACCTTATCGCCTGATATTAATTAGAGTGATTTGGAATTTAGAGTGGTATTATTTATCAGTGCCACATTTAGTGCCATTTCCTGTTATCTAATTGATTAAAGGATTTTGTTCGACTTTTTCGTCCTCATTTAGTAAACTTATTTTAATTATATCGAATCAAAAACAAACCGCAGTTTTAAATAACCATATTATAATAAATCGACGTCTTCCGAGTATCAAACTCTCTCAGTCACCGCACAACACTTTTAATTTTCCCTCCTTAAAAAAGGGAGGGCAGCCGTGTTTTCGGCCTCCGTGTGTGTCTCCCCCACGGGGTGGCTCGGTAATCAAGGCACGCAATCTTCGGCGAACCCTTAAAAACTTTAAAACTCATCGGCGCGTTCGTTCGCGTGTGTGTGTGAGCCTTTATTAATGCAATCTTTACGGCCGGCGCGGAGTTACGTTTTTCGGTTCGTATTGGGAGAAAATATGGCTAATGATTTGATTGCTTGAGAGATAAGGTCATTATGAATTTAGGAAATGTGATGTTTGTTTATTTTCTTGGTTCGGCTGTTGTATGTAGTTCTTAATGTATCAGTGGTTCTTTCTTGCTTAATCGTATGTGCTAGGCTGGGATACTGACAAGGAGGCATGATATAGTGACCCTAAAAAAGGGTTTGTAACCTATGGACTAGTTTAGTTTCCAGTGTGTTTTTAATTGTAAACTGATATTTTGGCGTATCGCTAATTCTGTATTGCTTGATCGACTGCTCTAGTTAGATAGATTAAGATACCCTAACACTGAAAAAGATTTTGTGATTGATTCACATTTGGACCAGTTCAGACATTATTTTATTAAATAAATATTGCTGGACATTTCACACAGCGCTTTCTAACCTCAAACTAAGCAGAGCTTGTACTATGGGAACCAGATAACTGATAGAATACGAATATACTTTTTTTTATAATTACATACTTTTAATATGTAGAAAAAACCAGACACGAAACAAATATCTGTAGATCATGCAAACATTTGTTCCGCGGCGGGAATCGTACCCACTACCTCCTGCGTCTCATCCGGCTGTTCGCCCACTGCACCACAACGGTCGTCAAAATTATTGTCCTGATTTAGCTACTATAGACCGTTTTTTTTTTTGTATATATTAGTGTTTTTTATGCTTGATCGTCTAGGCTAGGTTAATAATATGGAGATATTGAAAATGACCCTAAAGAAAATGTTATGACTGACGGATGGTTAAGTAAAAAAAACAGTTTAGTGAGGCTCTTTGGATTTAAGTCTTCGAACTTTACGTAATGCTTGTCATGAAGCAATGGCTCATACTTGTTTTTAGGTTTAATTATTCATTGCTTATTAAAAAATCAAATGAGGACTTAATGCTAAATGCATTTCTTACCAGCCAACCGTGACAGGTAAACAAAACGAGTGTGCTCTAGACCACGCGACTGAAGTAAATTCAAATTAATTTATTTCAGATGATTACATCCATAATTTGTTAGTAAAACCTGAAATATTAAAACTATGTTAGTGCAGTTGGTAATAATTCATATTACTTAATGAAATAAACAATTGAAGTCAAATTCAAGTACAGATTAAAAAAAAACAATTAAATTACTGAATTACTTTGAGAATCAGTCCGCCATAATAATTGTATTGTATTGTATTAATTTTATTTCAGATATTTATAATCCATAATCACAATAATTAAAAAAAATAATTTAAATTAAGTACAATCAAAATAAATCAAATTTAATTTTAATCAATATTATAATATAGTAGGTAAAATAAAATTAAAATAAACAACACACAAATAAATATATAGGTAAATTAATTACCAAAGTGTTTTATATTGCCAGTAGTTATACCAGCAATCATCTTCAGAATACTGTTGGGACTACCGCGCAATCTGTCAAAAAGAGACGCGATTCTTTTCCGCATGATCGCGTGAAAACCGTCGACGTGCGCGTTCGCGAACATTCCTGACGCGCTGCAATGTCGCGGCAATCCCAACAGCATTCTGAAGGCGTTATTATACTGTACACGCAGGACGTTGTAGGCTCGTTGCGTGTACCGACTCCACAGGCTGCTCGAGTAAAAAGATTGGCAGTATGCTCTGAAAAGAGTTATCTTAAATTCATCAGTACATCGAGCAAACCTGCGAGCCAGCATGTTGCTTCTCACCGCCAGCGCCCTGCGTTCTCGTTTCACGTCAAGATCGTCTTTCAGATCCTCAGTGAACAAGTGTCCCAGGTATTTGAAATTAGTCACTACCTTTAGGACCGCTCCGTCCAGCACAACCGGCGGCACAGTGCTAGGCTTGAGTTTACCCGCTTTGAAAACGAGCAACTCGCTTTTCTTAGCGTTGTACCTAAGGCCGTGCTCCGATGCATACCGCTCACACGTACGAACAAGTATCCTCAGCGCGTTGATCGAGGGAGCCAGCAGCACCATACCATCAGCATAACTAATATTGTTGACACAAGTACCGTCAATGTAGCACCCGACATGCATGCTGCTGAGTTCCTCGATCAACTGATTTACATACAGGTTGAACAACCCAGGGGATGTTAGACCACCCTGTCTTACCCCACATTCGAGCTTATACTCGTCAGACAGAGTATTTACCCACCTCACTTGGTTGACCTGATGGTTATACCAGTATTTAAAAATTGATATCACTTCTGCCGGCATACCTGTTTCGCTGAGCTTTCCCCATAGCTTGTCATAAGCTACTAGGTCAAAAGCTTTTGACAGATCGAGGAAACAGGCATACACTGGCGTCTTTCTCTCCGTGTAATACCTGACGGTCTGCTTAAGGCTTAGAATAGCACTCTCTGTGGATAACCCCGCCCTAAATCCGAACTGAGCGTCATGGAGACGAAGGCATCCACCGAGGTAACCATTAAGCAAACCATCAAGTACTTTATTCTTAAAACTTCTTTATCAAAATATTAATTTATAAGAATTACAAAGTTAAATTACAAAGTTGTCCACACGTCTGTAGGTCGATCAGTCTATGTTCATTCTGGACAGAGGCAACTCGCACTCGCACATTAACGTTTAAAAATATACGAAACGTAACTCTCAATCTTCCTATCTTCACTAACTTATATCTCCCTCTCAACTTCCGTTCGCACTTTTCGTAACGCATTCACCAGCTTACTCCTCAAGTCAAGCGTGCGTAACGAAGTTTTTTTTCAAAACGTAGTTGTTCTAGACCGAAATAACTGGTGTTATAGAGAGGAAGTCTGTACCGAACAGTGGAAGCTGGAACCAGTCAAGATAGAATTAATAGGCACGTTTGGGAATTCATAAGGTTAAAAATCACGTTAAAAATATATCTTCGGGCCGGCTTATCTATGCTACATCACACATAGCTAAGAACCAATTAAACTAGCTTTCTCTTTAAGAAAAACTATACCCGAATCTTTTTGGAAATCCGTTTGTAAAGGTTGATGCCACAGACAGACACATACACTCAGACACAAAGACACACAGTCACACAGAGAGACATAGGCGTCTTTATAACACCCATCATTTTGCGTCGAGTGTTCGAAGTATTTGATACAGCGAAGCGAGATCTCTAAATCAACTTTGGCAAATCGGCGTTGTATATATGTATGTATGTTTGTTTGTACGAAGGTAACTTTCGAAGCGTTGATCCGATCATTGTGAAATTTGATCCTTATGTATATAGTAATAGCAAAATTTTGATGTGACTAAATGAACTATAAATGTTGGGGGGTTGTTGAGATATTAGGGTTCAAGAGGGGTAAAAATTATTACATATTATATTATGTTAAATGGGATTTCAAATGAAAGGTCTTCATTAGGATATTTAAAATAAGTTTTTATTTTTAATAAAGCTTTTATAGTTTTTGAGTTATTAGCCGTAATAAAATTCACAGGGTACATAATTGACCCCACAGTGCTGTAATTTGGTATGCGTGTAGCTTAAGTGACTCAAATATAGGCGAAAGTCTGAAATCCAGAATAACTGCAATTTGTACCCCAAAAAAGTGTTACCAAATTAAATGAACTCCCGCTACCTGTAATTTGAATGAAACTGTAGATCAAGTCTTCTGATTATTCTTTTCGTGGCACTATTTGATAGTTTAAGATTACAAATATTTTTTTTAATCGTAGACTTGCGAGATCTCAGTTCGGGGCAAACCACTAGTTTAATTCAAAAGGTATGTTTATATGCTAACTGCAATATGCATGTTGTGTTCGTCAATAAATGCAATTGCATGCAATAATAAATACGACCTCCGTGGCGCAATGGGCGAATAGCCGGCTGAGACGCAGGAGGTAGCGGGTTCGATTCCCGCCGCGGAACAAATGTTTGCATGATCGACAGATATTTGTTCCGGATCTGGTTGTTTTTCTGTATATTATAAGTATGTATTTACAAAAAAAAAGTATATAAGTATTCTATCAGTTATCTGGTTCCCATAATACAAGCTCTGCTTAGTTTGGGGCTAGATAGCGTTGTGTGAATTGCCCAGCAATATTTATTTATTTATAATATCCAATAACTAGTGAACAAGCACATACTCATCTAGATTTTGTTGATGAACCTAATTAATAAAACAAACTAAAATACATATATATTTAGTGTTTGAGTGTATCACCTCAGTTAGAAGGATTTTTTTCTAGAATAAATACTAGATTACCATTAGGCGAGATCGCGGTCAAACGCAAGCCTTTAATGTATACAAAAAATATAAGATTTTCTCTGATAGATTTTAATTTCAAACTTAACTTGTATGATTGTTAATATTGGTTTCTAGAACAAAAAGGATATTATTACAAAGTGTTTTTCTTTGAGCTTTCAAATACGCGATAAATAAAGGAGCATGAAGCAGTACAACACAAAAGTTGATTGGCATTAAATAATGTATACAGGGTACTTCGGAATATGTACGTGAACCTGTAAGGTCATTGTCTTTACTCATTGAACAATATTTTTTATACAACATGGAGATGAACCATTTTTCGAAGAAAAACACTTAATGCCTTACAGTAACCACCTGTTATAAAAATTCTTTACCAAGTATTACTAAAGATATTTTTAAACGGGTGTTTATCGGGTGTTTTATCTGTTTTGGTGGAAAGACCATTAAAATTCAAAATTGATGATCTATCTGTATCGCAGCTTTTCATTAGCTTTCCACTAGTTCCCTTAGTAGTCAGAAAATCATGCTCCAGTCTTTATAACACCCATCAAAAGTCAAGTTTTGATCCAAAATCACAGTAATATTATAAATGTGGAAGTTTGAATGTTTGTTCGTTTGTTACTCACGCTACCTAGTTAAACATGCCAACCTAAGTTTTTTACCCTGTCACAGTTGACGGGTAGAAAAGGTTTTTCGTATTAAGTCTTCCTTTAGTACATTTTTCTATTTGTGCATTGAAAAAAATAAAACAAACAAACAAACTCGATCACGTCGTAACGGCAGAGCCGATTTTAATTAAATTTGGTATAAACGTATATTGTAACCTGGATTATCACATAGGCTACCTTTTATCCCATAAATCAGTTCCCATAAAAATTGGGTGTCAAGTTGCAATAGCGAGTTTATCTTACCAACTCTCTAAAATAGATTTACATTTAGCATCAATAATCTTACGTAAAATGTTACTGAAACCCTAAAACCCTTTGCTTACATTTTACGTAACCGTAATCGCCTTAAAAAATTCTCAGAACAAAGTTACTTTTAAAATTCCTTACGAAACAAAAAATTACATCATCAAAAATTGCGAGTGAATAGTTCATTAAACCCTTGTGTGTTCTATTAGTCATTGGTATGCGAGTGCGTGTGTGAGTGTGTGTATGTGCGTGCACACTATAAAGCTCATACAGGGGGTTTTAATTTTTGGGGGTTCTTTAATGACACTTCTTCGCATCGATTTTAGCATTTTCCGAGGGTTACTCTTTTGTTTTGGAGAATCGATTCGTTTTTTGTAAGGATAGTCGAGTGCATACGTGTTCACGCTTGCATGCTTGCGTGGGGTATGTCGGAAGTTGGACATTAATTGTTGCGTCATCGATTTCAGAGCGGTGGTAAGGCGCGGTATTCGTTTGTTTTTTATTTTGGTGTTGACTAGTGATAGTCTACTTATTCTTCCAAAAATAGATATTTCAAGATATCTGAGGAACAACTTTCCGCTTTAATACTTTCACTTTTTACTTTGGCAAAAGCATGTTCTAATTTTGGATTCAATAAAACATTTTATCATGTAGAAAGATTACTTTACATATTGACTAGCTGTTGCCCGCGACTTCGTACGTGTTACACTACTACGCGTTAAATGTGTAGATACCCTTGAATAAATAAATAAATATTGCTGGACATTTCACACAGTGCTACCTAGCCCCAAACTAAGCAGAGCTTGTTCTGGGGGAACCAGATAACTGATAGAATAGATAAATACATTTTCTTTGTAAATACAAACTTATAATATATAGAGAAACAACCAGACCCGGAACAAATATCTGTAGATCGGCGGGAATCGAACTCGCTACCTCCTGCGTCTCAGCCGACTATTCACCCACTGCACCACGGAGGTCGACAAATAAATAAAGCTAAACTCGCTGTTGCAACTTGACACCCCATTTTTATCCCATGGGACGAGACAGACAACAGTACGTCGAAATCGTACACTACAACTATTATAAATATATAAAAATATACTATATCAAATAAAGAATGTTCGCTCTAACAAAAAAATAATTAATGCATCTATTCCTCAAGGATCTGTAATCGGATGTCTTCTTTTTTTAGTATACCTATATGACTTACCCAAAATTATGAATGAACCGTGCGTACTGTTCGCGGATGATATATCCCTACTCACGTCATGCTAAGACAGTCATAACATAAAAGAGAAACTAGACTCAATACTTACTAAAACAGCGGACTGGATGGATGCACACAACCTGGAAATTAACTTCTCAAAAACAAAAATAATGACATTACATCCTTTTCAGAAAACTTCACTTACTATTAACCACACCTTCAAAGGTAAAAAATTAGAAACCGTTAATGAATTCACACTGCTAGGATTAGTAATCGACACTAACTTACTCGTAAATTGGAACTTGCATACCCAAAAAATTAAATCGGAACTTTCCAGATTCACGTATGCCCTGCGCGAGATTAAGAAAACTACTGATTTAACAAGTTCGCCTGCAATTTACTATGCGTATGCCTATAATTACCTATCATATTCTGTTATCTTATGGGCGAACAGTACAAATGCATCGACGCTATTTACACTACAAAAGAAACTTATCCGAATATCAGCTAACGTAGAACAAACGGATAGTTGCAAACCCCATTTTCAACAACACAAAATTCTTACCCTAACATGTATTTATATTATGGAAGTATGTAAATTTGCTAGGAAATACAAGCATTTCTACACAACACGAGAAGAAATGAATACGACACACTCATTGCGGTACAAAAAAAAGCTTATGATACCTGCTTCCCGACTCAAACTGCACTCTTCAAGCCCTTACGTAATGTCGACCAAAATATTTAACAAACTACCTGACGCGTTGAAAAATGAGACTAATAATATAACATTTATAAAACAATTAAAATACTTACTAACTAAAAAAACTATACAATTGACAAATATTTTATTGATAAATTTAATGAAAAATGACAAATTTTAGATACTTACCTACTATCTACTTTGAGACTAGATGTGAGTGTTTTATTTTTTTAAATAAATATAACCTAACAAGAACAATGACGTCCTCCTCTCTCCACGACATTGTTGCGCCCAACAGGGTCCATAATGAACATGTACCTATTATTTACCACCTTTTATTACATTGTGGAATACAATAAACTATTGAGTATTGACCTGATTTATGGGATAAAAAATAGCCTTAGCCTTCATGTTATAATCTACCTACATACTAAATTTCATCGAATTTGGTGCAGCGGTTACGTCGTGATTGAGTAACAAACAAACATCCAAACTTTCCCATTTATAATATTAGTGTTAGGCAAATTATTTTGCTGTGCTGTATTTGTCAGCAATATTAAACAAGGTCCGCCCAAAACATCAGCGTCTATGCTAAACAAAACACGATACATTAAAAACACAAATTAAAGAAACGAACTTGGATGAAGACGCGCCAATGAAAGGGGCAAGTTGCCCCCCTAAACACCCCCTAAAAATTTAATTCATCACGGCACTGAGACATATCTCCTTGCTGTCCCTTCCCCTTTCTTCCGCCATTCTTTGCTTTCTTGCAAGCTTTTTCCGAGAGCAAGACGGATAACCAATACATCCTGTATATCTCACATCTATCCCTACACAAATCATAACTTTAAACACGCTGTTATAACGTCTGTTTTGGCTTGGCAACTGACAAAATATATGACGTTTGGTGTAATTCGATACACGTCGCCTGTTTCATTCGTTCGCATTGAAAGCTTAAAACAAATAAACCTACTAGGAGATAAGGTTTTGTCGGATGCTGGCGGTGATCTGACGGTGTCTTATCGTAGACAGGTCGTCATTAGCTTCGGTAACGGTCCTTGAAAAAAGTTGTCTTCTTTAAAATTCGAGGCAAGACGTCTTAAAAAGTTTTTGGACGAAGAACGTTTTAGTTTGGGAGTTGTGTGATCTGTAAATTGATTTTATCAGTATTTGAACAGATATTTTTATCTACATTTAGTATCCCACTGCTGGGCAAACGTTTCCTTCTGTTTCTTCTACATCTCGCGTTTCATTGCCACAGCTGGCTATCGTGGCTCAAATGCATCCAGATAATCTCGTCATCATTTTCTGGGCTTACCGCTTGAAGTGGGACTGGGCTCGTCAATGCACCTAGAACTTTGGGCAAACATTGGACCATTGGACACCTGAAAACGGACATGACTAATTATAGTAACAAATAAAAATAATGTATAAAAACCGGCCAAGTGCGAGTCGGACTCGCGCACGAAGGGTTCCTTACCATTCATTATCTATAAAAAGGGATTTTTTTTTTGTATTTTTTGTTATAGCGGCAGCAGAAATACATAATCTGTTAAAATTTCAACTGTCTAACTATCACGGTTCATGAGATACAGCCTGGTGACAGACAGACAGCGGAGCCTCAGTAATAGGGTGCCGTTTTACTCTTTGGGGACGGAACCCTAAAAATTTTATCTAGATTAATTTTAAAACTAACAAAAGTCATGGTTGTTTAACTGCACAGCTGATCTTAGAAGACACTAAGCATGATATAAACACTTTCAATCGTGTATTTTATTAAATACATCACAAGTTTAATAAGAGGATACGCCAAAAATAATCTTGAGATCAATAATAAATTCAACTTTTTTAACTAGTTAACCCGAAAACCTGTTCAACCAAACTTCAAAAAAGTTCAAATCTCTACGGGCATCCGTCCTACGAACTTTTCAACGCTATATATTTACCGAGACGCGAAGACGTTCGAAAAATCAAATGGCTTTCCCAATCTGACTCGCCTCAACTCTTATCAAGAAACCGCTTTCAATTAACTAGTAAATACAGCCTTATGTACCAACTCTTCACATAATGAGTTAATAACAACACATACACGCGCGTCGCAATCACACCCAAACGCGGCACACAAAGACAATTTTCCGTACATAAAAGCGTCTTTCTTCTTGTATTCTTAATTAGCGTGTCGTGCTATCCATCTCGTTTTCTCCCGAGGTGCTAATTAGAATGTTGTCCCTCTCTCGCTTTCTTAATACATTCTTCCTCTCGGCGTGTTCTTTTCGTTTTTATTTGTGTGCGTGCCTGTGTGCGGTTGTGTTTAATATACATGTACTTGTATGTCAGCGTATCGCGGCAGGGGAAAATGGAAAATGAGGTTTCTATGTAGAGCGATTGTTGAGTGTTTGTTTTGTACTGTTTTATGTTTTCGTTTTTCTGAGAATAGTAAAGATGTTGCTTTATTAAATGGAGTAATGTAGGTTATCGATGCAGTTCTAACAAATGCTTTTTTTTAAAGTTCCGGGAATGTTGCAACGCAGAGCCGTTCGTATTGTCGATGACCCAGTAGTATCTAAGGATCTAGAGCCGCTGAGTCTGCGCCGTGACATTGGAGCGCTAAGCGTCTTCTATAAAATATATAAGGGCGAATGTTCTGAAGAGCTGTTCAATTTAATTCCTGCTTCCCACTTCTACCATCAGACCTCGCGCAACCGGCAACGTGCTCACCCACATATTGTAGATGCGTGGAAGTCTCACCCGGTCGTTTTTTCCACGCACCTGCAACATGTGGAATGACCTTCCTCCGGAGGTTTTTCCGGTGGGCTTCAAAATGAGCGCCTCCAACAGAGGTGTAAATAGGGTATTAAGTGGTAAGCAACGTGATTGCAGTACCACGAGTGCTGCAGGAGTTTATAGGCGGCGGTGACCAAAAAAAAATGTTTTTCAATTAACTTCTAGGTTTTTATTAAACCTAGGTTTAGGTTTTCAGCGTGTTTTCTAATAACGAATAGTTATTTTAAGTTTATAGTTTTCAATTGACTGTGATTTTTTTCACTCTGGACTTCAAAATTCCGAAATAAAAGTGTTCCGGAAAACTTAACACACTAAACAAAAATATCTTTACTCGTATAAAATGTCATTTTTTAAATATACTCATATTATATAGAGAACTAGCTTGTATGTATGTTTGCAGAGGCTAATCTGAGAAACTTTTACTATACCTGAATGCTATATAATCTGATAAAAACAATTAATACCAACACACTATGGGTCTCTACATCCTAAGGTTGTCTGGTAGATATTGCTTTAAATAATAAGACCATCCATTACATTGCTCTAGTTTATAAGTATCTTAGTTAATGTACATACTGTGTTCTGTAATTATTGTGATGTACACACGGCTACATATCAAGCTATACTATTCCAGTATAAGCTGACCTCGCATTGTGTAGGCTTTTCGTAGAATTAGAGGTCAGCTTATACTGGAAATTTATAGCTTGATGTGAAGCTGTGTGTACAATAAAGAGTTCAGCTATCTACCTCTCTGACTACACTTAAAACAAGCCGGGTTATTACCTAAAATTACTAATAGCAACGCAACAGCCATCGGTTGCGAAATCTCAATTTTACTATGAAAAAATAGTTTAAAATGTAGCAGTTCCTTTGCTGGTAGCACGCGTTTCTATGTGCAAATTGCGTTTCGCGACCGATTGTTGTCGCAAATTTTATGTAACACCCCTCCGGGCGAGAAAGAAAGTTGTTTAACTGAATTCAAAAAATGGAATAGGTTCTCAATACAGTACTTTTTTTTAATGTTTGTTACTTCGCAAATCTGTGATTTATCATCATCCACAGCCTGACTTCACCCACTGCTGGGTATAGGCCTCCCCAAGTTTGTGCCATCCGCCACGATCCTGCGCTAGTCTCACCCATTGACGGCCCGCGACTCTAACCATGTCGTCCACCCATCTCGCTGCCGCCCTTCTACAGCCATTCCTCGGCCACCATTCAGTTGCTACCCTGCTCCACCTGTCATCACCATGTCTTGCCAAGTGTTTGCCCAAGACCATTTGAGCTCCTTAACTCGATTCCCAACATCATGAACCTTCGTTCTTTTACGGATCTCGATGTTTGGAACTCGATCTAAGAGTTTGATGTCGAGCATGGTACGCTCCATGGCTCATTTATCAAACTTTTTATTTGAAAGATATACTTTCAGATTAGTCTCATAGAAATTTCATAAAAATTGACTTCAATTTCATTGAATTCAAATTCAACGACCCCCGTGGCACAGTGGGCGTATAGCCGGCTGAGACGGAGGAGGTAGCGGGTTCGATTCCCACCGCGGAACAAATGTTTGCATGATCTACAAATATTAGTTCCGGGTCTGGTTGTTTCTCTATATATAATAAGTATGTATTTACAAAAAAAACATATATAAGTATTCTATCAGTTATCTGGTTCCCATAGTACAAGCTCTGCTTAGTTTGGGGCTAGATAGCACTGTGTGAAGTGTCCAGCAATATTTATTTATTTATTTGTTTCGGGTCTGGATGGCTTTCTATTTATTATAAGTATGTATTTACAAAAAAAAAGTATATAAGTATTCTATCAGTTACCTGGTTCCCATAGTACAAGCTCTGCTTAGTTTGGGGCTAGATAGTGCTGTGTGAAATGTCCATCATCATTTATATTTATTTATTTAAATCAGTCCCATAGTTTGGTTTTTAAATCAAATTAACTGGAAAAATCAGCGTCGTATCGTTGCCGTACCAAACGATTTGCTTCAACTTTTCTTGTTAGCACGAGTAAGGAGTGGAACTCAAGGCAAACGTGCTCCATCTTCGATCACACCATCATTTACCATCAGGTGAGGTAGTGGTCTAGCGCTTGACAATCGTCAATAAAAAATAAAAGAATATGTCATCAATGAAACTGCGGATTTTGCTTTCCTGTGACTTTTTCGATGTTCTGTTTTATGAAACTTATATTTTTGTTAAAAAAATTACTTGTGTTAGGTAATACCGTCCGGGCGAGATAACAAGTGTTTGAATGAGAAAATAAATAAATAAATATTGCTGGACATTTCACACAGCGCTATCTAGCCCCAAACTAAGCAGAGCTTGTACTATGGGAACCAAATAACTGATAGAATACTTATATACATTTTTTTTTGTAAATACATACATATAATATATAGAGAAACAATCAGACCCGGAACAAATATCTCTAGATCGTGCAAACATTTGTTCCGCGGCCGGAATCGAACCCGCTACCTCCTGCGTCTCAGCTGGCTATTCGCCCACTGCACCACGGGGGTCGTCAAATAGGCTGTTTCCCTCTTAATTTTCTTAAAATTTGTCTCAATCCAGCACCGCCTGCGTCGAACCGGGTGCGCGAATGTGGGTACGCGAAAGGGTGTCGGTGGGGGGGTACGTACACATAAACACTTATAAAGTTTTTTGACAACGGGGTGGTGCCCACCCCTACAATTCGCTAATTTATGTTGCTTTTTTAATCAATACTGCTATAGGTTTTATCGGCTCGAGTTGCGTGTACGGTTTCCTTCTTTGATTACGTAGTAATGGTTGCTTGTCATCATTAAAACAATTTACAAACTTTCACGCCATCTATATTAATATTATAAAGAGGAAAGATTTGTATTTTTGTGTGTATGTTTGTAATGAATATACTCAAAAACTACTGTGCCGATTTTAAAATTCTTTCATCATTGGAAAGCTACATTTACGTTTCTACATGCACGTTGAAGTGGCAATGGGCAGGCCATATAGCGCGCAGAACAGATGGCCGATGGGGCCGGAAAGTTATCGAATGGAGGCCACGGACCGGCAAGCGCAGCGTAGGACGTCCACCTACAAGATGGGCAAACGACTTGGTAAGAACCGCAGGTCGGCGTTGGATGCAGGCCGCTTCCAACTGCAGTTCCTGGAGATCAATGAGGGAGGCCTTTTTCCAGCAGTGGACGTCCTACGGCTGATATGATGATGATGATGATTGGAAAGCTACATTCACCTTGAGTGACAAAGGCTATATTTATTGCTAGAAAAGATTAGGGATCCTTACTAAAACTTAACTAACGTAACCCAAAGTGTAAAAAAGTGCGCTTAAACGTCTTTCGCCGCATGCGCTGCGGAAACTATTGATGATAGAACATGCTCTACAATATTAAAAAACATATGAATATCTACAAAAACTACGTAATATTATAAAGAGAAAAGATTTGATTGTGTGTATTGAATAGGCTCAGAAACTACTGGACCGATTTAAAAAATTATTTCACTGTTGGGAAGCTACACTATGCCCGGGTGACATAGGCTACTTTTACCCGACTGCGCGAAAGGAGGGTAATGTTTTTATTGAAAAACTACGCGTGTAAAAAAAATGTATTCTACCGACTCGGGCGTGCAATGTTTAAAGATTAAATTATGTCAACGAATTTATAATTTAATTATATCAAAAGTCAAATTAAAAAATAAACTAGAATTATTATATATGCACAAATTAGTCAATAGTGATAATATTTTATGGACAAACCACGTGTGGGAAACCTCGAAGCTTGTTTCATATAAAGTAATAAATAAATATTGTTGAACATTTCACACAGCGCTATCTAACCCCAAACTAAGCAGAGCTTGTATTATGGGAACCAGATAACAGATAGAATACGTATATACTTTTTTTTGTAAATACATACTTTTAATAAATAGAAAACATCCAGACCCGGAACAAATATCTGTAGATCATGCAAACATTTGTTCCGCGGCGGGAATTGAGCCTGCTACTTCCTGCGTCTCAGCCGGCTATTCGACCACTGCGCCACGGAGATCGTTGTGAAATTGGTCAAAAGATCTATGCGAAAGCGACTAACCTTGGTTTAATCCGTCTTGCGTTCCGCATGCCCTATGAACTACGCAATTCCTTTATCCATAAGCTACTGTGGTTGATAAGAGATGTATGATGTCTTCCTGAGGGATTTAACGCGCGCGAAAACTCTCATTTATCCGCCGGCCGGCACTGTACACACGGCTACACATCAAGCTATAGATTTCCAGTATAAGCTGACCTCGCATTGTGTAGGCTTTTCGTAGAATGAGAGGTCAGCTTATACTAGAAATTTATAGCTTGATTTGTAGCCGTGTGTACACTATTTTATATTGTTTGTTAGGTGATTTCAATGAGGAAGGTGCGTGGGAACTGATCGGCCCATAGAGACGGGTTGATAGTTACCTTGGTATTGACACTTCGCTCATCCAATGAGGGTATATCCAGAAAATTAGGTTTTAATGTTCCCTCCAAATTGTGTAATCTATCTTTCAATAATTTCCGACACGGAACAATAATACACTTGTTCTAAGCTATTAATAAGTATTATTTGATTTACGCCGTTTATCCTCATTTATTCACATAGATTATATTCATCCAAAGGTTGCCAGAAAGAGATTGCTTTTAGCGATAAGGCCGCCAACTGTACCTATGATTTAAAAGTGTTTTTTTATGATTAGTCCTTCATCTCGCTGCATAGAGTAACGGTAGATTTAGGAAGATGAACATGCCCTGTGAAGGATGGTACTTACGCAAATGTCACCAATGGTCACTCATTCAAAACGTTGCTAAACCTTGAATTAATAAAAATTCTTTATTATATCTTACAAGTTAGACACAACAACTGTTAAAAAGATTTAAAAAAAAAACTCTGTGCGTTTCTGGTCGAAGCGACGTGTGATCCAAGCTGGCGCTAATCGGGGTCAACGCATAAGCATTGCAATTCAGCGAGGCAATGCAGCCAGTGTCTGGGGGACACTTCCGCCTGGTAGCTCTCTGGATCTGGATCAGTTAAGCTATCTATAGATCGTCTGCAATAGTATTTAGATGATTTGTAATACAGTGTATTTTGTTTCTGTTTTAATATACTCTTGTGAATAATTTTATATTCTCTTTATTATTAAAGGCCTCATACATACAATAAAATTATACAAACATACAAAAATAAACACAAATAAATGTAAGCATAATCGGCGGTATTACCGCTAAACATAGCGATATAATCGCGTCCGCTATATATTTATTTTTAATTATTTGTCTCTATTGGTCCTAAAGGTGTCAACGGAAGACCAGCGCAGGTTCTAACGTCCTGCACATGCTAAGTTGAGACCTTTTTTGCAAACAATTTGTGTACCTAGTTTTAAGTTTTTATGTTGTTTTTATTGATATACTGTTTTATTTTTTGTTGTTATTTTTGGATAATGTGTGTTGCAAAATAAAATATTTGATTTGATTTGATTTTGATTTGATATTCTCCAGACAATCTTTGAGTGGAGAGGATCATTGCTTATTAATACATATTAATAGGTACAATCTAACCTTGATCCCCATTTCTAGGTTAAATTTAGCAATAAGACACTATAATAACGTCGCGTCTTAATTTTAAATATGTTTAGTCAAACTGAATTAAAGTCCTTTGTTCCTAGTTTACAATTAAGAGGAAAAAGTAAAAACCTGTGTTATTAGAATGAGGATAACACTGGGCAAAATACTCTCTCTCCTCCATCACTTATCACGATCAGAAGAAAGAAAAACAAAAAGAAAATAAAAACACACCCTAATGCGGGCAAATTGTCTGGGTATGTACACATGCCGACTTTGGTCTAATTTAACTAGAAAGGCCATCAACATCATAAGGGTCCAGTACAATGATGCCTACCGGGCTCTTATGAGGTTGCCGAGATACTGCAGTGCGTCGAGAATGTTCTCCGAGGCGGGTGTTCCCGACTTTTTCGCTATCATCCAAGCTCACGTAGCGTCGTTTTGGAGTAGGCTGAGTCGCTCCAACAATAGCGTACTGAGGGCTGTCTCTGACCAGATTTATAAAAATGGAATTTATAAGTATTGGATTTCCGTCCACCTGGACGGAAATAAAAAATGACTACACTGGAGCATCTGCTCCGTGGCATATTCAGTATTTTTAACTGACTTCAAAAAATGAGGAGGTTCTCAATTTTGTTGTTTTTTAGTGTATTTTTCATTTGTATGAGATATGGGTCATATTTTTGTACCTGAAATAAACGAATTTTATTTTATTTATTTAAATACATATATTTGACACACACACACAGGACATACCATTCAGAACAGAACTAAGTAATACAGAACAAACAAAAAGATGTTTAAGCACTTACATAAAGATTATAATGATAAAAAAACAAAACTTTTAAGAGACACAGGAAAAAAACATGATAAAAATTTAGCACATATACATACATAGTCAGGTCATAAATTCTGTCACATGTTTAATATAAAATAATTGAAACAAGTTTATTCATTATATAACCATTTATATACCAAAATGAACTTAACAAAACATAGATTCTTATGACACTAAAGTTTATTCAAAATGACCTCCGTGATTTTGAATACAGGCCTTCAATCTGCGCGGCCAGTCGTCTATCGCAGCACGAACGAGGTCCATGTCAATATCGGCGGCTGCCTTAATCAAGGATGTCTTGAGTGACTCCAAATTGGAATGAGGCTTTGAGCACGCCTTTTCCTCCAAGTGTTGCCATATCTTGTAATCTAACGGATTCAAATCTGGACTGTAGGAGGGCCAGTCTTCGTGCCGGATGAAGTCGATTTCACGCGCCGCCAGCCAGTCTTGTGTGCTCTTCGCTCTATGAGCTGGCGCCAAATCTTGTTGGAATACCCAGTGCCTGTTATTGAACATGGTATGAGAAACAGGTTTTACAAGGTTCGTCAGGACTGTATTTTGATACACAACTGTATTCGTTTTTACACCTTTCTCACAAAAATGTACCTCTGTTAAGCCCCAATAAGAAACTCCCAACCATACCATGAGCAAGGATGGAAAATGACCTCGCTGGACACGCGGAATACGGTTTCTCGCTTCTTCACTACTGTGTGCGTACACCTTATCATTTTGTTTGTTGTAGCTCTCTTCTACGGTAAAAATTTTTTCATCCGTAAAAAGGATTTCCCGATATTTTTTTCCCGCGTACCGCTTCAACAAAGCGCGGCATCTCTTCAGTCTCAGGTCCATTAGACGAGCATTCAAACGATGTCCTGTTTTTCTTCGATATGCCTGAAGCCCTAAGTCTTCATTTAACACCCTTTTCACCGTGGTTCTGCTTAACCCCATCTGAAGGGCCAACAGTTTCTGCTTATGTTTGGGATTTCTTTGAATTCGCGCCTTTACAGCTTTTATCACTGCTGGAGTCCTAACAGACCGAGGGCGACCAATTCTTGACCTGTCATCTACACTAGAGTCTTCATTGTATCGTTTGAGGGTGCGATAAATGAATCTTTTGGTTATATTCAAAATTTTCAGTATGTCAAAAAATTGAATTGGCGCGTAACCGCAACGATGCAACGCAATAACTGCAACACGGTCTTCTTTAAACGTCCACTCTATATTTAAAAATGAGTATAATTCTAAAAAGTATACATTTTTATTTACATGAACAATTCGAAATTCGAATTCTATAAACTTTTTTGTGACCAGAATTCTAAAAGAAAAGTTTTTACTGTGTGACAATACTTATGACCTCACTAGGTACATAGTTAGGTACAGATAATATGGATTTTCGTGCTGTGTGGGCCAAACAGGCCGCGTCTCAGGGTATTGCTGCCAACCATCCGAGGAAGGTAAGCGGCGCTGGTTTTCAGATGCTAGATGAAATGCTAGATCCGGACAATCCTTCTGGAAGACCACAGTAAGGAACCTACAAAAATAATTTTTAAATAACAAATAATACAATACAATTTATTTATTATATCAGACAATTTACAAGTCCATTTGTGTAAGGTTAGTTAGGTTAGGTTATAAAACTTAAATACCATCTATGTTAGAAATATTAGTATCTATAGTATTTTTCATTGCATAGTAGCATGTATTTTGTTAATTTTTTCATTCGCATCCCAACCCAATAGCCATGAGGATATTTGATCAGGATCCGAATGAAAGATTGAATCACAGGCAATGAGGCAACTAATTAATTATTATATGTATATAAAAAACTCTACCAGTAACAACATAAAGTAATCTATAATATAAAAATGAATCGCAAAATGTGTTGGTAAGCGTTACAAAATGTGTTGGTAAGTTGGTACTCAACAACGCCGGGACAAATTTGGCCAATTCTTTTTTTGTTGTATTTCTTATTGTCAGGAGAAGGTTCTTATGAAAAAAAAAATTAAGAAAATTGCGCGCAAAATTAGAAAATGTATACTTAGCCACCATATAAAATTATTTATAATCTAACCTTAGCACTTTTATAATGTAATTTGACATAGATTTGACAGAATGCGTGCTGCAAATATCGTCAAAGAGGATGTAAAAAAATGAATATCGTTTGAAACAGATGCTTCGGTAGGAGTTATCCCGAGATATATTGTCTATATATATAAAAATTAATTGCTGTTCGTTAGTCTCGCTAAAACTCGAGAACGGGTGAAGTGATTTGGCTAATTTTGGTATTGAATTATTTGTGGAAGTCATTCATTTTCTCATACATAATGATGGCCGGTGACAACAATTGACAATTCTACCAGGGTGACTTATATTGACAGCCCGCATTATACCTATGCATGTCAAGCCGATACGAAGTTCGGCGGGACTACTAGTAAGATATTAAATCTACCAAAATCTATCTGACAGTAGAATTATTAATCGTTAATTTATCATCATCATCTTATCCATAATACGTCCACAACTCATAAACCTCTTCTGTATTTCCAGAGCGACCTAACTCTATTAAGTTCTTTAAATAAACTCCCTCAAAATAGTGAATAGAAAATGTTATACAACATGGCAACATAATAAGGCTCGGTATACACTATGAGACTAAAAATTGCAATACAATTTCTCGCTACCTCAATCGCGCAGATTTATGCATGCACATTACAAGTCGGCCTTCGGAACGGCCCTCGGGCGTGCATTCAATGAGCACGATACCAACTAACTTAAGGACGGGCCTCGTAGTGGGCGACCGAGAAAAGCGACTAAAAAGAATTTTACAGATCCTCGTATCATCATCATCATTTTAGATGGACGGCCATTGCTGAACATAGTTCTCCCCCATAGATTTCCACAGCCTTTTGACAGATATTTGTCTGGGTGTTTTATTTTAGTACTAGCTTCCGCCTGCGGCTTTGCACGCATTTTTTGTGATCAAAAAGTAGCCTTTGTTTGAATCCAGGTAATCTGTCAACACACCAAATTTTATCGAAATCGATATACCCATTACGAAGTGATTGAGTAATAAACAAACATCCAAATTTTCACATTTATAATATTAATGTGATGTTCTTACAAGAAAAAAGTAAATATGTGATCTGTGTTTCCATCCAACATGGTTTCCAGTACTAGCTATTTTTGCCGCCAAGCAGCATAGCTGTGTTTCGGTTTGAAGAGTATCGTTTTCGGTGAAATGACAAGCACATAAGGCTTTACAAATACATATGTGCATCAAGTTGATGGACGTAGGGCACGTTTTTATGGTGCGTAACATATGAGGCAATACTATGCTATAGGCAATGGTCAGTGCCGTCTTTACCATAAGAGCACACGGGGCCCGTGCCCAGGGCCCCCCATCCTAGTGGGCCCCGAAGTACCGACAATTTCTCACACATTAGTATATTCTCAAAACATTTTTGTCGAGCACAGTAAAAGCGCCACCGTCTAATTTTTTTTGTCGGGTTGTACCTACTCATTAATAATATTTCAGAACGCATCCTAATTTACTAAGTACACCATCTAGCGATCACTCATGCAAACCACTCCGATTCCAAAGTCAAGCTGCACAGTCCAAACGAGGCCTAAAATAGATGTTGACATTCTAATCTAGGGGAGAATCCCCGGATGATGTTAAAATGTTAGTTAATTTCGCTTTCTTTGCTTTCCAAAAGGGCCTCCAATTCTTCTGTGCCCAAGGGCCCCAGCATAGTTTAAGACGGCCTTGGCGATGGTTGCACTTAAAATTAGGTGGGCCATATGCTTGTTCCATCTCCAGGTAGCCATAAAAAGCTCTGCTTAGTTTAGCTAGAAAGCGCGAACCCCTCCGTCGTCCGAGACACGTTCTCGGAGACCCGGATGACGAAATTACCTCCGCTATTGCGGAAGAGATTTCTGTGTCATCTACATTAGACAGAGCAAACAGTTCACAGTTACACCGACCGCGCCGGCGAGGTCGATGAGTCCCTTCAGCCGCCGCCTATACGAGGTTCAAGCACGTACCCGGGCGTTTCTCTCCTATCCCCATCCTGGCAATAGCCCAAGCCGAAGTTCGTACCTAAGTGGTGCCTTTGCACTAGTTGCCTCATTAAAAACTTACAGGGCTGAGCGCCTTCTGCGCTCGCCAAAAGTTCGGTTAAGCTGCAACGGCCTCAGAGGCCAACAGCGAGATTAGTCCAAAAAAAAGCTATAAAGCGCTGTGTGAAATGTTCAGGCGTTGAAAATGTCGCGCGTCGTAGTCGCCTCCAGTATCACGCCCAAAGCCTTTACTATTAATCTGGGCTGAGATTCACGCCGTCCGTGTACACTATGCTTAATGAGAGCAAATACGTTAAGGGCGTGGTTAGTAGCGGTAGTTGTAATTACCTGTACCACGCTTTATGGAAAATCATTTTGAGATTGATCAATCGTTTTTTTTGATCTTTAATTAAGTTTTTTTACAAAATTAAATTGTTTCGACCACACAGAGTTAATAACAATGCGTCTGCTGATTTCCGAGATATTTTCTAAGCAACCTCTGTATGTACAGGGTGTCGCGGAAATAGTATTATAAGCCTGCAGTTGATTCCGACCCTGAAAATTAACAACTTTTCATATCCACTTTCTTGTCACTCAAATCGAGAAAAAACCTCAGCATGACAGTTACCTCACGCGTGAAGAAAGCGATCCATCACACTGTGTGTTAACAGCTTTACAACATAACTCATTCATCCTCATTCAATCTTAATTTAACAGAGTTAAGATTGAATTTCCCGTAACAATCATTTTACAAAAAGTTGCCAGTGGAATATGTTACGAATATAGCAGTGCCGTTATGATGCGCTCTAACGTTAAAAACATAAGGTTGAGTTTCGTGTGATTCATTGCGGCGTGCTTGTAACGTGGTTAGGATTTTTCGCGTCACACGTCTAAAAGGGAGCTAGCTGAGACGGAAAATTGCGATATAACTTTATTTTTGGGGAAAGATTGAAGATTTTTGAAATCTTCATGAGAACGATATGTGATTATCTCGTTATGGGAAATTTATTATTTTTGAAGGAAACAGGGTCTTTAGTGACAGTTCTCAAATACTGAAACGTCAATAGATTTCGTCAGTTCACCCATGAATGCTGATTGGAAAATGCTCCTGAAAACTTTTGACGTAATGTCCCATTACTAAAACAGTCGACCCTTTTGTGTCACTAACTTAATCTAGTAATACTTTTGATCGACGACTAGATACTGTTCTGTCGATGTTGCCACGACAAAATAGGAGAAGATCCGAGACATTAACTTTTATTTACGTAGTAACGTTGCCTTGTGAACACCTGTGTGCCTTGTGGCACTGAAACGTGGTCCTTTACTCATGGCCTCATCACGAAGCTTAAAGTCGCTCAACGAGCTATGGAGAGGGCTATGCTCGGGGTCTCTTTGCGTGACAAAATCCGCAATGAGGAAATCCGCAGACGAGCTAAAGTTGCCGACATAGCTCTCAAAACTTGCAAGTTGAAGTGGCAATGGGCAGGCCAGATCGCTCTTAGAACCGATAACCGTTCGGGAAGAAAGGTTCTAGAGTAGAGACCACGGACTGGAAGACGCAGCGTAGGCCGGCCCTCCACAAGGTGGACCGACGATCTAGTAAGAATCGCGGGGAGCCGTTGGGCGCAAACGGCTACCAAACGCTCGTTGTGGCGATCTAAGGGGGAGGCCTATGTGTGTGTGTGTGATGATGATGATGTTGCCTTGTGGTAACGTTGTTTCTAGTTTTTGACTAGATATTAGAAAAATCATTTGTTTAAATTAAATTAGTGGTTCGCCCCGCACTGTGATCTCGCGAGTCCCCCAAACCGCAAACAAATATATTCTTAGGGCGACTCGCGCAACGATGCCTAAACGTATTTAGTGGCTAAATATGGTTTAAGGAGTTGTCAAATCATACAGATACGTAAAACTTAAACATGTTTAGTCACTAAATACGTTTAGGGGTCGTTGTGCAAGCCGGTCTTAATCTTAGACTAATAAAATAGTGCCACAAAATGCAAACGATTTTCGTTTGCATTTTGTGGCAGACTTGACCTGCAGTTTCTTTTAAATTACAGGTAACGGGAGTTCATGTAAATTGGATCTTCTTTTTTGGATACAAATTGCAGTTTATCTGGATATCAGACTTATGCCTATATTTGTGTCAACAAAGCTACACTCATACCAAATTTCATCACTGGTGTACCCTGTGAATTTTGTCAAAGTTTTGTTTTACTATGGCTAATGACTCAAAAATTACAAAGAATAAACCAAAAATAAAAACGAGTTTCATATTTACTTATAAAGACCTTTCATTTGACATCCAACTTAATCTAATAGTCTCATTTTCATTTTTTTTTTACCTCTCTTGAACCCCAATATCACAACAACCTCCCAACATGTTTAGCTCGTTTGGTCACACCAAAATTGTGCTATCACTATCTACCTATGTATCAAATTTCACGACGATCGGATCAACGCTACGAAAGTTATCCTCGGACAAACATACATATGTACATACAACGCCGATTTGCCCAAGTTAATTAAGAGATCTCACTGCGTTCGATCAACAATAAAATTTCAATTAATAATTAAAAAGAAATTGCAATTAAATGTGATTGAATTTAAAACCCGGTTGCACTGAGAGATATCTTACGATATAATTGGGACCACATCACATCGTTAACCATCACTTTGTCATACGAAGCTTCGATAGAAATGTATATTTGATCAAAATAGGCTGCCTTATCTCATCTACCACGATGACATCACAACATAACTTTTTCTTCCATTTTCCCATGCTTTTTAGGATTTCGTACCTAAAGGGTCAAACGGGACCCTATTACTAAGACTCCGCTGTCTGTCTGTCCGTCTGTCATCAGGCTGTATCTCATGAACCGTGATAGTTAGGTAGTTGAAATTTTCAAAAATGATGTATTTTTGTTGCCGCTATGACAACAAATACTAAAAACAGAATAAAATAAATATAAAAAGGGGGCTCCCATACAACAAACGTTATCGTTATTGCTCGATAGTGTTAACGGCAACAGGGATACACTTGAAATATTCACAGAATATTTAGTTATATTCACTATAAAAATAAATAATTAAATTAAAATAAAACAAATATTTGAGAGGGGCTTTCATACAACAAACCTGATTTGTTTTTGCTCGTTTTTATAGGTAATGGTACGGAATCCTTCGTGCGCGAGTCTGACTTGCATTTGGCCGGTTTTTTTATTAAAACTTTGCTTAATTGCTTACTTTGGGGCTAGATAGCGCTGTGTGAAATATCCAGAATTTAGCATGTCTGATGAAAACAGATGAGTCGTTCCAAATTCGACAGCTCGTACAGTAAACACGAGAAATTGAAGATATGCTGTGGAGTGTTCAACTGGAGAGTAGTGGAAGACGATGGGCTAAATTTACCCAGTTCCTATCAAGCACCAAGTTTGTCCAAGAATAGAATAGAAATAATCAATTATTTGGTACACAAAATGACACATGGAAGAATTATAAGGAACAGTAGATACAATTGAATCCAATATAACAGGTTCGACTCATGTGTCTGCGTACCAAAATGGCGTTCAGCTCAGCATAATGTTGGATGTTAAGCACCCAACTCTGATTTTCAGCTGAAACCAGAAGCGAAGGTTGTGCAGCAGCTACGTAGTAAAATAAAAAATAAATAAAGAAATCAGTAAATAAAAGGTGTGTACAGTTTTATTAAAATGTAAATATAAATTTTATAACTAACTTTTCTATAATATTATATTTATATTATTATTATTTTATATATATTATATTTTCCAAGACGAGTTGGAGTTGAGTAAAATGCCCACCTGGGTATAAATTTAGATCGTCTATTATCAATGTTATCACTACCAGGGCATTGAATGCTCCATAAACAATGCATTGCTAATGTGCTGACGAACAATTGCAATTGTTTAATGATCGCTATCTTTGCGTAATGGGTTATAACCGGTCACTATTCAACACTACATATAATAAAGAAAAGATATATCTATATGATCAAACAATGGGCTAATAAAATCCACGATACTAACTCTGTCTCTCCATCTGTTTATTACGTTACCGATTTCGATGAAATTTGGTTTATATATAGATTGTAACCTGGATTGAGACATAGGTTACTTTTTATTTACAAAGCTCTAATGAAAACATTATCTTACATATAACTTTTTGAGATTAAATGATTATTATACATAAACCTAAAACGTAATACTATTTATACTAAAAACAGGATATTTACCATGATTTGCGAGTATTTGAGTATCCCGATATTTCGGCGCAGTTGCGGTAACGGGTAAACTCACCGGTTTACCCGTGATCATGGCGCATGCAACTGCGCCGAAATATCGGGATACTCAAATACTCGCAAATCATGGTAAATATCCTGTTTTTAGTATAAATAGTGTTCATAACCATGATAGTTTCAAAAGTTAAAACGTAATAAACAGACAGACAATGAGACCGAGTTACTTTCCAATTTTTTGGATTATTTGTTCCTCCTCAATTATTTGTTTTTTTTTAATTTTATTATTTAATTTTAATTGAATATATAACTAAATATTCTGTAAATATTTCAAGCGTTTACCTGTTGCCGTTATCAATATCGAGCAAAAACGAGTATAAAAATCACGTTTGTTGTACGGGAGCCCCCCTTAAATATTAATTTTATTCTGTTTTTAGTATTTGTTGTTATAGCGGCAACAGAAATACATCATCTGTGAAAATTTCATTCGTCTAACTATCACGGTTCATGAGATATAGCCTGGTGACAGACGGACAGACAGACAAACAGACAGCGGAGCCTCAGTAACAGGGTGCCGTTTTACCCTTTTTCCCCATTTATTTTTTTCTGTTTTTATTTACAGAAATATATCTTCTGTGAAAATTTCAACTGTCTAACTATCACGGTTCAGACGGCGGAGTCTTGGTAATAGGGTCCCGTTTTACCCTTTGGGTACGGAACCCTAAAAAAAGATCGCAATGCGTCGGAAAGTTGACTAAAATAGTATTACGCTAATCGTGGTACCTACAGGCTTAGCTCATACCAACCTGACGAAGCGAGGCAATATTTCGCGCGGATACCATATTGCAGCTTAGATTCCTAAATCTAGCCGAGCTCCAGTTTTCATATAACATAGTTATTGATAATAGAATCTTGAGGCAGGTATTTTAATAGGAGCACCGGCTAGTCACGTTGTGGGTAGGCTATAGGGCTGCCCATCTCAAAATGATAAAAGTATTAACCATAAAATTTTTAAAATGAACCCAACGGGAAAATGTAGTTGAGACGCAGGAGGTTGCGAGTTTGATTGCAGCGAAACAAATGTTCGCATGTTCGATGGACAAATAAAATAAATATAAGTATTCTTACAGTTATAAATTAGCAAGTTGAAGTGGCAATAGGCAGGCCACAACGCTCGTAGAACCGATAACCGTTGGGGAAGAAAGGTTCTCGAGTGGAGACCACGGACTGGAAGACGCAGCGTAGGCCGGCCCTCCACAAGGTGGACCGACGATCTAGTAAGAATCGCGGGGAGCCGTTGGGCGCAAACGGCTACCAACCGCTCGTTGTGGCGATCTAAGGGGGAGGCCTATGTTCAGCAGTGGACGTCTTCCGGCTGATGATGATGATGATTACAGTTGTCTGGTTCACATAGAGCTATGCTTAGTTTACATAGCGATATGTAAAATGTTCAGCATTATGTATTTATACCATTTTTAACAAAACCGGCTAAGTGCGAGTCGGACTCGCACACGAAGGGTTCCATACAATTATCTATAAAAACGGCAAACAAACCACGTATGTTGTATGGGAGCCCCCCTTAAATATTTATTTTATTCTGTTTTTAGTATTTGCTGTTATAGCGGCACCAGAAATACATCATCTGTGAAAATTTCAACTGTCTAACTATCACGATTAATGAGATAAAGCCTGGTGACAGACAGACAGACAGACAGCGGAGTCTTAGTAATAAAAAAATATATATTTCTGTAAAATATAAAACTTTAACAAGGTTGTTGGGATCTTCTTTTAAGTATATTATGCTTGTGTCCGAAGACCCCGCTCTTCAATAGCCATACAATTTATGTATATAGGTTACAGATTTTTACATGGAATAGGTTATCCAATAGTAGCGAGCACAAACGGTGGGTGTATATGGGTAGAATGTGTATGTACGTGTGTGTATGTATGTAAGTGGGTGTGTTTATTTGTGTATGTGTGCGTGTGTGTGTTTGTGAGTGTGTGTGTTTTCATTTTTGAATTAGTAATAGGGTCCCGTTTCACCCTTTGGGTACGGAATCCTAAAAATTACGACCAGACTAAATTCGAACCCGCAAATTTGTACTTTTTAAAGTTATGAGTAAAAATTTCATCTAGTTAGCTATGTTTGGGAAGGTTTAAAAAATCTTAAGATCAATCGATTTTCTTACATTTCGAATAAAGTAAATTATAAAAATGGGCAAAACGCCTTTAATAACAATAAATATTTACACTACAGTAGACTAAAATACAGAAGAAACAGTTGAATCAGCTAAAGACCGTTGCAAACGATCTATAGATAGCTCAACTGCTGGCGATCACTACCAGGCAGAAGTGTCCCCAAGGCACTTGCTGCATTGCCCCGCTGAATTGCAATGCTTATGCTTTGACCCAGATAAGCGCCAGCTCATTGGATCACACGTCGCACCAGACACCCAGAAATAATTTTGAACAGGCTATCGGCCCCGGTACCCCATGGACCCAGGGTATCGACCCCAAATGGCTCAAACACGTAAGCTCTGTAGAGACTTCCATATTCGCGCCGCTTGAGATCTTTAGCTGAAGTTGCCGCCGCACCGGCCCCAACTGCTGTACCAGACAGATAGCGCAAGGGTATCGACGCACGTGGCGTCCACAAAGGCCTACCCTTCTCCCAAGGTATAAGAGTCACTACTGTCAGGCCTCTTACCACGTATCAGACCGTTCGGTTCGAGAACGGCTGGAACTTTGACGCTGCAAAATGCCCGGCGGATATATACATAAATAAGTATTATGTCATATTTCCCCATATTTCATTGACTTAATTTTAACTTCTTATACATTTTCAGATGCATTATATTATACCATATACATGACAGTTCTAATTTGATAGATGTAGTGTTGTGACCAAATAGGTAATGATATCGATCGCATATATTTATTATATTTTGAATAAAGACAAATACAACAAAAACTATCAAATATTTTTCCAGGTGGGAACACTCAATGGCCTACCGTCATTTTATGTTTGTTTTAATCTGTCACTCGCAACAAGACGGTCGTGCTATAGTCTAACTTTTTATTAGCTGCAGTAAAATGACGTTTCTAAATGTCATTCCGTAAAATAATGTTGCCAGCCTAATCTCAATAGGGATGTGATTCAGTTCACAAAAATTAATTAAATAACATTATTATGACGTGTTTGTTTCATTTTGAATGTACCTCCCTATACTTCCACTAAAAAAGATCAATCCTCTAGTATAGTAATAATAATAGGTTAAAAAAATACATTACAACTTAATATTAAATCTCAAAAAAAAAAACCAAACTGATTATTCATTTATGATTCACTCATTTAGCTACATCCCTATTTATTTTTCTTCAAAAACCGGCAACCCACAAAACGTCATTTTACTGCAGCTAATAAAAAGTTAGACTATAGTCACTACATTTCTGTTCGCTGAGTTTTTTCCCATTATCCATACGTTACGTTGTGTATTTTGTGTTTCTCCGTATTGATTGCTACCCAGCTGTCAAATATCGATATGCCGAAAGGATCTGTTCTGAAAAGGCAGACGAGAAAACTGGTGATCGTTGAATATCGGGTCTGTTATCGTGTTACGTTAATCGATAGCTCCATCTCTATCAGTTTCTCCGACTCTGGTATAACCTTGTACGTGCGTAAGCGTCATATTTTTATAAAATAATGCATACATAATGTAAAAAAGACGCTCGTTCAAGTTTTCACAGGAGCTGTCATCGAGAAAATAAAGAAATGGAAATAGTATAATTATGTGAAATTAGAAATCGAATAATGAGAAAATATCATGAATTTGACTAGATCTACCTTATGGTCAACCTAACTTGCTGCAACGCTTTATCAATTGATACTCGTGATGAGTATTGCCATTTAAATTGTAGCACAACTTGAGGTGTTAATTTTCGTCAGGTTTATTCTTGCCCATAATTTATGGTCAAGTGACTGCACTTATGGCCTTAGGCCATGTCCAGTTTCATTTACTTTGCCTTTCATTTTGCACAACTGGTGGCAACCCTGAACGGGATTGTTGGCGTGCGCGTGCGCCGAACTGCATAGGACCGGTTGTTGAACCCACTACCATACGGTACAATATATTGCAAGGTTATAATAATAATTAAATTCGTGATTGCTATTATTGGCCACTCAGCAGTGGGAGGTAAGCTTTACACATTCGTTCACCTATCCGATCACGTACGTAAGGTTATGTGATAGTACTCCTGCCATTTTCTATGCGTTTCAATTCAACTGAGATAGAGTTTAAGGCGGTTCTATTTCCACACATCTATTCTACAACTTAGATCTAGTATTGACTTTATTTAAAAATACCGCAAAACACAATAATAGTCATGAACTATTTGGGACTTAAGGACCACTCTAAGTTTCTCTGTTTTGTGATAGCAGACATCTTTTTTTAATTGTTTTTCAAGTGCCTTCTTTTTTATTTAACTTATTTCTTTCTTTATGACTAAAATGGAAACACTAGGCAAGATACATCGCTAACAATCAATGTATCTCATCACAAATGATTTATAGTTTTTTGTTATCACAACAGTGCAAAGTTGTTTTTTAACCGCGTGCTCAATTTTGATGACCAAGCAAGCGAAGGATTCTAAAATTGAATCACGAGGGCAGCGAGTGATTCATAAATTAGAGTCCTGAGCGTTAGCGAAGGAATCATAAATTAGAGTCCTGAGCGTTAGCGAAGGAATCAAAAGATCACGAGGTGAAAAATCTTTGCACTCGAAGGCAACACGTAACTTTTCATCCCACCTCAGCGAGGAAATGACTAAATTCACAAAAAAGTAATACACCAAGAAGGTTCCGAGTCTGAGGTTTTAACAAATTTAAAACGATGAGTTTAAATTCGGTACCATGGAGGTAGAAGTAAATAGGTATAATGATGTTTTGAATTCACAAACTTAGTGCACACGATGTTCTTAATTCAATTTACTCTGCCTGGTAGTGATTTGGAACATTTGGGCTATCTATAGATCGTTTGTAATGGTATTTATTTGTTTATTTTGTTTTTTTACCTGACGGCAAATCCAAAAGGAAAGGCTGTCATGTTTGTATGTACCAGCATTGCCAGATTTTTTTTTCGAGATTTTGAAACTTAATGAGTGAAAAAAGTGGGATTCATTTGTCTAAAGCGGGAAATATATATAACCGAATATAATCAGAAGTTGTTAAATATTTATGCGATTATTTGAGTTTTTAATTACGTTTCCGTGATAATAGTTAGCAAAAATAGCCATAGAAATGTATTTTAATAAAAATATGATAATATAAATCAGGTTTACCTTATCGTTAGGTAGTTGAGACTTTTTCGTCTTCTGAATAAATAAATAAAAAAGTTTTATTTATTAGAAAAATGTGGTGTTTCAAACACTAGTCTGAAAAGTGAGCGTTACAAATTGTAACTTACATAATGAGAACAATTTATTTATAAGAAGTACATAATCATGATCCTTCTGTGAAGATTTAACTTCTTTTAAAGTTTCCTCAGCACGCTCCACGCACGGACGAGTTATCCCCGAAAAGCGGGATTGAGCCTGTCCCGCGCGGGACATTTAACTTTGATTTAAAAATCGGGACGTCTGTCAACGCTGGATATACCTATGTTTTTTTATGTTATTTGTGGGGAAACTGGCTTACGGCCCACCTGATGGTAAGCGGTCAGCGTCGCCTATTGACACCGGCAACACCCGGGGTATTGTCAGTGAGTTTCCTACACTGTAGAAACCTCTTTACATTTCTCATGAAGCGTGCCATGTTGTAGTCTAATGGGAAAACCTGAGATGGTAGCTCATTCCACATCTTGCAAGTATGGGGTAGAAAAGATCGCGTGAAGCGTGTGGTGCGCGATACCCAATTGTCGATGATATTTGGATGAGCTTTATTACGTTGTCGAGAAGTGCGTTGGTAAAATCTCGACGACGGGATGAGATCAAATAGCTCCTCAGAACATTCCCCATTATACAGGCGGTAGAATACACTGAGCGATCCGATGTCACGGCGTTGACTCAGCGGTTCCAGCCTATGTACCGTAGCACCTAAACTACTCATCCGTTTTTTTATGACTGCGATGTCAATCTATTCGTTATTATGGTGCGGATGATTTAAACTACATTTGTACCCGACTGTGGTGAAGCTAAAAGGAAGAGTTATGTTTTTAGCAGTCTATGGATGTATGTTCCGTAGCGTTTGAACTACTCATCCAATTTTGATGAATATGGTGTCAATCGATTCGTTATTATGATCCTGGTGACAGGCTACCATCGATATAGTAGATACTAGCTGACCAATCCGCAGCTTTGCATGCGCAGTTTTTCAATAAAAGTATTACCCTCCTTCTGCGAAGTTAGGTAAAAAGTAGCCAATGTCACCCGGGGATAGTGTAGCTTCGCAACGGTGAAAGAATGTTTTAAATCGGTCCCGTAGTTTCGGAGCCTATTCAATACAAACAAACAAACAAATCTTTCCTCTTTATAATATTATTTTTGTAGATATTGATATGTTCTTTAATATTGTAGAACATACTTTTGTTCTATCATCAATAGTTTGCGCAGCGCATGCGACGAAAGACGTTTTAGAGCACTATTTTACACCTTGGGTTACGTTACTTAAGTTTTACTAAGGATTTTATAAGGATTTAATCTTTTCTACCAATAAATATAGCCTATGTTACTCAAGGTAAATGTAGCTTTTGTATGGTGAAAGAATTTTTTAAATCGGCACATTAGTTTTTGAGTTTATTCATTACAAACATACATACAAAAATACAGATCTTTCCTCCTTATAATGTTAGTATTGATTACGTAGTTGGGCATCAGTTTTAAAACTTAATCAGCTTGTTATAGAGTTACATAAAATATCTTTATGAGTTTGTCTTATGTAGTTTCTCGTGTGAAAGTGCGTTGTCTTTTGTCTTTGCCGTCGACTAAAAATAATTTTCAAAACTAAGCAAGATACATCGAGCCCTTCGCTATTGGCGATCACGAGTCTTGTGTTCACTTATTAACGCCACAGAGGCGATATATCACGGCTCATACGGACATCTTGGTTATAGCCTGTACCGAGGCATAGAATTGGGAAACATAGGAATAGGACCACGATTCATGATACACGACACATATTGCATTCTGCACGAATGTTCTATTAATAAGGATGTGAATGTTTCGAAATATATAATTTTAAAGTGGAGGTGAAAAGCTTTGTTATATCTCTTCGACTATTTAATTTATTGAAAAAACCAACGGCTTCAACGTAGAACAGATCTAAAATTATGTTTTTACGATTATACAGCCAATTAAAGTTCTCTCTTATAGTAATAATAGTATAGGTAATGATAATTCCTCCAATCTACCTACGTATTTTGTTTTATCTAGCCCATGCTGTCCCATTTCTAGGCAAAGGCCTCCCCCTCATCTCTCCACTTATCTCGATCCTGTACCAAATCCCGCCAGTCCCTATAAAAGCGTCCAAATCATCGCGTCAATGCTTCTTAGGCCTTCCACGGTGTCGCTTTCCATCCACAGGGATCCACGACCTTAGCCCTCCTATTTGATTGCATGGGGGAGACATGACCCGCCCAATCCCACTTTAACTTGGCAGCCTTGATACCGACATCAGCGATGCCGGTCTTTGAGCGATGCGAGGTGTCCGAATCCTGTCTATTCTCTTGACACCTAAAATGCTGCGCTTCATCGCTCTTTGGCAAACCCCGAGCCTGGACTTTTGAGATTCAGTCAGTGACCAAGACTGGGCACCGTAGGTTAGGACAGGTAGAATACACATTCAAGTCGATGAGTTGACGTTTGTATAGCCTATGTATAACAGTGATAATTTAGAATATAACTTCTTAGCAAGTTCTAAAAAAAGAGAGAAATTGGTAAGAGGGGAGGAAAGCCTTTTGCCCTGCAGTGAAATTAACGGGCTAGTAAAAAGATCACGATATTAAACATCTCTTTGTAGATGATCAATTTTAAAGACTTTGTTTACTCATACTTAGCTAGTTGAACATAAAAAGGCTTCCGTTGTCCGATAGTAAATTGTTCCAAATGTACTCCTAAGTCATTAACCCTTCATCAGTCGACAGCCGCTGTAGTAGCCAAAAATTGTCAGCGTCAATTAGTTTTCGTGGCCGGACGTAATACCTGGTATTTTTTTCTATACCTACGACTTGGAGATGGAACAAGCATACGGCCAGGTGTTAAATGGTAACCATCGCTTATAACAAAGTATTGCCTCGTAGGGTAAGATAAGTCCAAAAAATACGTCTCTAACAAAAGCTGGGAACTCTAAAACTATTTCACGAGAAAGAAAAAAACATGAATTACATGATGAAGAGAGACTATTTTCTTATCTCAGAGAGCGCTTTGAGTATCTTCATCAGTCAAATCCTCGAGACTTGCGCTCCTCAGAGACCTTGCAACTTAAAACTCCTGTACACTCTTCTAACTTTTATGATAAATCCTTCACTGTACAAGCTATCCGTCTATGGAACTCTCTTCCTCCACACATTAGAACTGCCAAATCCCTTCCCATCTTTAAAACAGTTCTATTTAAACATCTGTCTGCACTACAATGTTGATTTCCCATATTCTCATCTATCGTTACGCTACTCCTAGTTTTTTATTTCATCCTTCTATTGTACACCTATATGTACCTACTTATAGTATTTTATATAATATATCTTTTTATTATTAGTATGGAATATTTATGATAAAATATTATGCACCTTATTTATTTATTTATATATTTGTTTGTACTTATTTATTTTGCTTATGTAAATACACCGTTTATTCAATATTCAATTATTTTTTTATTAATAGCTACCGTCCTATAATGTTCTCGTGAAATCCAGTCCATCCAAAGGTTGTCTGGAAGAGATCGCTTTTAGCGATAAGACCGCCACTTGTATTTCTACTTGTATTGTTATTTGTTTTTTTTATATTGTTTTTTTTTAATTTAAGTGTGATTTACAATAAAGCGTTTTCTATCTATCTATCTATTTTTTATCGACAAACCACGCGTATAAAGCTGAAAAGTGGGGAAAGAGAAATATCTGGACCTTTCTAAAGCTAAATAGAGCTACGTATAGTATTGTAAAGGTAGGAAGTTATTTATTTGGAGCGCGCGTATATCGCGACTCGTGCGTCTGCGCAGACCGTCACTGATTGTGAACTCAACTCTGAGCTATTGCCTCCAAGTGCTATTAACAAATACTTCGAAAGTGTTCATTTTATTTTATTTATGTATTACGCAATATTGCTAGTCCAAGACGTAACATAATCGTAGGTAACTGTCCAATAGAGGCAGTGGACAACTACATTTATCTTGGACACTGGTTATCCTTTGGCTCGCTTTCCTAGAAACAAAAGAAGGTTTTAAATCTACCTCGAACATTTTATTTTGTACAAAAACACTTGAAAACAGTACTAGATATTTTTATAAATAATAAAATATCCGGCCCTCTTTAAGGTAAGAGTAAATAGGTTTCTTCTAGATCTTCGTGTTTCATCTTAGACAACATCATCGCTTACCATCAGGTGAGATTGTGGTCAAACGAAGTAAAAAAGCTAGCTGACCCGCCCGCTGCTTCGCATGCGTGGTATTTCAACAAAAACATTACCCTCCCGCGCACTCGGGTAAAAAGTGTCCTTCCCCAGGATATAATCTATCTCCTTGCCAAATTTCATTACGATCCGTTCAGCCGTTTAGTTATGAAAAAGTAACAAACAAACAAACAGTGTATTATACATGTACCTTCCTCTTGAATCTATCGATTGTTGGAAACTACATTAAAATCCGTTGAGTAGTTTAGAAGATCTAAGGACAGCGGAAGCGACTTCACTTTATACTATGTAAAGAAGATAAGCAATGGTTCTCGCTTAAAGTATCATACGATAAGTTAAGTTAGATATTATTATTTACGACACAAAACTACCTAATATTTCTAATATTTGCCGATCTCCGTGGCGCAGTGGCCGAATAGCTAGTTAAGATTCAAGAGGGAGTGATTTCAATTCCTGCCGCGGAATAAATAAATAAATAAATACATTCACACAGCGCTGTCTAGCCCCAAACTAAGCAGAGCTTGTAGGTACTATGGGAACCAGGTAACTGATAGAATACTTATATACTTACATTTTTTTGTAAATACATACATATAATAATATAGAGAAACAACCAGACCCGGAATAAATATCTGTATTACTCGTGCGCGATAACTTGGGACCTGCTAGGAATGCGACTCCCCGACCGCTTCCCCTGCACTTCCCCGATGGCGCCCGTGTTGTACCGTTCGCATCACTATTTTTTACTAGGGTTATTAGTCTCGTACTGGCCTACGTCACGTAACGACGCGCTCTGGAATTCTTTTAGTTTTCGTTTGTGTTATTGTTTTGTTGTTGTAGTTTGTTTTATTGTTGTAGTTTTTGTTGTTATAGTTCTTGTTAAGTGTTTTTGTTATCATTATGAAGGGTAAACCTTTGCATAGCGGAGAAAGAAACCTCGTGCTAAAAGTGTTAGAGTTAGTATAGTGAGACTGAGGACGAAGAAAAACCTCTAGAAGGCATAAATCCACTAAGTAGTGACGAAGATGAGATAATTTAAATAATAGATAAAATAAATGTATAAACTTAAACTTTTTTTTTATTTTATTCAAATAGTGTAAAAAAGATTAGATAAAAAGCAGCGTCCTCCCTGAGTTACATAATAAATTAGGTTAATAAAACAAAGACGAAGCCGCGGGCGGCTGCTTGTTATGTTCGCTTTTTTGCGGGCGGTACAAACACGCCAATATGACGTCACCGCGCTCAGGTCCCAACTTATCGCGCACGGGTAATAGATCATGCAAACATTTGTTCCGCGGCGGGAATCGAACCCGCTACGTCCAGCGTCTCAGCCGGCTATCCGCCCACTGCGCCACGGAGGTCGTCAAAACGAATAAATGTTTGCATGATCTACAGTATATTTATTCCGGGTCTGGATGTTTTTCTGTACAATAAAAGTAATATTTACAAAAAAAAGTATATAAGTATTCTATCAGTTATCTGGTTCCAGCAATATTTGTTTGTTTATTTATTAATAAGCTGAGAAATGTATAGAGGTCTTAAAATTGAATCATTTTAATGGTCTATGGTATAACAATGCGGAATATTCATGGACAACAAACTAAGAGCCTTATAGCACTTCCTTCAAGTAGGTCACATTCGCGCGAATATTCCATGTTTGGACGCGCGGGCGCTTTATAAATACATGCCGGGAATACTGTTAGACTCTTACTTAAATCTAAATATGGCGCTTAGTCGAGCTTTGTACAATTACTGTACCATAATGTACATCAAGACACCTTATAAAAGATATAGACCTTTAGATAAGATAAGATAAGATAACTCTTTATTGTACACCAAAGTAAAATACAGAACATAATTCTTACAAATAGATTTAGTATTTATTTCCACTTACATCTACTTTTACAGGACTAAACCTAATATAATAATGAAGTTTTTCAAACATCCTTCGAAATTTGAGCATTATTTTGACAATTCTCTTCGAGATGAATCAAAATTGCTGTACTGGCCAAATATATGCGAGCAGCGGCCGGCAAAAGTTGTATGAACATCCATATGTGTGGTTTAGCGGACAAATAGATTACATAGTAAACTCATAATTTAAAAATGGAACGATCATGGCAACCAAGGAGGTAACTTATCAGAGGTTTTGGCTTGCAAATAAAAAGCTATTTATTGAAAAAAAAACAAATGAACATTTTAACGCGGTTAAAATTATTAATATATATTATTTTATTTTATAATTTCCGCGCATTATTTGAGACAAGTATTAAACAAGCCTTGGCCATAATTAGACATTGATGGACTTACGTATGTGTGCCTCGGCTTCGCTTTGGCCCACATTTACACGTTCGTACATCAATGCCTCTTTTGCTGGCCGCTGCAGTAATGTACTATAACTTAATTACCTAACTTATTCTACTCGAATCAAGATTCATTCATTTACTTTATTAACAACATAAAATGAACAATGTGACATTTGCGAATTTGAGAAACTTTGAACACATCCATATTCTCTGCAACTAGATTGAACATGTACAACTGTGTTGACACGGAAGTTTAGAATTTGATACATAACCACTGAAAATTTCGGGAATCAAGGAAGTGACACAACATTACTATTTAAACATGTATTTATTGCTTTTCGAAGTATTCTCCGCGAAATATGACACATTTTTCCATACGATGGAACCAATCATTGAAGCAACCATTCCATTCGGAAGTTGGAGTCTCCAAAATGGCCGTTTTGTAGGCGTCCACAGCTTCTTTAGGTGATGAAAATCTCTGACCACGCAATTTATTCTTTATTTTAGAGAAAGTATAGAAATCAATAGGACTTAGGTCGGGGCTGTACGGCGGATGTTCTAATAATTCTATGTTTTCTTGCTCTAAAAACTCTTTTGTTCTATGCGCGGTGTGAGAACTCGCATTGTCGTGATGGAGGATGATGCGGCGGTTGCAGTTCTCTTTACGGAATTCAGAAACGACCTGTGGCAAACAAATGCTAGCATACCTTTCTGCATTAACCGTTCTTTGTCCCTCAAGAGGAATAGTCGCAACATGGCCGGTTTTGGAGACAAACGTGGCCACCATTTTTTTTGCAACACTCCGTGAACAATTTTTGTTGGCTTTAACTCATTTTCGAACACCCAAACTCGTGACTGGTTTTTTGTTTCGGGTTCGTACGCATATATCCAGGATTCTTCACCTGATACGATGTTGTATACAGCACTTGAGGATCTTGCGTGGAATCTTTCGAGAGTTCTGACGCACCAAGTAACGCGAGCCGCTTTTTGCTCTTCACAGAGCAAATGCGGTATCCATCGGGAAAACAAGTTTTTTACACCTAATTGTTCATGCAAGATTATTTGTATTTGACTCATGCCAATGTCTAAAGTTGCCTAAATTTCGCGGTATGTCACATGTTGATCTTCCCCAATCAGCTTACGCACAGCATCAACGTTTTCTTGGGTAACTGCAGTTTTTGGACGACCTTGACGGGGATCATCACTGAGCTTGACACGTCCACGTTGAAATTCAGCAAACCAGCGATAAATTGTGGTTTTGGATGGGGCTTCATCACCAAATGCAGAAATCATCAGGTCAACACACTGTTTTTGTGTTAAACCACTTCGAAAGTCATAATAAATCATCGCTCTTGAATTTTCTCGAGTCAATTCTACTAACGAGACTAAACAAGTTTGACAAGACCTTGTGACAAGACCGAGAATATTTTTTTTAATAAATAAATGGTATTCGATTTTAAAAACCAAGGAGTTTTCAATTAAAAAGATTTTAATATGACAGGAACAGTGGAAATATTCCATTCCCGATACTTTTAGTGCAGCCTATGTATTATAAGTGAATTATTGCGGTTATTACAGAAATTCAAAAACATAGCGCAATGACATGCTTATTTATCTGTAAAGTGTAAGAATTGAGCTTGCCAGTTGGGTTGAAATAGTATTAAGAATTTCACTCATGCCCTGAAAACAGTCATGTTAGAAATTTGCTATTTGTACTAAAAACGGGATAGTTACTATAATTTGTGAGTTGAGTGGTAGAGGAGTGAGTTGAGTGGTTGAAAAGTGAATTTAGGAGGAGGAGTACAAATAGTGTTCATAACCATAATTGATCGAACGAAGCGAGATCTCTAAATCAACTTGGACAAATCGGCGTTGTATGTATGTATGTTTGTCCGAGGATAACTTTCGAAGCGTTGATCCGATCATCGTGAAATTTAACACATAGGTGTAGTGATGGCACAATTTCGGTGGGACTAAATGAGCTAAAAAGTTGGGGGGGGGTTGTTGAGATATTGGGGTTCAAGAGGGGTAAAAAAATTAAAATGAGGCTAACTGGTCAAGTGAGACGTCAAATGAAAGGTATTTGTTAGTACATTTAGACTCCGTTTTTATTTTTCGTAAATTATAAGTTTATAGTTTTTGAGTTATTAGCCATAATATAAACTAAACTTTGACAAAATTTACAGGGTACACCAGTGACCCCACAGTGCTGTTATTTAGTATGCGTGTAGCTTAAGTGACACAAATATAGGCAAAAGTCTGAAATCCAGAGTAACTGCAATTTGTGCCCCAAAAAAGAATTCCCACATTACCTGAACTCCTGTAATTTGACCTATAATTTGAATGAAATTGTAGGTCAAGTTATTTGGTTATTTATTTCGAGACACTATTTTCATAATCAAAGATTACAAATAACATTTTTTTCTTTAAATCGGAAACTCGCGAGGTCTCAGTTCTGGGCGAACCACTAGTAGTTTCTAAAGTTGAGTGAATGAAAATACTTTATGTGTACACTATAAGAAAAATTACAGACGAAATAGATGATACTAAGCAAATAGTACAACCGGCGGTCTAATCGCTTAATGTTAGAAGTTTACCAAACAAAGCAAATATTTCAACATTATCCGTTAGATTTTTTTATAAACTAAGCTAGCGTTTTACCGCGATCTTGCCTGATGATAAGCGATGATGCAGTCTACGATGGACCACGCTTAGCTAGAAGAAACCTGTTCACTCGCAACTTGAAGACACTCATAACGTGTTTAACAGAAAACACAGACTCAGGCAAGGCGTTCCACTCTTTCTATAGTATAAAGACGCTTTGATCTTTCTAATTTTTGCTACATTGTTCCTGTTTTGCTTTGCAGCAAATAAAGCCTATTTTTATAGGTCAGACCTCACAACACATTTTGCAATACCAGCTTTAAGATAACCAATGCGTTGATAGCTCTAAAAAATTACGAGCAATAAAGCCTCGCCCACACTAACGTAACTATTCTAACAAAACAAGCACTTTAGTTCAGCAAATTAGTGTAACATAAAGGAAACATTCCGCAATCAGGCCGAGTTCAGAATAAGTACGGCACATGCGGCCATTGTGCGTAATTGCGGGTGAGAGAGACGCGTATTGAATGGTGTTACTATTTATGAAAACTGTGACAGCTAATTCTAATGCTAAAATTCTGAGAAAGGGGGGGGGGGGGGTAAGAGATCTGCACTGACGTCCCGCATTGGAGTGTATTGTGTATTACTCTCTTTTCCAACCTAACCCCAGCCAGCCTCCTTGAAATATCGGAATAGGACTTTGGGTTGGTGTCAGCAGCTTTCCAGGGTTCCCGTGGATGTTAATGTAGTAGAGGTGTTGGTGGAGGATGGGATGAGAATTCGATGACCCCTTGCAGACCGGTTCTCGGTCTGGCATCGTTTGTGGCAGTGGAGTGAAGTATCACGTGCTCCACAGTCTCTTCCTCCCGAAAGCATTCGCGACCAAGCCCTCTGTCCATGGCCTCGATCTTCAGGAAGTGATGGTTAAGTTCGCAGTGTCCTGTAATGATTCCCACCATCATTCTTAGATTTTCGCATTTGCCGGAAGCATTGTCTTTGTTTGCTAGTCAGTTCTACGTTCCCAGTCTTTCTGGGACAGCGTGAATAGAAAATTTATATTTTCACATGACAGCTTTATAAGAACGATCATCGAGAGAAGACGAAGAAGAGGAAGGCCACAGATAAACTACATGAACCAGATAAAAGAAAAAAATCACTGTCATGTCTTATAACAAGGCAAAAGATACCTTAGAACAAGACAAATGGATTGCACCGACAAGAGCGAAGCTCGAGAATTATATTTTGAGAGTAAGCTCACAAATGTGTTGTCAATGTTAATAATTTTGTATTGGTAAAATAATTAAGGTTCTAAATATAAAAAAGGATTTTAATATCTACCTTATACATCCTTAACGATAGATTACTTTCTGAATTAGTTTACAAAAGGGTGTTTTGTAAACGGGATTCTGAGTGAACAACAACCAAGGCGCCTATGTCCGCCGCTCCTTACCGACGCATAGTATCGACATTTTCCTTTAGTTTACACTTAATTAATGAATTAGTTTGCGAACAGACCGAGGTGCGGTAAAGATACAAGATATAGACTTGTTTGTCCCGCTTCTTGCGTTGTTAACGTGTTGCCACAGATTATTGACTAGACAAGACACTATTTTGGACTAGCTTAATATCTTGTCAGGTAGACTACGTACATGAATACTACATTAATATTCTTGGCTCTACAGTGCCCCTGCTCTAATGAGCCATTCTAATAATAATGATTATTATGACTTGGCCACAACTGGTAAAAGCAGATAGTTAAAGCTCTGATCGAGAGAGAGCACAGATTACAGACCCAGTGGGTTGATGATATAGAGGCCGTAGAGGGATAGAAAAGATAGATAGACCTGGATAAGAAAAGCACAGGATTATACGGGATTTATCACTTACCGTTTTATCGGTGTTTCGACCGACAATAACATACTTAATAAATACCGATATAATAATGACTGAAATAAATCAAGAAAGTTTTTTAAGTAGCACAGGATTGATTGAACTGACGTTTGAGTGGGTGATTAGTGATTACCTAAGCTGCCAATGATGACAGCTCATGGATATTGTATTATAGTTCGACCGAAACCGCTGTACCGCTCCTTATAAAAGTGCGGCGAGGTGGGGGCTGAGGAAAAAAGAGCAAGAGTAGGTACACATGAGATCGTTATTGTCGGATAGATCTTACGATATCGTAAACGATATGTTTATATTATATAACGATATGTTTATATTTTTATAAGTAACTAAATTGTCTACAGATATTCTGACATAGATGCAGCTTCAACTTCATCTTCCGTTTCGCTATTGGAACTTGAATCAGAGTCGTTCTGCAAATTTATTATTAATGGATCGATAATAATATCAAATCTACTATCGCGATCCCAGTAATTGTTTTAATTTTTTTGGCCGTAATGACGGTCTTAACATCACGAGATAGCGCTCGACTCATATTTGGATATTTATCTCATGTGCGTCTAACGATGGATCGGAGCGGCCGATACTTCCCCCCGTCTCGCCGCGCGCATACCTCAGGCGCGGTACAGCGGTTTTGGTCAAACTATAGATTGACTGCCGCAGTCTAGCTGAGTAGTGCGCTCTAATTCTTATAACATCATTCATCATCCACAGCACGACACCTACTGTCAGCTAAATCAGCTAAATCTTTCTGTCTGTTTTCCACGGTCCTGGACATTTCTCCGCCGAGCTCACGAACGCCATTTCGTTAGTCCTTCTAATCCAATCTAATCTAATTAGCCTATGTGCAAATGCTTCCTCTTTTCGATTCTAGGCGATCTTATGATTGCGCTGGCCAGGATACCGAAAGGGCGTCATGTTGCTCACGGCATCGCTCGTCGATGTCTATGGGTCCCACTCATTAGTGATTTTTGCCTAAAAATGCTCCCGTATACGGCTCACATGTCCAATCCAGTCCCATTTTAATTTGGCGTACTTGTGGGTTACATCGGCAATTTTAATCAAGAAGCGTAGTTTAGTGTATTCCTACAATTATGAAAGATTCAATTAAGGTTATTACGATCTAGGCTTACCTTATAGTGCTGGTATCGAAATAATCTTAAACCTTTAGAGTGCTTAGTTTTGTAAAAGTTATTAACGATCACAATTTAACATTAACATTTTTCAGTTGCTAATAGAACTCAATAACGCAAGCCAAGTTGGATTCGCGATGAACCAGTCAAAGATTAAACTTATGACCAACAGCACCAGACGCAAAGTGCTAGTGGTAGGTAAGGAGATTGCATATGTCGATGACCATATATATCTCAGCCAAATAGTCTCATTCCGGGCAGGACAAGAGAAAGAAGTGGTTCGTTGCACTGAAAACGCCTGAAAGAGCTATTGGGCCATGAAGGACTTACTGAAGACTTACCTTCCCAACTGCCTCAAAAAACAGCTCATGAACATATGCATTCTACGGTGCACAAACCTGGTCTTTGACGGCACTTCAAAAGTCCAAACTTGGGGTCTGCCAGAGGGCGATGGAACGTAGTATATACTGGGAGTTAGACTCACAGATGGTAAAAAAATCACCGATGTCACGCAAAAAACAGCTAAATTGAAGAGGGACTGGGCGGGACATGTCGGTCGAATGCGCAATGACAAGTGGGCTAAAATAACCACCAAGTGAGTCTAACAAGGAGATGGCGGGACAAACTTGACAGTGGGATCCAGCGGGCTCTTTAGATTAGATTAGATTTTTCAGTTATTTTGATTGGAAACAACTAGAAATAACCCAATTGAAGAGACTGGTAAGGCGCATTGCTTAGTAAGAAAATTTGATGGCGTCATTGAAGGCACTGTTTATTAGAAACTTATGAAGTGATACATCTGTACATTAGGGCAGTGCTATATGATTTCATAATGCGATGATCTTATCACTGTGTTATAGTGTGCGGCGCGCCTTATAAGCTTCCTTGTTTTTAATTAAAATTGTATCGGAATATAATTAAGAGGTTTCAGCTGTCGATTGGGAAAGCGCAGAATAATCACTTTGCTATTTTAAGAGGGAAATGCAGTGGTCCAGTGGGAGGGAGTCACTTTCATGGTTTGAAGGGAGGTTTCGTCGTATACTCAGCTAATTAAATCCTGGAGAACACCAATTATGCGATCCACTGGGTCTGCAATATCATATTGGATAGGTATTTGAAGATCCATATTTACTCAGCTATACATGACTACCTATGACAACCTACTATATGGTATGACAATGTATTTAGTAATGATGATGTATTTTTTCCATATACAGAGACTGTACCCAATAAAGATAGGTCAGGAGGGGGGGGGGGGGGGGGGGGGGGGGGATTAGATCACAAGAGATAAATAAAATTGTCCACAGTTTGATTCTCGCCCACCAAGCTACATAGGTCATTAACTTTTAAGTCAAAGTCAAAATCTTTTATTCATTAAAATCACAAGGATCACTTTGAAACGTCAATTTTACTGCATGTTCCTTCGCGGCATAGCCAGGAAAGAAAGAGAAGAAACAAGGCTGGTTGTTTTTTTATGATCCTTTTAGAATACATAACAATACAGGAAATAAATTACGTCTAAATTGTAACATTCTGTACGAGTTGGAGCCATTTCTATCCCAAGCTTTTTTATCATCTAAATAATCAGATATTTTATAGTAATAGGCCTTTTTTCTAAAAAATTTGTTAAATTGCGTTTTTAAATTTATTAATTGTCAATTTTTGTACATCACTTGGGAGTTTGTTATAAAAGCGAACACCTTGCCCTTTAAACGATTTACTAACTTTATGGAGTCTACAAGTGGCAACAGCGAGTTTATTTTTATTTCTAGTATTAAAATTATGATTATCTCTATTTTTCTTAAACAAATTTATATTTTTGTGAACATACATCAGATTTCATAAATGTATTGACAAGAGAATGTCATAATATGTATTTCTTTAAACTTATTGCGTAATGATTCTCTGGGACCCATATTATAAATTGCACGAACAGCCCTCTTCTGCAGCACAAAAACGGTGTTTATATCTGCAGCATTCCCCCACAGCAGTATACCTTAAGATATAATTCTGTGGAAGTAGCTGAAGTAAACTAGTCTAGCTGTGTCTACGTCTGTAAAAAGACGGATCTTTTTGACTGCTTATGCCGCAGAACTAAGTCTCTTCTTCAACTTATCAATGTGAGGGTCCCATTGAAGCTTATTATCTAGGGTTATACCTAAGAATATGGTGGTGTCTACAAGAGCCAACTCCTCGTCTTTGATTTTTATATCTGCTTTAACTTGTGTAACATTAGGTAGTATAAATCTAATACACTTTGTTTTCTTTTTTTGTTTTTTCTTGTTTTCTTTAGAAGTAGATTGTTTACATTGAACCATTTTACGACCTTAGATATTGCATTGTTTACATCGTCAACATCGGTTTGTTGTCGCTTTAATTTAAATAAATATGACGTGTCATCTGCAAACAATACAACCTGATGATCGTCCCTTACAAGAAGGGGATGATCATTAATATATACTAAAAACAAAAATGGTCCCAGAATTGATCTCTATGTTACACCCATTTTAACCAGAAATCCAGGAGAACGCTTCCTATTTACGTCAACTCTTTGCATTCTGCCACTATAATAAGAACTGAGAAAGTCTAGAGCAACGTTCCCAATGCCCTAATGGTGTAGTTTCTTTATCAATGTGTCATGGTCTACGCAATCAAATGCCTTGGACAAATCACAAAAAACACCTAAAGTGTCATAAGACTTCTCCTTGAATGACTTCTACCTTGAATGATCTTGACTTCTCCATCAGACCTTTTAACTATTTTTTTCAAACGTTTCTTATTTTTCCCTCTGTTTTAAGTCTCATACACTGGTATACACACTTAGAATACCATATTGGGTCATACCGCTCGAATACGTAAAATCCTACATCTGCCGAAGTATGCCGGGCGTCCCGACTGAACTCGGACGTACAAACTAAGCGTATGTAAAATAAGGAGACACTAAATGCGTACACTAGAACCGGGACGATCTCCAGGATTAATAGTTTTACTTATCTACGTTTTAATTGTTAAGTTTCGGCTGTCGACAACCAAGCATACTACGGCCGATAAAGGATTTGGTGTATTCGAGACGTTACATCTAAATGAGACGTAAATAAAAATACTTTCCCAATTGAATAGTAACTGGCTCAGCACTTGCCGAACCTTAGAAATGTGTGATTGTATGTAAATTTATGTGCAGCATGCACAGCTACTTAGCCTACATTTCAATGCAAGGTTATCATTGAGTTAGTACCCACTGGGAGTAATCAGAAGTAGGATATAGATCGCAAATAGAAGGAATTCGGGGAAGCATAAGCTTAGAAGAAACCTTAAAATAACTACACATAGAAACGTATACACGTATACGCGAGCAAAATATGCCACTACATTGCAGTCATATATGGCTCAAAACGACGTCTACGCTGTGAGTTTTTATGTGCCAGATGAAGCAGCTTTCGAAAAAACTAAAAATATGACTTGTGTGCGTGTCGGTGAATGAGGAACATGGCACTCATGAACAGGTTCATCGTTTTATGACCTACATTTCGTAATTGTTGAAATTTATATTCTTTGTGTAGTTATTCTAAGCAAGGAACATAATTCTGTATAGATGATATAAAGAAACAAAGGGCAAACTAGGCAATCATGCGGTTCTTACAGTCAATATCAAAGTATTCTGGAGGAGATCGCTGGCAGCGATTAAACTTCCAATTTTACTTTACTCACAACATATTCGATTCACTCCGAGACGGAGCGGCCGGCAGCGTAGCGGCTGGCAGGACCAGGATGAATGTCATAAACGAAGAGAGGCCTATGCCCAACAGAGGGCAACACGGACTGAGAATAATGATGAAGTTTAACTGGAAGAGAATGTTTGATAGCATTAAGTTCGCCTATGCACAGATATGTTAATTTATTTATTTAATACTTTCACTCTAAACAGAATAGTGCTAGGAAGACTTAATGCTAATAGCATTATCTACCAGCCATCCTGGTCATGCTAAAAGAAGGTAAGGCGTGACATGGGAAAAAGGTATTTCAAAGCTACAAAAAATACAGACATACAGAATCTATAAAATATGTTAATAATGTACAATAAAGAATTTTCAATCAATCAATGGTACAAAATTGACCCTTCGTGGTCTGCTTTTCTTGTATAGGCAGTTGAAGAAAGAAACGGCCTATACAAGAAAAGCAAAAAAGAAAGTTGAAGAGTGAGAAAACAAAACTTTATATGTACTTTATCATGCGTAGTAACTTCTTTTAATGCCATAATACTTGTATAAGTGGTGTATAACACACTTACAACTCCATTACTCTCCCAGTAGTATGGAATCGACACTAGATAGATGCAGTCGCGGCTTCATTCCCGACGTAGAGTTATGTGACGTCTGCGCCAGTGAGATGTGACGTACACGCTGAAGGACTGCCTAAGGAGACTCTGCAATGGGTACTAAAATATGCTGAGGCTTTTAAATAAACATTTTACACAAACTTTCGCGATCACATAATTACTAAAATGTGTATGGTTTTTTATACAAAATGGATTGGATTCACCCATTTAGACATCCCTTAAAGCATTTTTACACATCCCACCTTATTGCGTCGGGGTTTGAAAAAAAGCGTCATCATCCACAGCCTGACTTCACCCACTGTTGGGTATAGGCCTCCCCAAGTTTGTGCCATCTACCACGACCCTGCGCTAGTCTCACGCACTGACGGCCCGCAACCTTTACGATGTTGTCCACCCATCTCGCTGCCGGACGTCCTACCCTTCAATACCCGCTCCTCAGCCACCGTTCGGTCACTGCCCTGCTCCGTCTGTCATTACCACGTCTAGCCAAGTGTCCCCCCTCCCGAGACTGTTTGGGTTCCATAGCTCGAATCTCAACGTCATGAACGTTCGTTCGTCTACAGATCTCGACGTTTGGAACTCGATCTAAAGTCTGATGCCGAGCATGGTACGCTCCATGACTCTCTGTGCAACCCTAACCTATACACAGCCTCCTGCGTGAGCGCCCATGTCTCGGCACCGTAGGTCATGGTGGGCAGAACACATTGGTCGAATAAGCGGGTCTTCAGACATTGTGGAGTTTTAGGCGACTTAAGGATATCGTCTAGCTTGTCGAATGCAGCCCCTCCCAATTGGATCCATTTAGAGATCTCCTTCTGCTGATGATGCTCTTTACCAAACGATAGAATATGTCTAAGATAAACATACCGGGACATACATACATACTACCATAAAAAGCGTAATTTTCTTCAATTGCACCTATTGCCGATATTTACAGTTCCGTAGTTAAAGTTAATTTATTACTACAAAATATTTATTAAGGAGATCATCTAAAGACCGTTGCAAACCATCTATAGATAGCTCAAATGCTCCAGATCACTACCAAGCGGAAGCGTCCTCAAGATATATATTCCTGGCTGCATTGCCCCGCTGAATTTCAATGCTTATGCGTTGACCCAGATAAGTGCCAGCTCGCGGATCACACGTCGCTTCGACCAGACGCTCAGAAAACAATTTGAATGTGCAATATAAAACTTCAAACATTTTCATACTTTATCATAGATTTATTCTTCCTATTCAAGTCCAGGTCCTTGTGGCCAAGGTCCTGTAACTAAATGAAAAAAAACAATGTAACAATTTTCCTGATCTGCAAGGACCTCAACCATCCAACAAGACGTATCCCACGCAAAACTTTATCTCACCACCAGGTAATAAAGCTCAAATTTCCCTACGCAATAAATAGGTTGGACCAGTCTGACTGTCCCAGGTTGATGTGTGGCTGGTGCGTGTTGCAGACTCCATTAGACACGAATTATGGGCCCCTGTCGTGTTAAGCTATGCTTAGGGAACGTTGTGGCGACCACCAACTATTTATACATATGGATCGAAGGTGAGACTTGTTGAGATATTATGTAATATGTCCTTGTACAGATATATATTATTCCTACTAATATTAAAAACGCAAAAGTTTGTATGTATGGATGTTTGTTACTCTTTCACGCCGGAACGGCTGAACCGATTGCGATAAAATTTAGTATGTCCGTAGATCATAACACATAGTATTAACACCTGTATTAACACATAGGCTGCTTTTTATTGGCAATCCACGCGTGCGAAGCCGCTGACAACAGCTAGTAATAAATACGAATGTGTTATAATGTGCCAATAAACGTAGATTTTTATGGTCGTAAAAGAATAGAATTACTTCAAAAACGATGGAGCTAAACTGCATAATAAAGTTAGGGCCGGCGCTGTCTGACGGTATTTATTTCTTTATTTATTTCCGTAATCCAACAGCGTTATACAAAATATAGTACACATTTTTTAAGTCTTATCATCATCATCATATCAGCCGTAGGACGTCCACTGCTGGACAAAGGCCTCCCTCATTGATCTCCAGGAACTGCGGTTGGAAGCGGCCTGCATCCAACGCCGACCTGCGGATCTTACCAAGTCGTCTGATTAGCACGTTGAAGTGGCAATGGGCAGGCCATATAGCGCGCAGAACAGATGGCCGATGGGACCGGAAAGTTCTAGAATGGAGGCCACGGATCGGCAAGCGCAGCGTAGGACGCCCACCTACAAGATGGGAAGACGACTTGGTAAGAACCGCAGGTCGGCGTTGGATGCAGGCCGCTTTCAACCGCAGTTCCTGGAGATCAATGAGGGAGGCCTTTGTCCAGCAGTGGACGTCCTACGGCTGATATGATGATGATGATGAGGTAGGTTTAATATTTATCCAGTAATCGATACATCTCCAATAAACATCCGTGAATAGGTTATTTCTTGGCAAGCGTACTCCACCTTCGATCTCACCATTACCATCAGTTGAGTTAGTGGTCAAGTGCTTGACTGTCATCAATAAAAAAAAGTGCGAGTCGGACTCGCCCCTGAAGGGTTCCGTAGCAGCAAGTAACATAATATAAAAGTTCTTGTAGTTCGTTGTAACTTTTTTTTATATTTGAGTTGATTGAATGAAAGGTAAATTGCGGTTTACGATTTATGACACACATTTTACCACTTCTCTCGCGCAAACTATTCGGTTTAGAAAAAAATTATATTAAAAACCTGAATATCATTTTTGAAGACCTATCCATAGACACCCACGCGTATGGCTTTGATGAAAAAAAAAATTGTTTTCCTTATTAAGTATGGGGAACCCCCAAAATTTATTGTTTTTTTTCTATTTATGTGTGAAAATCTTAATGCGGTTCACAGAATACATCTACTTACCAAGTTCCAACAGTATAATTCTTATAGTTTCCGAAAAAAGTAGCTGTGACATACGGTCGGACAGACAGACAGACAGACAGACAGACAGACAGACATGACGAATCCATAAGGGTTCCGTTTTTGCCATTTGGCTACGGAACCCTAAAAATCGGTGGCGCCTTTGTAACAATGCCGCTAAGTCAGTTTAACAGGTACCTAGTACCTACTTACATGATGAATGAATACGATCTGTTTACCTATTTCATTGATATTTTAGGACTTGATATGATGTTTTTAAAAATGAAAAAAATAATTTTAAAAATTAATTTAAAAAAACCTGTTTTACAACATTAATAGCCATTTAACCATTAGCCCTACCAGTGTTTTTATATAATGTCATACATATCAACACACGTAGTCAAAATACCGCTGATAGCAATTAGTAATAAGTTTCCATATCATCTTAGAGAAACGTGGTCCTTTACTCATGGCCAAAGACCAAGCTCAAGGTCGCTCAACGAGCTATGGAGAGGGCTATGCTCGGGGTCTCTTTGCGTGACAAAATCCGTAATGAGTAAATCCGCAGAAAAACTAAAGTTGCCGACATAGCTCTCAAAATTAGCAAGCTGAAGTGGCAATGGGCAGGCCACAACGCTCGTAGAACCGATAACCGTTGGGGAAGAAAGGTTCTCGAGTGGAGACCACGGACTGGAAGACGCAGCGTAGGCCGGCCCCCCACAAAGTGTACCGATGATCTAGTAAGAATCGCGAGGAGCCGTTTGACGCAAATGGCTACCAACCGCTCGTTGTGGCGATCTAAAGGGGAGGCCTATGTTCAGCAGTGGACGTCTTCCGGCTGATGATGATGATGATGATCATCTTAGAGACCAGATTAGAAGACCAAAGAAGATTGAATAGAGAGAGAGATAATTCTTTATTGTTACACCAAATTAAAATAACTTAACCTAGAAAACTTAAAGACTAATACGTGGTGGTACAATGGGCGGCCTTATCGCTCAAAGCGATCTCTTCCAGGCAACCTTTATAGGTGTGAAGCAATATGAATATGAGAGGACTGAATGATGAAAACTGATAGAGGGGATAATATGACAATTATATTAGTTACTAGCTTTGTTACTATTTATCAAAAAACGTTGTAAACATCTATGATGAACTATTGGTTCGCCCGCGGCTTCGCATGCGTGGTATTTCAACAAAAACATTACCCTCCTTTTGTGCACTCGGGTAGAAAGTAGCCTATGTCCTTCATCAGGATATAATCTATCTCCTTGCCAATTTTCATTACGATCCGTTTAGCCGTTTAGTTATGAAAAGGTTACAAACAAACTAACAATCAAACAGTTACTTTCGCAGCTACTATGTATATTTTATACATATAAACCTTCCTCTTGAATCACTCTATTGTTGGTTCGTGGTGGTCTATTGTGGTTTTTCATGCGTGGTTTGTCCATGAAAACATTACCCTCCTTCTGCGCAGTCAGGTTAAAAGTATCCTATATCCTTTTCCTAGTTCTAAGCTACCTCCCCACCAATTTTCAGCCAAATCGGTTTAGCCGTTCTTGATATATTAGTTATTGATATAACAAAAACCTTTTAAACAGCTGACTCACCCCGGCTTCGCACAGATTTTATCTTATTTAAATATAGCCTATACCACTCAGGGATAATAAAGTTTCCTATTTGTAAAATAATTTTCAGAATAGGATCAATCGTTTCGGAACTTATCCCTACATCCAAACAAACAAAGTCACGAACCGTGTTATAATATTAGTACAGATATCGTAGAAATCGCTAAGGGTTTTAATAGCGTTGGCGTTATATATTTTATAGTGACTATATAGACATTGGTAAGAACCGCAGGTCGGCGTTGGATGCAGGCCGCTTCCAACCGCAGTTCCTGGAGCTCAATGAGGGAGGCCTTTGTCCAGCAGTGGACGTCCTACGGCTGATATGATGATGATGATATAGACAATTTTTATCGTAAATCTTTGTCTATAGTTATGATTTGTTTTACACTAACGAAAACTCGAAGTTTCAAAAAACTTCTTATTTTGTAAGATGACAGCCCTATCTGAGATGACTGGACTAGCACCAAAACAATATGATACCATTAAAATAGGCGCTAGTTTATCTATGTTTTAGACCTAGTTTACCTGATTAGGCCATAAAACTCGCGGCATTTAGGCCACGTTTTATTGTGACTGTCGCAACACAAGTGCTTAGGCTGTTACACATGATGCGACTTTTTTACAACTGTATCGGTGTCGCGAGACTGCATCCCGTTTCTTACCTAGACACCTAGTGTTAACTGCTGGTTAGGCCTTTCTCAAATGCTATTCCAACCGATTCTATGCTATTCACAATCCAGGTCTTCTGTGTTAATCATTGATGCTACGTTGTTTTAGAGTTGTCGCTATTTTGCTGTTACTTAAGCAGGTAGCAACAACGAAAATATTGGCATGCTAGTTTTAAGTAACCAGAACAAGACCAGTCATGACAGTTGAATTGTTTCAGAACAATAGTGGGACGACTGAGGAAGTCCTGTTTCACCTCGACAGAGATTTAGTTACATTTACATCTAGTACTGTAAATAGTAGTACTGCCCGACGGGATACAGTCTCGAGAGGGCAGGGTCTTATCGAGCTTGTCACTTCATACATGTAACTTATCTGATTAATACAGGAATATAAAATATCAATTTTAAAATTTAAGTATAACTGTTTAAGTATGTTATGGTTAATAAGTTATTCTTATTCCTTAATTATTCTTAAATCTATACGAGCTCGAGTTGATTGCAAGTGTATATTTTCTGTGAATAAATAAATTGTTTATTTATTTGGGTCTGGTTGTTTTTCTATATATTATAAGTATGAATTTACAAAAAAAAAAGTATATATGTATTCTATCTGTTATCTGGTTCTCATAGTACAAGCTCTGCTTAGTTTGGGGCTAGATAGCGCTGTGTGAAATGTCCAGCAATATTTATTTATTTACTATTTTTTTACTTTAGCCCAGCTTGCACAACGAATCTTAAACGTATTTAGCAACTAAACATATATAAATTTGACTACATTAAATACGTTCAGGCACCGTTGCCTAAATCATGCGCGATCTAACGGCTGCTGCAGCCATTCTTAACTGTCTATCTGGTGCGCGAACTCCAACGAGCCGTCTTATCCTAAGTTGGATTGGGTACCTGGTTGCCTATGTGGAGGTCAGCCTAAAGAGATAAAAGAGATGTTAGGCGAAATTGAGACGTACTTAAGTACTTTCATACAAGATGGAAAGAAGCGTCTGAGAGAGAACAGATTCGGTTGCTGTCGCGCACCTGTCGTCAGGCCGTCCTTTTCCTTTATAGTGCGTATATCACGTGCCTAAGTGATGGCCTGGCCCAACGATAGGCCAGTGACAGCGCCTGGCGTACGCAGCCACGACGCTTCTATACATATTGTAAAAGAGAGGCGCCATATCTTCGCCCTGTTCTCGCCCTACGTTTTTTCTGTTTGATTTGCACCTTAGTCGCCGCGCGTAAATACGTCCTGACGAATGCCACTCAAGAAATCACTTGGAATGAGATATGTAACACCGATAATTGTTCCAGCCTTACTATTTCATTTAATTTTGCTAAATGTTGTTGTGATCTGCAACCGAGTTACGAGTTTTGGTTTGCTCAAAAATTATGCAATGAGATTTACCCAATGGCTTTGTTATAACAATGGCGAGACTATGCAGAGGTAGAGGCAATCTAAGCTTCATTGGAAAAGTTTTCTTTCTCTTCGTATTAGATAATTTTCAGGTAAAAGTTAGTGTTGAATTTGCCCTTTTATTTCTCCAAAAACAAACCACCTTGTCCCCCGAAAAGAAAGCAACTCTCCCGCCATTTCTGACTTTGACAGCCAGTCCTCCTTGACATTAATTTATTTGGCTTGGGTATAGGTCGATTGGCGACAGTTAGATATTACTGTCAATCGCACTGTCGTGCGGTGGCACCGTTATTGAAGTAGAACTTCTTTACGCACGCTTAACTTGGGGAGTAAGCTAGTAAATGCGTTACGAAAAGTGCGAACGGAAGTTGAGAGTGAGATATAGTTAGTGAAGATAGAAAGAGAGAGAGAGTTACGTTTCGTATATTTTTAAACGTTATTGCGAGAGTGCAAGTTGCGTCTGTCCAGAATGAACATAGACTGATCGACCTACAGATGTGTGGACAATTTTGTAGCTGAACAATTTTATAAATTAATATTTTGAAAAAAAAAGTTTTACTTCAGCCTGGTCCAGTCAGGTCTAAAGCACACTCGTTTTTTTTTTGTTTGTTTATATAATAGCATTCAACGTTTTTGACGCGCTTTAGGTACTGATGTGGCTGTGAATATAATTATATATTTTGTTCAATCTAGGTCCGCGATGGTCGAAGATGGAGCACGCTTGCCTAGAAAGAACATGTTCGCTCTGGACTTAAGACTTCGAGATAAAAGAGGTCCGGTAAAACAGATATGGCAAGTTTACAGCGGCCAAACGGGATACAATCTGAAGAAAGATAAAGATTTATTTATTTGCCAAAACATGGGTAAAATTACACAGATGTTACAAAATTAAATGGTTTCACTATATTCACACATCAAATTAAATTATATTACCTATACATCGATAATTAAGAAATAAAAATAGGTAATATAATGTCAGAACATACTAATAAAATAATTAGATAAAAATTTCAACTAGTCTCAAAGAACTCTTAATCTTCAATTTTTACCTGAAATCAATGCCCGTGTATATATATACTATAATATTATAAAGAGGAAAGATTTGTTTGTTTTTATTGAATAGGCTCCCAAACTACTGTAACGATTTAAAAAAACTCTTTCATTGTTGGGAAGCTACACTATCCCCGGGTGACATATGCTACTTTTACCCAACTGCGCAGAAGGAGGGTAAAGTTTTTATTGAAAAACTACGCGCGCGAAGCTGCGGATTGGTCAGCTAGTATTCAATAAAGATCACTGTCTTAATCACATCGTGAAGGACTTTTAATATCGTCAATGTTATAGTTAACACAAAAACACCGGCCAAGTGCGAGTCAGACTCGCGCACGAAGGGTCCGTACCATTATCTGTAAAAACGGCAAAAAATTCACGTTTGTTGTATGGGAGCCCCCCTTAAATATTTGTTTTATTTTAATTTAATTATTTATTTTTAAAGTTAATATATAACTTAATATTCTTTAAATATTTCAAGCTTTTTGCTTGATATTTATAACGACAACAGTTGAATTTGCAAAAAAATCACGTTTTTTGTATGGGTGCCCCTCTTAAATAAATATTTTATTCTGGTATTAGTATTTGTTGTTATAGGGACAAAATGCTGCATTCCGAGGTAGTTTCCGATACGCAGCCACTAAGTGCTGGAATAACATCCCTCCGCCCATCAAAAACCCTAAAAAGTAGGTTTGGTTTGTTTTTTTTATCTAAGCTAAAACGTTTTCTTCTTGATGAACAGAAAAGACGTGAAGGCACGAATAATGACGCTTCAATTATATAAAGGTATATCTACCATATCATATTTTAAAGTTTTTTAATGTTTGTTTTTTTTTAAATTTTATCATAGATTTAATTATAATTTCGTATAAGATGTGATAATATATAATGTATAATACCTCATTGATGATTTGTTCCTCAGATAATGATATGGTAATTTTTTTTTTTTTTATTTGTATATTATATTCAGAATCACAGGTAGGATTATAAATTTGTTTCTTTGTATATACATAAAATACTAGGCTATATAAGTATGTATATTTATTTAAGTATTTTTAGTATTACAAGCTGTTATAATGTTATAAATTCTGTAGATGGTATATATGTGGTTATGTGTATGTATGTGTCATGTATATAATATATTATTTTAGACTTTTACATGGGTGGGTAGGTAGGTAGGTGCTACACATACCTACTTTCACTCAATCCCCGAGAGCAGTGCACGTTTCTGGCGTCCGTGACGACACTCTCTGGGATCAGCAGAATACCAGCGTTAAGTAGCTAGGTTCTGGCCTACCTTCTTGGCACATGCTGAGCTGATGCCGTTTTGGCATGATTGGCATGGCATGATAAGTGGCTAGAGCAGTACTGGCGTTTGTGACGACACCATCATTATTTGGGGTCAGCAGAAAGCCAGCGTTAAGTAGGTACGCTTATAGCCTACCTGCTTAGCACATGCTGAGCTGATGCCGTTTTGGCATGATTGGCATGGCATGATAAGTGGCTAGAGCAGTACTGGCGTTTGTGACGACACCATCATTATTTGGGGTCAGCAGAAAGCCAGCGTTAAGTAGGTACGCTTATAGCCTACCTGCTTAGCACATGCTGAGCTGGCGCCATTTTGGCGCGACTATTTATAATTAGGTAGTTGAAAGTTGCGTGGGATGTTTCTGTTATCTAAACATTTACTTATTGGAACTTCTTGAGGTCTGGCATTTTTGTCTTAATTTATGTACAAAATAACGTAATTAACCAGAAGTCAAGGTATTCCATCATTTGTTACTTTGTTGATTGTGTATGCCATGTCGTCGTGTCAAATAAATGTTTTTCATTTCATTTCAAAAAAAATACATCATCTGTGAAAATTTCAACTGTCTAACTATCACAGTTCATGAGATACAGCCTGGTAACAGACGGACGGACAGACAGCGGAGTCTTAGTAGTAGGATCCCGTGTTACCCTTTGGGTACGGAACTGTTGCCAACAATATTATAATCATTCAATTGTCAAAACAAAGAAATAAACCCAGCGTATGAAACACACTACAGTTACCCACAATAGCAGTGTTAAAGTAATTTCACACAACAAAAAGACTAATTACAATTTGACCTCAGCACAAATTACATTTACAAATTATAAACAGAAGTCGTGATGTCGTAAGTTTTGCCAAATTACAGAGGGTTGAAATATGCCTAATTCCAGTGTGCAGTGCGCAGGAGTTTTCTATTAGGAAATGTGGTTTAGAGGAGGGAGCGTGGTCATAAACTGAGCGTTAAATATGCAGGGAAGTAATCCCTACTTCCTATTGCATCTTAGCATATATACTCATTAAGGTAGGTAGGTACAATTTGTTGGGCAGGCAACTTGGTTTTATTCTTCTATAAAATATTTTTTTTTATAATTTTTTTTTTAACTAAGGCACTTTAACTGGCTTCCGTGACGTCAATGCAGGTTAGATGGCTGAAAAACGGCGTTGAGCAATAAGTGTATTGTTCAGCATAATGCTGAGTCATTCTCCTTTTCCGGCACACGGCTCATAGTGACCGGGTACGTATCTTTTGTTTTATTTATATTTTATTGTTTATGTTAACGTGTTTTTGATTGTCTGTATTTAATTGTCTATCTTTAACGCGCCGGCGAACACTGAGCGCAACTTCAATTCGGCCACGTTAAAAACTTCGGCCTGAATATCGTTATCCCTGTTTAGTGACGAAGTTTAGACACGCAGAGCGACAGTGATAGCAATAGAACGATTCTAAATTTGATTTTGACCGTGTTCCGTAATACCAAAAATGATGACTGAAAACTTGTTGTATTTTTCTCATTGTGTTTTTATTCTGTAACTAGACGATATAATCTATGTTCCCATGACTAGGATACGTAAGATGTTGTTGTTTTTAATACGAAACAATTAAGTTGAAAACAGGTCTTTTATGACGTAAAAACATGCAGAATTCGATACGCTTCTATTTTATTTTAGGTAAGTATTTTGATCTAATATATGGTTGGAAACCTAGATAAATACTATTCAAATTAAAATAATACCTTATTAAGGTAGAAATATGCTCCAATTAGAAATGATCTTGGTAGTACGTGTTGTATGGGCGATTGTCCCTCCGGTGCCCCCTTAATTATCCACTGTTTGTAGTTTCTGTGTGTTTGTTACTTGTGTCGAAATAAATGTATACATCTATCTATCTATCTATTCTCAAAGACAAGCGCGTTCATTCACTATCATCGGTCAATGAAAGCATTCATTCTTCTTATCTGTGTGCCAAAGTTTGTGTGTTACAGTATAACCGATTTGGAACAGATAATGGTTCATACAAATAAATATTTTTATTTAGCGAGAATATATAGCCTAATGGTTGAACATAAATTTGCAATCTATAATTTGTTTTTATTGTTTTATGATGTGTTTTGTGATAAAATAAAAAAAATCTATCATTATACTCGTATTTATATCTGACTTTTGAATGACAAGTCCAATCTATGAAAATGAAATCAAAATCTTTTTATTCATTAAAATCATAAGAATCACTTTGAAACGTCAATTTGACTGCCTGTTCCTTCGCAACCAAACCAGGAAAGAAACAAGGCTGGTTGTTTTTTTTAAATAAACTACTCAAAACAAAATAGGGCCCACTTGAAATATTTCGATATTTTGCCCGAACATTTTTTTTGCGAGTTGTTGGCATACTGATGTATGGAAATGTTAAGTATTATAGTCATATTTATTAATCATAAATTAACACTTAAACGCCAAATTTAGGGTAGTTCTTAAGTGGGTAGACAAGAAACAAAATCTTACGATATACCGCAGAATCTGTGAGTGCCATTACATTGTTGCTCAGTGGGGTGTGTTGTGTCTAACGAAGAAGTTATCGTAACCTTACCTTTAATTATCGATTACATTACTGTTTGCAATAAACAATGCCTGATTCTCGACATCACATGGACACGGAATCCGCGACTAGAGCCATTGTTTTGCTTCAGCAGGGAAATTCGCAAAGATCGGTAGCTTTAAGCTTAGGGGTGTCAAGACGAGCTATTCGAAATGTGTGGGAACGCTTTCAAAAGACAGGTAGTGTGAGTAGGAGGCGCGGTTCAGGTAAAACCCGAGCGACAATCTCCCAAGAAGACCGATACATCCGACTCTCTGCACGTCGCGAGCGAACTGTAACTGCACGCATATTGAGAAACCGCTTACGTGACGCCACTGGAACGCGAGTGAGTGACCAAACTATTCGCAACAGACTTCATGAAGACCAACAACGCTCCAGAATGCCAGTTGTTCTGCTCAAATTGACCAGAGCCCACCGTGCAGCGCGATTAAGGTTTGCACGTGATCACCTCGAATGGACCATGAATAATTGGAGGACAGTGCTTTTTACAGATGAATCTAAAGTAAAGTTTTTTAATGATGACAGACGCGTACGAGTTTGGCGACGACCTGGAGAACGTTTTACAGAACCATGTATTCGTGAAACTGACCGCTTTGGTGGACCCAGTATTATAGTATGGGGTGGGATTAGCATAATGGGCAAAACCGAGCTAGTGATTTTGGATGAGGGCAATGTAACGGCCGCCAGCTATGTTCAGCATGTCATCCGACCTCATGTGATCCCATATTCACAGCGAGTAGGCCCTAACTTTATTCTGATGCAAGACAACGCTCGCCCTCATACTGCCAGAGTGACCCAAAGTGCAATCTCCGAAGCTAGTATCGCAGTTCTACCCTGGCATGCCATGAGTCCGGACCTGAATCCGATCGAGCATATCTGGGACCAGTTGAAAAGAAGCCTTAAAGACAACCACACTGAAATTCATAGCTGACAGGAGTTGATAACTGCTTTTAAAGTGTGTTGGTAGCAAATTCCAGATGAAAACATCATCCACCTTATAGAGAGTGTTCCGAACCGACTCAGAGAGTGTGAGCGCAATAGGGGAGGACCTACGCGTTACTAAACATAAGGCATTGAAGCAACCCTAAGAACGTGTTTAAAAAAAAATGTGCTCGTGTCTTCAACGTTTTGTTTTGGAAAACCGTGTAATTTTCTGTTAATGTGTAAAATGTGCATTTCTTGACGATTTTTTTGGCAAAGTTAGGCATTGTAATGTTTTTTAATGATTCTGAATGTGTTAACCTATTTCTAAAATTAAACTTGAAATAAATTGTACGTATTTTTTTAAATTTTAATTTAAATCGTATTTTATTGGGTGGGCCCTATTTTGTTTTTAGTAGTAGTTTAGTTCTTTTAAAATACATAGGTAACAATAAAGAAAATAAATTACGTCTAAATTGTAATTTTTTTGAACGAGTTGGAGCATTTTCAATCCCAAGCTTCTCTATCATCTAAATAACCCGATATTTTATGGTAGGCTTTTTAATCAAGATTTTGTTTAAATAAATAAAATAAATAAAAATATTTTATTTCAGACAACTAAAGTCCATATCTTAAGACTAAAAAACACACAAAAAATAAAACAACAAAGAAGAACAGCTAAATATACAAAAATAAAAATAGGCACTGAGTGAAAATAGAAAACACCATTTCGTGCCAAGGGTGACTAACTGAGGAAATTATTTCCTTCATTAATCACCCTCCGCACAAAACACTTCCAGAGCGGAGATGTGCAGCACTCAGCCACTGTCCTCAGGATGCTGTTGCGACTGTTTAATTATGTTTTAAAATTTATTAATTGTCAATGTTAGTACAAATGAAATGGAGACAAATGAAATGAAAAATATGAAACTGAAAATATTTATTTGGCACTAGGTACATGACATATATTATAGAGGAAACACTATAACAGACGGTGGGCCACCTAGAATTCTGGCTAATTACGTTTATTTGTACATAAAATAAGACAAATGCCAGAATTTTCATACAATTCATAAAGTGCAGTTTTAAGCTGTATTTAGTCGAAAGTTTTTGAAAAACGGTATTATAGAGGGTGATAAAAATCTGGTATTTTAAGGTGTTATTTGAAAGAACTTTGTAACATTTCAAACATAATTAATACAAGCCTTATACACTAACAAAGGTCTAATTTTATTGAACTAATCGCTTGTCTCTCCGCTTGCCACCAAAGTACACCCATCGCAGCACCTCACTAGGACGACATTCCTACGTTGACCGCAGCCACACGCTCACGTAAAATTAATCACAATTATGTGACAGTAAGCTCGACACTGCTATATCTAGACATTTGCACTTGTGTGATTACGATACCTCCTACATTGTCAGATAAGCTCCAGGGATTGTGACGTAACTAGCCTATTATAGATGGATCTTATACGCTAAGTATCTGCATCAGAATAGAAGCAAATTCAGCTGGTCATTGCCGTCTTGTCAACATTTACGCATGGTTGAGTGCCACTTGCGCCAGGGAACAGTTGAGCTCAAATCAAATCAATTTTTTTTTGTCAGGAAGATTTACAAAGCTTACGATGTGGTTCAAGATGGGTCATACCAGGGCCTATCGCGTTTTTAAAATACTTTCTGGGCGTCTGGTCGAAGCGACGTGTTGTAGACCTTTTGTGAACGGGTTCGAGGAAGTGGGCACCACCGCCTTACCTTTATCTGCCGCCAAATAGCAGTACTTGTGCTGCTGTGTTCCGGTTAGATGGTAATGGTATGTTCCTGTAATTACTGGCACATAGGCATACTAGCTAAGTCCTATAGTATGGCAACGTATCCACATAGAGATCAAGACCACATAATAGCTTGTTTTGAATTATATGTGGATTTCTATGGGTTGCAGTAGCCACTTAACATCTGGTGGACTGCATGCTCGTTTGCCATATAAGTAGTATAAAAAATATACAAAAAAAAATCTGAGAGCTGGCGCTTATCTGGGGCAACGCATAAGCATTGCAATTCAGCGGGGCAATACAGCAGTTAAGCTATCTATAGATCGTTTGCAACGGTCTTTAGACGATTCAACTGTTTCTTCTGTATTTAAGTCGTGTAAATATTTATTGTTATTAAAGGCATTTTGCCACATATTCGCCATTTATCTTTTTATTTTTATAGATTGTAATTGATTGGCTGCATTGCCCCGCTGAATTGCAATGCTTGAAGTTGTGTATAGCTAGGAGTACATTTATGTTATGACTAAAGGACTCAGCTAAACTTAAGTCTTTTCAGTTTCTATTCTCGTGTTTCAAAATTCATTTATTCCTATGTGAGTGTGGATGTGTGCTAAACCAGTTTCTATAAAATTCCAAATATGTTCGCAAATACTCATCAGGGACTTTTTTACGGAAACAGATTTCTTAGGCATGATCACAATCAGCATGTTCAAGAATTTTAGGGATTGTCTAAAGAATACATGAAAGAAATCTAGTTCATCAGCGCTGCAGCAAATGCTGAGCTGAAGACCTTTTCTCCACCACACTTATTTTTTTTTTAATATATATTATATGCTGGCGTTTGATCACGATCTCGCCTGATGGTAAGCGATGATGCAGTCTACGATGGTACATGCTTGCCTAGAAGAAACTTATTCACTCGCGACTTAAAGATACCCAGGTTGTAGCTATCAGGAAACACAGACTCTGGCAAGGCGTTCCACTCTTTGGCGGTGCGCATAATAAAGGTCGAAGGTATTTCTACCATATATCGGTGGCGCATCGCAGAGCGTCTGCTTGTCCGTTGATAGAAAGGAGATGGTGGGATCAGGTTGTAAAATTCCGCAGCACACTCCCCGAAATGTACGCGATAAAAAACCGAGAGGCTAACAACCTTTCGTCGGTGTTAGTTAGCAGCAGTTAGTTAGTTAGTAAATAAGTACCTAATAGTGATTTTTATTGTAACATTTGTTTACTATGGTACTATGAATAAAAGTTTTTTCTACAAACAAACACAACATTGAACATAGCTCATCATTGTACATCGCTGATACCATCAAGCCTTCCTAGTTGTGAACAATGTGACCGAAGTTTAAACTGTCCTTTGGATCTGATAGATTGGAAACACGATATATTGGAGTAAGCCTCTCCCAACGACCCTTAGTTTCATAAGCTAGACTTCCTACTGATACCTTGGACATTTATTATGTCGTGGAGAAGATGGTGGATGAGCTTACAGGTTCTGTTATACTTCTGTGGCAGTTTAGTAATTTATATGGTAATTTTTGAATCCGCGAATAGTGAAATCGCGAATAAAGGAAGCGCGAATAATGAGCTTTTACTGTATTTATGTGGAAATATATGCCAAAACAGATCACAATAGGCCCTGTGGCCATAGCGACACTAAAGCCGCAAAAGCAAACAAAAAACATTATGTCAATCTGTACTTAGTAATGTTTGGGATTTTTTTATACATTTTGTATACATATGGCAAACGAGCATGCAGTCCACCAGATGTTAAGTGGCTACTGTAGCCCATGGATATCCACATAGAATTCAAAACAAGTTAATATGTTGTCTTGATCTCTATGTGGATACGTTGCCAAACTATAGGACTTAGCTGTTATGCCTATGTGCCAATAATTACAGAAACATACCATTACCATCTAACCGGAACACAGCAGCACAAGTAATGCTATTTGGCGGCAGATAAAGGTAAGGCGGTGGTGCCCACTTCCTCGATCCCGTTCACAGAAGCTCTACCACCAGTATTTGCCATTGATACTACATTACCACATTTGACGACCTCCGTGGCGCAGTGGGTGAATAGCCGGCTGAGACACAAGAGGTAGCGGATTCGATTCCCGCCGCGGAACAAATGTTTGCATGATCTGCAGATATTTGCTCTAGGTCTGGGTATTTTTCTATATATTATAAGTATGTATTTACAAAACAAATAGTATATATGTAGATAAAATACAAATAGTATTTTATCAGTTATCTGGTTCCCATAGTACAAGCTCTGCTTAATTTGGGGCTAGATAGCTCTGTGTGAAATGTCCAGCAATATTTATTTATTTATACTAACTCTTGACATCATTACGGGTTATATGAGGAAATCACTTATAAGTATTAAGGCTATAAATATAAAAAAAACGAGTGTGTTTTAGACCACACGACTGAATTAAAATTTCTTTTTTAAAATATTCATTTAGAATTGTTCAATTACAAAATTGTCCACACGTCTGTAGGTCGATCAGTCTATGTTCATTCTGGACAGACGCAACTCGCACTCGCACATTAACGTTTAAAAATATACGTAATGTAACTCTCTCTCTTTTTCTATCTTCACCAATTTATATTTCCCTCTCAACTTGCGTTTGCACTTTTCGTGACGCATTCACCAGCTTACTCCCAAAGTCAAGAAGTTTTACTTCAAAAACAGTTCTTTTAACAGTCCACGACCGTTGATACCTTTATCGCAATCCGAAAAACCCCTACAGAACTGTATCTAGAATACACCAAAATAAAATGTTTATCCATTCAAGTTCTAACCAAAGAAACATCAATCTAACAAACATCAAAACAAATACATTTTAAAAAAGTTAAGTTTTTATAACATTGTCTTATGTCTTCTTTTTTGTAGTAAGACCATAAGACACTTGTCTCACCGTCAGCGAGTAAGCGATTAGCTATCAACTATTTTCTCACCCAAGAAGCGAATAATGGATAAAGATTCCGCGTCAGTAAAAGAGTCACGTATAATAATAGTTGATCGCTGGCCGTTCACACTGCCAACTCAACTCGCTCTCCACTATTTTGTCGTAGGACTACAATACTCGCTCAGTGATACTCCCTCAGCGATTCTCGTTTGGCGGTCAGAACACACGACGTGAGATGATGAGTATCGCCCGTCGTACTCGCTCAAACGTTTAACGAGACAACTATAGGAACTACACACTCGCTTCTCGCTGCTCACCATCTCGTTTCTTTTTTCTAGCTCTACTCGCTTCTCGCTCATCGCCGGCGGTGAGACAAGTGTAGTTCTTCCTGTGGGGCAACTATTTAAGAACATTTGTTATCTATTCAAACTTAGCTAGTTCGAAGGCTAGCTATTCTACTGGGAGTCGTTGGATGTAGACTACACAAGATCGGGCTCTCTAGAAATCTATGGGAGTGGCCTGTGTTCATCATTGGACGTCCTGTGGATGATATAAGGATGATGGTTATGACGCTAGTTCTTAGAAGATATGTTTATAAAAAACGAGTGTGCTTTAGACCACACGACTGAAGTAAAACTTCTTTTTCAAAATATGAATTTATAAAATTATTCAAAAACGAAATGCAATTACGAAAAATAATTAAACGAACTACTGTCTGATGACTGACAGATATATATTTCATGCACTGGCTATGAGAGGAAGGGAGAAAGAAAATGTGCGCGCACCTCTTTCTCTTGCTCCTACAGTAATATATGAAAAGTAACTCTTTCTATCTTCACTAACTTATAATCTCCCTCTCAACTTCCGTTAGCACTTTTCGTAACGCATTCACCAGCTTACTCCCTAAGTCAAGCATGCGTAAAGAAGTTTCACTTCAAAAACGCATTATACAAAATCGCAATTCAGTACAAAGCACAAGCACACCTACAACCTAACTGTTACCCGACAATATTATAACAGTACACACAAGGAACGCTAATGTCGGGAGGCGTGTGTCCAATTTAACATATCGTGCGCAGTCGCAGTATCTACGGACACACGGACAGGCAGAGGCAGTGTAAATGGGCTGCAGAGTAGCATCTGCTGCATGCCACATGCATGAACACTAAATATACGGTACCTAATCATGTTACAATAGTGGAAAAGAAGCAAAAAATACAGTTCAGACGGTTCATGACGTTGGGATTGTTGAGCTCAATGGTTAGGCGGCACACTTGGCTAGACGTGGCGATTACAGATGGTGCAGGACAATGACTGAAAGGTGGCCGAGGAGCGGGTATAGAAGGGTAGGACGACCAGCTGCGAGATGGGTGGACGACATCGTAAAGGTCGTGGGCCGTCAGTGGGTGTGACCAGCGCAGGCAGGTGGATGGCACAAACTTGAGGAGGCCTATACCCAACAATGGGTGAAGTCAGGCTGTGGATGATAATGATGATGAAGAAAAACAGTATCGCCCGAAGCAGATTAAATATTCCTGATTGTCATTATGTGCAAACTGTTGTGACTTCTAGAAGATACACATAATTTCAGGCCATAATCTCGGAGTCTAAAGAATAGACAGGATTCGCTGCGCTTAAAGACTGGCATCGCTGACGTCGGTATTAAGGCTGCCAACTTAAAATGGGATTGGGCGGGTCATGTCTCCCGCATGCAAGCAAATAGGTGGGCTAAGGTCGTAACTGGATGGATTCTAGTGGATAAGAAGCGACACCGTGCAAGGCCTAAGAAGCGTTGGCGCGATGATTTGGACGCTTTTTATAGGGACTGGTGGGATTTGGAACAGGATCGAGATAAGTGGAGAGATGAGGGGGAGGCCTTTCCCAGCAGTGGACAGCATAGGCTAGATAAAAAAACCTCGGAATCTTCAAGTCCAGAGAGAACAGGTTCTTTCTATGCAAGCGTGCTCCATCTTCGATCATACCATCACTTTCCATCAGGTGAGGTATTGGTCAAGCGCTTGGCTATCATAAATAAAACAATAATAATACCTAATTGATTATGTAAAATGACTGCACTACACCCTTTTAGAAGTACCATCGGTAACAAGTACCATGTCTCCAACTAGTCATGTTTCACAGCTGTAACGTTTAGGTCTTTAAATCTAGCGTGAACAAGTTCTTTTTACGCGTCCTATATTTTCTAACTCGCCATCACAATAAATACAAAGGGAGAACGAAGAAACTGTCGTTAAATGAAGAACGACAGAACGAATATTTCCTTGCGAAAGGGTTCGCACGGGAAAGTACTACCACCATATCTATTTTTGCCTCCTAGCAGCATTACTCTGTTTCGGTTTGAAGGGTGAAATTACAGGCATATGACATACACACATGTATGCCTTCAGTCGATGGACGCAGGGCATTGCATTGTAGGGCACGTTTCTAAGGAGCGTGACCTACAAATCTATACTTTGTTGTAAGCGATGGTTATCACTTCAAATCAGGTGAGCCAAACGCTTGTTCCATACCTAGGTCGTAAAAAAACCGGTCAAGTGCGATTCGGACTCGCGCACGAAAGGTTCCATACCATTATGTATAAAAGCGGCAAAAAAATCATGTCTGTTGTATGGGACTTAAATATTTAGTTTATTCAATATTGTTATTATTTGGAGCCTGTACTGTCCCACTGCAGGGCATCCCTCTGCCGCATGTCGAAGGAGCTATGGGCAAAATCCACCACCGAGTGGATCCCAAAAGACAGAAAACAGCCAAGTGGCAGACCACGACGCCAATGGAAAGACGAACTCGACTGGTATATGGAAGACTGGACTACACACGCGCATGATAAAGTGGAGTGGAAGGAAGGGAGGGAGGCATTTGCCCTGCAGTGGGACAGTATTTTATTCAATAGCACAATTTTATTTATTTACCTTATTTGAGGTTGGTGCCGATTAAGCTAGTCCTCTAAATTGTATGAGCGTCTATACCACTCAGAGGACTATAATAATTGACATGACCTTGCTTTTTGCCAAATTTCGTAATTCTAGGACAACAGGAACTACCCTAAAGGTTTTCGACCCAAAACCTGTATTGTACTCCCGTTTGACCTAGAATTGTCAATTTTTGTTAAAAGCAAGGTAGCAAGCAGCACAAGTAAAGGGAATCTTCCTAAAAATAAAATAAATAATTAAGGTAAATTTTGGTACTTTTTTTTACTACTCGTTTTCGTGAAAATCAAAATTTGCCCATATCTTTTTATCGTGTTAATTCAGGACCTTGATTTTTATACACCTAATAGGGACTACAAACCTTAGTATCTGGTATAAATTTCAACTTGCTAGGTCTACCCGTTACTGAGAAAAAGGTAGGTTAGGTGGTGACACACGGACAGACAGACGGACAGACGGATAAGAGAGTGATAAATAAATAAATACATAAATATTCCTGGACATGTCACACAGCGCTATCTAGCCCCAAACTAAGCAGAGCTTTTACTATGGGAACCAGATAACTGATAGTATACTTATATACTTTTTTTTTGTAAATAAAAACTTATCATATAGGTATATAGAAAAACAACAGACCTGGAAAAAAATATCTGTAGATCATGCAAAAATTTGTTCCGCAGTGGGAATCGAAGCCGCTACCTACTGCGTCTCAACCGGCTATTCGCCCACTGCACCACGAATGTAGTCAAAGTGATCTTATAAGGGTTCCTTTTTTTTCTTTTGAAGTAAGGAACCCTAAAAAGTGCAGAAATCGCCAGGAGCTAAAACTTGCCGTACTGTATTTTCCTTTATCGTGCGTCTGGACAGGCAGCAAGGTGCGTGGGCCGGCGTAACGGACGCGGTAGCGGCTAAATCAACCATTGTCTGATTGGGTGTAGCTTGCCGCATTCTAGCATACAGCCTATGTGTGGATAGAGTGGACACCGGCATTTAATACGAAATATTAGGTACCGGTACATTGCTGGTCAGTTATTTATCATCAACATTGTATCAGCTATAAAATTGAGAGAAGAGCCAAGAAGCTCATAGGCAACGATGAGCTAATTGATGCAAGGCTCCTCAGCCTGGAGCATCGACGAAAGGTTGCTAGCCTATCGGTTTTTTGTCGAGTACATTTCGGGAAGTGTGCGGCGGAACTTTTTAACCTAATCCCACCATCTCCATTCTATCAACGGACAACCAGACGCTCTGCGGTGCGCCACCGCTATATGGTAGAAATACCTCCCATTCGCACAAAGCGGTTCTCTGCGATCTTTATTATGCGCACCGCCAAAGAGTGGAACGACTTGCGTCTGTGTTTCCAGATAGGTACAACCTGGGTATCTTTAAGTCGCGAGTGAATAGGTTTCTTCTAGGCAAGCGTGTACCATCGTAGACTGCATCATTGCTTACCATCAGGCGAGATCGTGGTCAAACGCAAGCCTATATATATAAAAATAAAAAAAGTCCACTGAACATACCTATATTCTACGGCCTGAATCAAGCGGCTCCTTTAGTAGGTCGTACTTGCATCTGGTTAGGGGTGCCTTACTGCGCTTTCCGTTGATACATATTGGTGAAATATTGGCAAAATAATATAAGGGCAACCAGCAATAGTTACTGCACCATACTTTTAGTTATAATCAGGTCTCAAGACGTATCAAAAAGTAAAGTAAAAGGCATTTATTTAGGACAACAGTACAGTACAGATAAAATAGAAGGTAATAAAATAAAACATTGAAAAAAAAACATTAAAAATAACATAATGAAAAATACTTATAAAAATACAGAAAGACATATAAAACAACAGAATTAGAAACGGTCATTATAGGCAGGTTCCTAACAAGAGCTACATAAATAATTGGGTACTAAAAGGTTCCGTACTGTGTGGTGTCCCAAAAAGGATCAGTCTCAGCTTTGTGTTGGTCCACGCTTAGGCACTAAGTGCAGACCAACGACCAACAAGAAGCCCTAGTCCTTTTATTTTCCACATATCTAATCATATAAATTAATGTAAAAGTCAATTATGTCAGGTAATCGGATAACCTGTATATTACTGCAATTTCGGTAGGTCTTCTTGTACGCCAGTCAATATAAAGATTTATAATCACATATTTTGACGACCTCCGTGGCGCAGTGGGCGAACAGCCGGCTGAGAAACAGGAGGTAGCGGGTTCGATTACCGCCGCGGAACAAATGTTTGCATGATCTACATATATTAGTCCCGGGTCTGGTTATTTTTTCTATATATTATAAGTAGGTATTTACAAAAAATGTGTATATAAATATTCCAATGTAATATGGTTCCCATAGTATAAGGTTTGCTTAGTTTGGAGCTAGATAGCACTGTGTGAAATATCCAGCAATATTTATTTATTTATTATTATAAAAGGATAAAAAAACGCACCAAGTTTTCTAAACTTAATACAAAATTTAACTGCATGAAAATGCCTATTAAATTTATTAATATCATATAATATTCTTGTAATACAAAGTTTCTTTGTAATATTTAAATTTTAATTGTTGTTCTCCAGTCCATTTCCATAGATTCCCAGGTCTTCTCCGCCACACGTCCGCTCGCATGTCCCGTTCGAAGTCCCGCGGCGTCGATTAAACTCATGCGTTATACGCAATCTCCTTACAGGGCATGATCCCCTGGTACTTCGAAAGCTTTTAACTTGCTATCAACTTCTTATATTTGTTGTTTTTATGTATACCTAACTGAATGAAATTTATGACTAACCTCTGAAGATACCAACTTACATAAGTTTTAGGAAAATTACATTTATTTAGAGTTTTTACCAATAAAAACATGAACTATATTTTTTTATTCTTTTTCTATTGATATTTCAAAAATTCCACCAAAAGTTCAACTCCTTACTTAATCCTATTTTGAAGTATTTCAGTTTACTGCCCAGCTCCAAACAATAGCTTACGTCCTTGCATGCCCATCCTGCCCTACCACCTGCACGATGGAGCAACTGATGCACTGCTCCGACGCTGCCATGAACGTGGCGGCGTACTGGTCAAAATGGCTATAGTATTGAGACATCGACACGAAAGAAGAAGATGTGTACTTGTGTTTTCATAATTTGTTTATTATTCTTCATAATCAGTTTTGGTCCTTAGTTTGTATCAATGAAAGCTTTTCATATCTTTAGTAGGTATTTTTATTTTCTATCTCTTGTGGGTAAGCCTTTTTTGGCAAAAGTTTCGATATAATAATTTTCATTAAAATATTATACCTGTTTCCATAGAGTTTTCAAATATATTAAGTAAATACCTATACTAACCTTAGAACAATTTTTAACAGAACTCCGTTCATGCGATTCTGTTTTTGGACCTATCATTACAAATGTATCTGAAATCGGTGGACGTATTTGCGAAAGCACTACACAACGTTTAGCTGTAATTAAGTTCGCCTATGTATTATTATTATAACACAAGTGGCGATTACAATAATTTGACGACCTCCGTGGCGCAGTGGGCGAATAGCTGGCTGAGACGCAGGACGTAGCGGGTTCAATTCCCGCCGCGGATATATTTACTGATCTACAGATATTTATTCCAGGTGTTTTTCTATATTATAAGATTGTGTTTATAAAAAAAAAAGTATATAAGTATTCTATCAGTTATCTGATTCCCGCAGTAAAAGCGCTGCTTAATTTGGTGATAGATAGTGCTGTGTGACATGTCCAGCAATATTTATTTATTTACAATAGGCCTGGCCGTAGTGATAGAAAACCCGCAAAAGCTTATCAAAAAACAAAAACAGGAATTATTATTTTAATCAAAAAATAATTTACTAATCTAATCATGTGATGATAAAAAAGCCTTTACGGACTACAAACCAATTAGCGTCGAGCTCAAATGTTTCGACAGATTTTAAAGGTCGGTAGGTAGTATTATGCACTGGCCAAACTGTCGGTCGACCTCAAAGGTCTTTAGTCTGCAAAGGCTCTAAGTCCTCAGTCAACGCCGTCTTAGGCAATGCCTGCAATTAGCAATTAGCTATTAGCTTTATAAGAAATGAGGAGATACGTAGGAGAACTCAAGTCACCGACATAGCCCGTCGGATAAGCACGTTGAAGTGGCAATGGGCAGGCCATATAGCGCGCAGAACAGATGGCCGATGGGGCCGGAAAGTTCTCGAATGGAGGCCAAGGACCGGCAAGCGCAGCGTAGGACGTCCACCTACAAGATGGGCAGACGACTTGGTAAGAACCGCAGGTCGGCGTTGGATGCAGGCCGCTTCCAACCGCAGTTCCTGGAGATCAATGAGGGAGGCCTTTGACCAGCAGTGGACGTCCTACTGCTGATATGATGATGATGATCTTTATAAGCATATGACCTAACATATCGTTCATGTAAGTCTCCAAATGTCAAACAATGTATAACCATTCCTATAATTTTTATAATTACTCCAACCAGTAGGGCCGGTTCCACATCCATAAAGATTATCGTGAAGCCAAGGCTGAAATGGCTCTTGGGCACACAAGAATTTGGGGCTCTGTTGGAAAGTAAAGGAAATGAAAAAGAAGTGGCATTTCGGGAGTGCCGACAGAAGTGAAAACTTGAACAATTACGAGATACTTATTTACAGATGTGTCGGTAACGGTAACAGTGTCGCGATTTCAATGGTTTTTCCCATCTCAAAAAATGCCCAACGCGCCTAAAGAAGTTTTCACTTCAAAAATTGTGAAGGGTAAGCGAATAAATCGGTCTTTCGGGGCCCCTGTGACGATAGGGGCCCTGGGCACGGGACCCATGTGCCCTTATGGTAAAGACGGTACTGTCCTCCTACATTGCAACCTTCCTTATTATACGAGAGTCGGTATAAAATTGATATTGGATACTTCTGATAAAATAAATCTTGGTAGGTCGAAATTGAATACCATTCAACATACAAGAAGAACATTTGTCTGTGTGTTTGTTTTTCACGAAAAAAGGCACTGATTACTTTTACGTGATTGTTAATTTAGCATCGAAATGCTTTTTAAAAGTCAACATTGCGATAAAAAAAACTACAGATTTTTTTTTTGTAATGAATTACCGTCGCAGTACCGAAGTCGTGGATGTAGTTAGAAGGATCAACCAGCTGAAGTGAAGATGGGCTGGACACTTGGCAAGGAGGAAAGACGGAAGATGAACGAGGGCAGCAACCTAGTGGTGTCCGCGAGAAGGGCGCAGATCAGTTGGCAGACCACCTGGTCGGAAACATCGCGAGAGTTGCGGGAAGGTAATGGATGCGTCTGGCACAGGACCGGTTAACGAGGAGGCATATACCCAGAGGTGGGTGGATGTGGGCTGAGATGATGATGAATGAATTACCTAATAATTTAGTAAAAGTATACATTTAATACATTACGCTTCCCGCAGAAGTTAAAGTTAATTTAGCCACCGATACTGTTGACTTAGGTTTGCAATGTAATTCCTATTATATATTTTTTTACTTATATATAGGATTTTACATAAGATAACAATATAACTATTAAAACTTTAACTGTATCAATATTATGTTAAGCATTTATTATTTTTTTCTTATTTAGTTATTTAGGGTTTGTATTTATAGATTCTGTATGTCTGTATTTTTTATAGCATTGAAATACCTTTTTTCCACGCCTTACCTTCTTTTAGCACGACCAGGATGACTGGTAGATAATGCTATTAGCATTAAGTCCTCCTAGCACTATTTTGTTTTATGTGAAAGCATTAAATAAATAATCATAATAATAAAAATATGGATTAAAAAAATATGGTGGGCATTTTACACAACGCTATTTAAGAAGCCGGCGAACCCCGACCGCTTCAATTTGGCTGCGTCAAAAACTTCGGCCTGAATATCGCTTTCCCTGTTTAGTTACGAAGTCTAACCACGCAGAGCGACAGTGATAGCAGATGAATGATTATAAATTTGATTAGATTTTGACAGTGTTCCGTAATAGCAAAAATGATGACTGAAAACTTGTTGTATTTTTCTCATTGTGTTGTTATTCTGTAACAAGACGATATAATCTATGTTCCCATGACTAGGATACGTAAGATGTTGTTGTTTTTAATACAAAACAATTACGTTGAAAACAGGTATTTTATGACGTAAAAACATGCGGAATGCGATAAGTTTCTATTTCATTTTAGGTAAGTATTTTGATCTAATATATGGTTGGGAACCTAGATAAATACTATTCAAATTAAAATACTTTACTTTATTAAGGTAGAAATATGCTCCAATTAGAAATGATCTTGGTAGTACGTGTTGTATGGGCGATTCCCCTCCGGTCTCCCCTTAACCCTAAGCTTGTAGTATAAGAACCAAATAACTGTTATAATTTATAATTATAAATAATTGATTGTTTCTACAAGTTATGTCAGTCAAAGCATTGCTGAGACTTCCCCATAGATTTCCAGAGCGATCGAACGTATGTGACCCACACCCAATGGCTCCCAGCAACCCTTATCCTTCCTCCTTCCTTTCAGTGGGGGCCTTCCTAAGATACGCTTTCATTTATTTATTTCCAACATATCAACTTTTTGACAAGTAAAACCAGGTGCATTGTCTAACTAGTAAATAAATTGTTTCAAGTATTGAGCGTTTTATGACGAACTGTTTTACTCCAGACAGTCCAATTTGAGAATATTATATAACTACTTTCTACCACTTCCTACTTGTGAAAACAATGCGATATTGGCATTACTACTGTTCTCGGAGATATATTATGACTACAAAACTATCTAAATAGAGTCGCATACATTAAAGACTATATGACTGGGTGTAAGTGTTACCTTATAGAGAACCACAATAAGTAACGCAAAATCTATAGGTACTTAATATTTGATCAAGTGAAGCAAGAACTCTGAATCAACTTTGGCAAATCGGCGTTGTATATATGAATGTATATTTGTTTATCCGAGGATCATCGTGAAATTTGATAAATAGGTAGGTAGTGATGGCACAATTTTGGTGTGACTAAATGAGCTAAAATTGTTCGGGGGTTGTTGAGATATTGGTGTTTAAGATCGGTAATAAAAAATGAAAATGTGACGTCAAATGAAAGGTCTTTATTAGTGCATTTCGACTCCGTTTTTATTTTTAGTAAAGTCTTTGTAGTTTTTGAGTTATTAGCCATAATAAAAACTGAACTTTGAAAAAATTCACAGGGTGACCTCACAGTGCTGAAATTTTGTATGCGTGTAGCTTTAGTGACACAAGTATAGGCAAAAATCTGAACTCCAGAATATCTGCAAATTGTACCCGAAAAAAACAGTAACCAAATACATGAACTCCCGTTACCTGTAATTTGAATCAAACTGTGGGTCAAGTTATTTGGTTAATATTTCGTGGCACTATTTATACATTTTTTTTTATTTTAATGGGAGACTCGTTATGTCTTCCTACTAATATTATAAACGCGAAAGTTTGTATGTATGGATGTATAGATGTTTGTTACTCTTTCACGCCAGAACGGCTGAACCGATTGCGATGAAATTTGGTATGTACGTAGATCATAACCTGGATTAACACATAGGCTACTTTTTATTGGGAAACCGCTGGCAACAGCTAGTCTTCTATATATCTTAGTTCGGGGCGAACCAACTTTCCTAATTTATTTCAATCATTATTATAAAAAAAAACACGGAATTTATCACGTACCGTTTTACAAGTGTTTGGACCAACAATATTTCGGTTCAATTCGTAAACCTTCATCAGGGTGAGTGCGATCCGCTTCGCACGCTTGTCTATTTTTTTTACTTTTCTGGAGCTAGTAAATATTTTTTTCATTTGCATTTTCAAAATGTTCCGTTCCGAGTTAACCTACATTAAATTGCACTTATTCATTACAGTCTAAGCTACCTTACAACAACATCAAAACACTCTCAAATCAAATCGATCTTACATCATACCAGAATAACATTCCAGCGAATATACAGTCACTTGCATAAATATATACAATATACAGTACTTATAACAAGTGGAATTCAGTTCACCGCGATATATGAGTTTAGCTACGGTTCCCGAAAAACTTTCACCATGTTATAACGGTCTCGTATAGTATCATCTATTCGCTTATTTATACGTCCATCAAAAATGACTCATCGAATACATAATATCATCCTTTTGAATTTCGAATAAATATGACTGTCACATCAATAGATTTGCGATTGTCGTTTTGTTGATTATACCATAGTAAGCTTTGATTCTAATGTAACTTAGAAATAACTGAACTCTATACAGTGCTTGGTGGCAACTAGCGGTAAGATGCCAGCCATCATTGACACAGAAAAGGGCAGGATTTTCGTTATGACATATGTTTGTCCCATTCTCTGAGTATATTCGGCATATTAGCAGTGACTTAATCCCAATCTTTTAAGCTATTAATATTATTATTAAAGCCTTCTTTATCTACTTGTATTTATTTTTTTGTTTTTTTCCTAAGTTGTAAATATTAAGTATGATTAGGAACCCCTCTTTGGGTATAGGCCTCCTCCTGTTTACTCCATGTCTCTCATGTCATCAGCGATTTTGTGATGTCGTCAGTCCATCTTTTTCTTGGTCGACCTGGTTTTCTTATGCCGCTGGGTCCAACCCATCTCGTCGCTCTTATGGTCCACCTATCATCCTTACATCAAGCTATATGTCCCACCGCCATTTCAACTCAAGGGCGTAGTGGAGTGCATCTGTTACTTTTGCTTTTTCTCTTATGGATTCACTTCTGATTTTTTGTATTTTTCCAATTTTTAAGATGTTTCTTTGCATCGCCCTTTAAAGCTATTATCTCACATCAATCTTTGCCAAAAACTCGTAATAGGCCTCCAAATTTACATGCCATATACTGCCATCATAACACCATAAAATAGTTACTTGATAATGTCATGCTAATTTGGTTTTTACCGTGAACGAATTATGAACGTTTGCATTTTATGAAACTACGTTTGCAGCATCTCCGCTATAATAATCATCTACTTGCTCCGGACGTAAGTCTCTTTCAAGATCCGCCATTGAGCCCGATCTTCGGATCTTTTCAATCATTCTCTACCATATACTGCGTCCGTCGTTCCTTGAATCCGGTCCCGTTATATCACACCCTTAAATTACGGTGACCGTATCTTAAGAATAAGGCTTTAGCGGGCGCCGGGGCTCAGCAATTCATGAGTAATGCTTTAGACCTCGCGAGCCATTTTATTTATAACTATAACTGTAACACACGTAGATAAATGCGTACACTGCGGGCCAAATGAAGTGGACCCGGTACATCATTAGGAGAAATGAAGATGTTGGAGAGTTGATTGATTAGGGTATGCGTCCGTGTTATAGTTGCAAGATTATACAATCTTCAGTGGAGATAAGATAAGATAAAGATAAAAACTTTTATGTCGACGCCAATGTACTAATGAGGTGCGATTTTATTTCCTGCGGCGAAATAATTGTTTACTTGATATGTCAAGATTGGTATCGGTTCTGACAGCATATTTCTAATTGTAATTACTGATTAAAACGGGTATTTATCGCGTATGTATCTTTTTTATTTGTTATCCCGACGTTTTTATTTGTTATCAAAGTCTAACCGTGATCATAAGTACCCGTTTTAATCAGTAATTCGGTACAGTGATCGTGAAAGTTTTAAAATATGTGCTTATATTTAAGTTTTTTCTTTGTTTTAAAATTTTTCAATGTAATAAATAGTTCCTCTTAGAAACAAGTTTCAATACATTTATAGTGACATAAGTTAATTACGATAACTCATTTAACATGTATATGCCGGTAAACTAGTAGTAGGTAGCTAATGATATAATTATTAATATCTTGTATATATCATTTTATTTTCAAACCTCAGACAGGCCAGTCATTTTTATCGCCCATCATTATTCTCTACAAAAAAAATATTATAAAATCTATTACTTTCTGTTCACACCTCAAGCCATTTTCAGGTACAACTCTGTTATTTTATATTAATCGACTTTTAAAGAGAAGGAAGGTCTCAATTCACTTGTAGTTTTTGTTTGTTACCTTAGAAGTCCGTCTTTTATCAACCGATTTGCAAAATTCTTTTTTTCGGCTCAGTAGTTTGATTTTTTTTTGTTAACTGAAGTTGGTTATATTTTTGTTAAAAAGTTTCTTGTTTATAACAATGTCAATCCCAGAGAGTTGGAACTTTTATAATGCCTTACTCTTTTTATTCCTGTAAGTGTAAATAAGAGTCCATAATTCTATAAAGGATAGCTCCTGTACCGGTGAGGATAAATAGCAGCACGTGCACATGTTACTCGCATTACACTTCATGTTATGGCGTACCTATTAGACCAAGAGAACACTAGATGTAACCCTACCTTATCGTGTACCATTGATATGAGATTAAAAAACTAATGTGATAACATAATTACCGGTGGCTATTTATCGTGATATCTTGCCACACAGCCGAAACTTCGGGATAACAAATGAAAAGGTGCATACGCGGTAAAAACCCGTTTAAATCAATAATTATGTATAGTGATCGAGTAACTTAGAAAGATACTAATATGAAAATATTTTTTTAGCATGATATTCTGAATTAGTAGGACATAGTTTTAAATGATATGGCGTCACGCACCTATCCACGTATTTAAGTCTTACACTAAGACATCGACATTATACCGAAACTTGAATTTCTAATAGAATAGAAAAATAACTCTAGAACTATATAATCATTCTTTTAAAACCCTGACAAGCTTATAGTATGTCATTGAAAATCAAAATTGGCCCATGCCACTCAAAATTATTTTACATGACTTTTTTTACTTTCAATTCACTGCTGGACGTAGATATTTCCCAAAGTTGACGTAAATATTTCCCAAATATCAACGGACGTAGGTGTTTGCTACAGATCCATATCCTCGGCACTTCCAATCCAGTCTGCTATAACGTGCAGATCATCGCTCTATCTAGCTGGTGTGTCCTACAGAATGTTTATTTAACCTATTATATTTCTTGAAATCCTGGTACAAGATGAGGTAGGATTCTCTTTAGTGTCTACTTGTTCTAAATAGTTTTGTTAGTCAGCAGTGTACGAATGCACGGTGCATCGTATAATATTCTTGGCAGACAGTGTACAGATGTTCGGAGTATGGTGTTCTATACCGAAGGCTTCTGTGCTCGATTAGAACATGGTTACTCTTGTAGAATTAACTACTATTATGGGCAATTTGAGTTTTATAGGCTTTTACAATACATACACATAGTATAAACTGACATTGAAATTGGATGCTTGTAATATTTTTTTTTAATGTTGGTAGACTCTTTTATCTCTAAGCTCAAATTTTAAATAACATCGAACATTAAAATGTTCTAAAAAATACATGGCGATGAAACCAATTAAAAATGTTTTTTTTTAATATATTCCGTGCTACTACTGGGCAAAGATCTCCCCCAAATCCTTCCACATGTTCCTGTCTTTGGCGGTCCCACCAGTAAAAATATGGTATAACCAGTTTAGCTATATTTCTCCTTGTCTTTCGTTTTTGGAAGAAATAGGAAAAAGACAGTTATATTAAATGTATACCACCACCACCAGGCGTAGAAAATTGGTACTTCTAGAGCTCCTAGAGATCACAGTGCACACATTTTTTTTACTACTCGGAGATGGAACAAGCTTATGGCCCACCTGATGTTAAGTAGCCATCGCCTTTAACAGAGAATTGCCTCGTAGGTCACGCATGTGTCCTACGATACACTGCCTCAAATTTATATCTTTGATACCTGTGTAATCGCGTTTTCAATATTCTTTCAGGGCGTCTGGTTGAAGCGACGTGTGATCCGAGAACTGGCGCTTATCTGGTTCAACGCATAAGTATTGCTATTCAGCGGGGTAATTCAGCCAGTGTGTAATGTAAGCATCATGGGCGTCTTATCGCCTAACAAAGCGATCTCTTCCATACAACCTTTGGGTGAAGAGGATCATTTCTGAAGGGAAGATTGGCCGAGGTGTAAAAAGAATACACATAATAATAGAAAAAGAAAAACTAATTAACCAAAATTTTGAAATAAATGTATTTTATACATATTTATCAAAGTAGACGACCTCCGTGGCGCAGTGGGAGAATAGCCGGCTGAGATGCAGGAGGATACGGGTTCGATTCCAGCTGCGGAACAAATGTTTGCATGATCTACAGATATTTGTTCCGGGTCTGGTTGTTTCTCTATATATTATAAGTATGTATGTATTTACAAAAAAAAACGTATACACATAAGTATTCTATCAGTTATCTGGTTCCCATAGTACAAGCTCTGCTTAGTTTAGGGCTAGATAGCGCTGTGTTAAATGTCCAGCAATATTTATTTATTTATTTATATTAAATGAACCATCAAAGGCCTACATATCGTCTCGTTCGGTAAATATAAAGTAGCGTACAGACTGAGAGATCTATCTTCGTTGAGGATCGCAACGTCATTTACTCTGACGGCCTGCATGTCTTAACGTGGGTTATTAAGTATGTGCCTCTGTTGCCGACTTACACGTTTCAATAAAGTATGTAGTACTTTATAGTTCCGCGATAGAGATTCAATTAAAATGATACTCATCATTATCATTACGTGAGTCATAGGACGTCCACTGCTGAAGATAGGCCTCCCCCATAGATCTCCAGAGCAATCGATCTTGTGCGGTCTGCACTCAACAATACAATAACCACACTGATATTATAAATGCGAAAGTTTGTTTATCTAGTTTGTTACTCAATCACGTCATAACGGCAGAACCGATATCGATGAAATTTAGTATGTACGTAGATTATCAAAATCAAAAAATGTTTTTGTTTCTGTAAAATATAGAACTTTAACAAAGTTGTTGGGATCTTCTTTTAAGTATATAATACTTGTGTCAGAAGACCCCGCTCTGCAATAGCCATACAATTTATTTATATAGGTTACAGATTTTTACATGGAATAGGTTATCCAACAGTAGCGAGCACATACTGTGTATATGGGTAGAATGTATATGTACGTGTGTGTATGTATGTTAGTTGGTGTATTTGCGTGTGTATGTATGTGTAAGTGTGTATGAGTTTATGTTTTCATCTATGTGTGTGTATGCAATAGGGGGGGGTGTGTGTTTGTGTGTCAGGATGCGTGTACTGTATGAGTATAGGGAGTAAAAGAGTGTGAATTGTGTGTATGAGTGTTTTAGTATATAGCTGGACATATGTATATACTTATTTATTATTATTGTGATGTATACTATCAAAATACAATATAAATCATTTTAATTTGAATATAAACACTTATAACCTGGATTAACACTAAATATGCTACTTTTTATTGACAAACCACGCGTGCGAAGCTGCGGGCGGAAACTAGTTTATTCATGAATACAAGTTTACAAGTGAATAACATTAATATTCCTTTTATATTTACTAGTAGACCAATCCGCAGCTTCGCACGCGTAGTTTTTCAATAAAAACATTACCCTCCTTCTGTTCAGTTGGGTAAAAAGTAGCCTATGTTACTCAAGGTTAATGTAGCTTTTCAATGGTGAAAAAATTTTGAAATCGGACCAGCAGTTTTTGAGTTTATTCATTACAAACATACACACAAAAGTACAAATCTTTCCCCTTTATGATATTAGTATAAGTATATAGATTTGGAGCCTGTACTGTCCCACTGCAGGGCAAAGGCCTCCCTTCCTTCCTTCCACTTCACTCATGCGCGTGTGTAGTCCAGTCTTCCATATACGAGTCGAGTTCATCTTTCCATCGGCGTCGTGGTCTGCCACGTGATCGTTTTCTGTCTTTTGGGATCCACTCTGTTGTGGACTTCGCCCATAGCTCCTCCGACATGCGGCAGAGTTGGCAGGTGTTTGGGAGCGCAATTCCCTATTTCTAATGTGGTCTGTTAATTTAAATCCTAGGTGAATATTTATACATAGGCTAATTAGTATCCTTTTAGATGCTGAAGTTAGAAGACGCACAGAAAACGCCTGGAAGGGCTATTGTGCTATGAAAAACATGATGAAAGGTAACCTTCCACTCACATTCAAACGAAAGCTCATGGACGCGTGCATTCTCCCCATGCTTACCTATGGCGCTCAAATCTGGTCTTTGACGGATCAACAAAAGTCCAAACTCGGGGTTTGTCAGCGATCCATGGAGCGCACTATCCTAGGAGTCAAATTCCTATTATAATAAACATTTTCTGGTATTAAAATAATAATGAATGAATGAATGAATGAAATACTCTTTATTGCACACCAAACAAAAATACAGTAATAATGGAAATAAACAATTGATAAACGTACAATGGGCGATCTTAACGCTAAAAGCGATCTCTTCCAGACAACCTTTGGGTGGACAGAATAAACAAAATCAAAAGACGGCGGTGTAAGAGTGCAGACATAAACAGAACCCACAAAATAGAATATACCTATTGATTACACTAATATACATAAACTTAAATACATACAAATAATATATAAATAAACTACACTACTTAAAGAGGATAAATAACATAAACACTAACTAGCAGTTACGAGACAATGAAAGGAAATGGTTGTATACCTTGACTTTGAAAATAGGAAGAGATTGGGACGACTTTATATACAAAGGTAAGGCGTTCCACAGTCGCATAGCTTGTACTGAAGGAGTCACTGTAAAATTGTGAACTATGGGAAACTCGAAACGCTCCTTTAGATAAGAAGGTGAAGTGGGATTATATAGAATGATAAAAAGAAGTGATAGAATATGTGCATTCCGGCACTATTTTAATAATTAACATAATACTGGATATTAATATATTAAATCTCCAGTAGCCACTGTTTTATTTTTTTGTTAATAACGGCTCCCAGCAAGCTTTATCAGGTCGTCATTTCATCTAGAGGGTCACCATTCGCAAACCTTTCTGCCCCAATGGCCGTCTGTTCTTCGAACCTCGTGCCCCGCCCACTGCCACTTCGGCTCGCTAATCCTGGGTTATGTCAGTAATCTAGTTCATCTCGCAAAGAAATACCAAACATAACTCTTCATAGCACGTTCCCTACTATTAATAGTACTAATAAAGCCTTTGTAGATAGATAGATAACTCTTTATTGGATTACCACTCAAACTGAAATAGTACAAAAATAAGTACTAGGCCAAAATAAATAAAACAATACAAGGCGGCCTTATCGCTGAAAGCGATCTCTTCCAGGCAACCTTTGGATGGAGCGAAATTTACTAAAATACGAGTGCGGTGTACTTTAGAGGATACATGTACACATATATTCTAAGGTATAATAAAAATATGCTAAAGTTTTTATCCTAATACTTAATATACTTATAAACTAGACTAATATATAGGTATATACATATAGCAAACTATACTAACAGATAATATAAGTACATAAATAGTAAATAAATAACGCTAGGAAGATGATATCGTCAGGTAGTGATGTTTCAACTTCAACTTGAAGGTGTGTAAGGAGGATGACCGTCTTATATCTTCGGGCAGAGCATTCTACAGCCGAACAGCCTGGACAGTAAAAGAAGTGCTGTAAAAGGAAGTGCTGTGCGAAGTATATCTGAGTATCAAGTTTTCTGATGACCTAATAGTCATTTGAAGAATGGAGAAATTCAAACCTATCTTTCAGATAGTGGGATTGAAAAGAATAGAATAGAGAAGAGAAAGGATATGCGTATTCCGACGAAGACGAATTGGAAGCCACTTAAGCTTTGAACGGAAGGGAGACACATGATCATATTTACGGAGGCCAAATATAAATCTGATACAAAAAAATTATTAACAATCTTAAAATACACAATACATATTTCTACTTATTACTATAAAATTTGTTTATGTATAGATATAAAAAATACCATCGTTTCAGATTAGACCCCGGTTTTTGATTGTCTTGCTTTTCAGCATGGCCTCTCCGAGTGTTCTCCACAAAGATCGATCTCTTGTTTTTCTCGCCCAAGTCGTTCCCGCCACTTTTTTTAATATCATCTTCCCATCTACGATACTGTCTACCTTTACTTCTCGTTTTATTTCTAGGGCACCATTCTGTCACTTCTTTTGCCCATTTTTCCGTCCTATTTCTTACTAATGATTTTACTAATGTTTCTAATGATTGTATATTTTTATTTGTGCAACTCCATGTCTGACATCTGTAGGTCTTGCTTGGTAGGATACATGTATTGAATATTTTCTTTTTTCCTTTGATTGGTATATACGAGTTCTTCATGACATCTTTTAGAGCCCAGTATCTTTTCCATCCTATGTTTACTCTATTATTCACTGGTGGTAGAGCTTTTGTGAACGGGCTCGAGGAAGTGGGCACCACCGCCTTACCTTTATCTGCCGCCAAATAGTAGTACTTGTGCTGCTGTGTAATGGTAATGGTGTGTTCCTGTAATTACTGGCACATAGGCATAACAGCTAAGTCCTATAGTATGGCAACGTATCCACATGGAGATCAAGACAACATAATAGCTTGTTTTGAATCCATGGGTTGCAGTAGCCACTTAACATCTGGTGGATTGCATGCTCGTTTGCCATATAAGTTGTATAAAAAAACCTTTTGTTGTGAGGTCTGGATACCTACTATTAGTTCGGCTTAAATTTCCCGTTCCAAAGTTTATAAACAAACACAGCTCTCTATAATGTAATGCGCAGATCATGCGCTGATCTGGCAGTGAGTGATGCAGTATCCATTGCATTTGATTTGCATGTGCATTCCGTGGGCGGTGGTATGCCTGAGTTATTGTGTGTGCGAATGTAACGATTGTTGCGGGATTAGAACGTTGTAACTGGTTCTTTTCTCGTCTGCTTATTGCCAAGGTACGGAAGGACCTATTTGTAATAAACACGGGATATTTATCGTGATTTGAGTGTTTGAGTATCCCTAAATTTCGATGCTATTGCATGGGCCTTGGTCAAATACGGTCTTTGCAAGTAGATTTCAGTTTACCCGTGATCAAAAACTTCAAAAGTTATATGGAAAAACCTGTTAAAAAGGATATTGGTATGAACGAAAGTAACAATCATGTCATCAAAGATACATTCATCATGTCGGTATATATTTAACGACCTCCGTGGTGCAGTGGGCGTATAGCCGGCTGAGACGCAGTAGGTAGCGGGTTCGATTCCCGCCGCGGAACAAATGTTTGCATGGTCTACAGATATTTGTTCCGAGTCTGGTTGTTTCTCTATATACATATTATAAGTATGTATTTACAAAAAAAATGTATATAAGTATTCTATCAGTTATCTGGTTCTCATAGTACAAACTCTGCTTAGTTTGGGGCTAGATAGCGCTGTGAGACATGTCCATCAATATTTATTTATTTAATCTCATTTTCGCATTTATGATATTAGTACGACAAAAACTTCAACACAAACTTCCTCGTAAATATGATTTTCTGTTTACATTTCTTCACAAGAAAAGATACAGAAAACGGAATCCAATCCACACCCTTAAACAGCACACTTCATCATAGTCCTAGCGCGTTGCGATCGCATCTGCGCGCGCGCAGTGACAATGCATGTAGCTGATTTGAATAATTGCCCCGCGATCGATCGCCACCAGATTGTGATGAGAGAGAGCCGCTTGCATAAATAGCTGGTTGCAAACCATCGAGTATGGTTATACATTTTTATGAGGGTACAAAGCTTATAGGGAGCTACCTATCAGTTCTCGTTAGAAAACTTCTAAATTTAGTAGACCCCCTTTGCTTCCGGAAAACATTTATGTCGTCCAAAGGTTGTCCGGAAAAGATAGTTTTTAGCGATAATACTGCTTATGCTGCGTACTTGCCTTTATTTTTGTTTATATCTTTGCATATCTATACCGATCTATACTAATATTAATAAGTGGAAAGATTTGTTTGTTTGTTTGTAACGAATAAACTTAAAAGCTACGGCTCCGATTTCAAAAATTCATTCGCAGTATGTTCGCTACATTATTCCGGAGTAACATAGGCTACTTTTTACCCAACTGCGCAGAAGGAGGGTAATGTTTTTATTGAAAAACTACGCGTGCGAAGCTGCGGATTAGTCAGTTAGTGTAAAATATATTTGGAGTCATTAGAATTAGAACAACACCAAACCAATAATGTAAAAATCTATGTATTCTTCTTCTTCTTAGCGTGTCAACAGTTCTAAGTTTTCATTTATACTATGTTGGACAGGTGTTTGGCCACAACAATAGCATTAGGTGAGACGGTTATTATGTCCTCCATCGTGCAGGTGTTCGGACACAAAGGGCACATTAGCAAGTGCTGCATTGACTGCGCGGGATGACCGCAGTCGCACTTCGTTAAGTTAAAGTCCCTGAATCCCCATTTGCACATAATATTAAGTCTGCAGCGGCCAACCTGGGTGCGGAGCCTGTTTAATGACTTCCAGACTGGCCACGGCAGATCGATATAATCAATATGTATTGATTATACATTTTTAATTTTATAGTTTGACTATAAATCAGCTGGTTATTAGACTTTGCGTCTTCCCTAAAGCATACGTTATCTCCTAGCCAAATTTAATTACGATCCGTTCAGCCATTTAGTTGATAAAATGTAACAAGCTAACAGAGTTACTTTCGCATTTATTGTATTAATATGGATCATGCCCAAAAATCTCATTTATTTTCAACAACAGTTTTTCTTTTATCTAGCCTATGCTGACCACTGCTGGGCAAAGGCATCATCTCTCCACTTTTCTCGATCTTGTACCAAATCCCGCCAGTCCCTATAAAAAACGTCCAAATCATCGCGCCACCGCTTCTTAGGCCTTCCACGGTGTTGCTTTACATCCACAGGGATCCATCCAGTTACGATCTTAGACCACCTATTTGCTTGGATGCGGGAGACATGACCCGCCCAATCCCACTGCAACTTGACAGCCATAATACCGACGTCAGCGATGCCGGTCCTTGGGCGATATGTAAAATATTTGTATTGTGATAGTGTGATGTGATAGTATGCCATGCTTTTTGTGGCTGTGATGACGTGACTATTTAAATGTGGAAGAACCAATTTACAACAATTATTTTTTACTTAGAAAACTTTCGTGATTGATTTCAATCATTATTATAAATACGAGATTTATCACGTACCGTCTTATCGGTGTTTCGACCGACAATGTTCCAGTTTAAATCGTGAATCTTTATCAGGGTGAGTGCGATCCACTCCGAATAACGTCTCGCCTCGCAAACATTGTCGGTCGAAACACCGATAAGACGGAACGTGATAAATCCCGTATTTATAATAATAATTATTTTTTATTTACTTTTGGGGACGTAGGTATGTGGTTACTGTTGCCGTGCGCAGTGGGCGAATAGCCGGCTGAGACGCAGCGTTGCAGGTTAGATTCCCGCCGCGGAACAAATGTTTGCACGATCTACAGATATTTGTTACGGGTCTGGATGTTTCTCTTTTTAATCTAATGATATATTTACAAGTATTCTATTAGTTATCTGGTTCCCATAGTACAAGCTTTGCTTAGTTTGGGGCTAGATAGCGCTGTGTGAAATGTCCAGCAATATTTATTTATCGTTTGTCAAGTTATAGTTTGTTGTGAGGTTAAAAATGTTAATTGAATCAATTCCTAAAACCTAAATTTGTTTTTATAATTATGCTAGTTGGCATAATGTTCCTTACCTGATCTCCAGTTTTATGAAAAGACGGTTATCTAGTCTTCATTCGGTTCACTCTAGCCCTGTAGATTTATATTGACGAAATGCAAATGAGCAACGCTAACTCTCTCATTACCACGGCCGATAGAATCGCATGCAACGGTTACTTCCGAATAAATTATACTGAAATACCTCATCAATGCATAAAACGTGCATAAACTACCTGCGGACGGAGCTGGTATGCGCAAGCGCATGCGAGTGATCTGATATGGTTTACTGATGACGCCGCATTTTGCCGCCAGCTGACATACTTCTGGAGGGTTAGATAGACTGTAGATAGTATTTTATTTATAATGTTATCCGAATACATACGAAAAATTCCAAGTTTTTTAAAATCATCTCAAAAATTCCAAGCCTAGACGGGACTTGAACCCGCAACCTTTCTCTTGATACGAGGATGCACTTCCCAACTGTGCTACCAGGCCATTTCACGTCTAGGTCGAAATTAGTGAGATGATTCAGAATTAGCTAACGGCGCTTTAGTCGTAATTTATTTATTTTAAAATCATTAAAAAACTTAGACTGTAGATGTTATTTTATATAATTTTATAAACTGGATGTGAAAATAAACAAAGCCTAATAGCTATCTATTAGGCTTTCCTTTATCTATTTCGTAAAATCGATTCAAAAGTAGAAGGTTAGAAGGCATTAAATAAATAAATAAAATGTTGCTGGACATTTCACACAGCGCTATCTAGCCCCAAACTAAGCAGAGATTGTACTATGGGAACCAGATAACTGATAGAATACTTAAATCCTTTTTTTTGTAAATACATACTTCTAATATATAGAAAAACAACCAGACCCGAAAAAAATATCTCCGTGGGGTGAATAACCGGCTGAGACGCAGGAGGTAGTGGGTTTGATTCCCGCCGCGGAACAAATGTTTGCATGATCTACAGATATTTGTTCCGGGTCTGGTTTCTATCATCATCATCATATCAGCCGTAGGACGTCCACTGCTGGACAAAGGCCTCCCTCATTGATCTCCAGGAACTACGGTTGGAACGCCGACCTGCGGTTCTTACCAAGTCGTCTGCCCATCTTGTAGGTGGACGTCCAACGCTGCGCTTGCCGGTCCGTGGCCTCCATTCGAGAACTTTCCGGCCCCATCGGCCATCTGTTCTGCGCGCTATATGGCCTGCCCATTGCCACTTCAACGTGCTAATCCGTCGGGCTATGTCGGTGACTTGAGTTCTCCTACGTATCTCCTCATTTCTGATTCGATCCCGTAGAGAAACCCCGAGCATAGCTCTCTCCATAGCTCGTTGAGCGACTCTGAGCTTATTCATAAGGCCAATAGTGAAGGACCACGTCTCGGTTCCGTATGTCATCACTGGTAACACACACTGATTGAAGACTTTCGTCTTAAGGCACTGAGGTATGTTGGACGAAAAGACGTTGCGAAGTTTCCCAAACGCTGCCCATCCGAGTTGGATTCGACGATTGACCTCTTTCTCGAAGTTGGACCTACCTAATTGGACTGTTTGTCCTAGGTATATATACGCGTCGACAACTTCAAGAGCCGAGTTCTCAACCATAACTGGGGCAGGCACGACATGGACATTCGACATAATTTTCGTCTTGTCCATGTTCATTCTAAGCCCTACCCGTTGGGAGGCTTTCGAGCATCGTGCTGAGCTCTTATGCTGATTAATTATTAATTAAATAATCTTTATTTCGGGCAACAATAGAGAGGTACAAGATATTAAAACTTAATTCTATGGCCTATATAAATATATACCTTAGTGACTACCATACATATTTTAATACTAAAAACGAATTGTTGTCACGTAAATGCGTCACGCGTGTGACGCAAATGCGTTGCACCGTGCGGTATGACTAAGCTGAATACAAAAGTTTCAAATTATTGATCGAGCGAAATGAGTCTCTAAATCAACTTGTACAAATCGGCGTCGTAAAATTTAATATATAGGTAGGTAGTGATGGCACAATTTGGTGTGACTAAATGAGTTAAAATGTGGGGGTCGGAGGGGGGTAGGGGTTGTTGAGTTATTGTGGTTCAACAGGGGTAAAAAAAACAAAATGTAACTATACCGTCAAATGGCACGTCTAATAAATGGTCTTTGTAAGTAACTTGCGACCCGTTTTTACTTTTAGCTTTATCTTGTAGTTTGTTATAAAAACGGAACTTTGACAAAATTCACAGGGTACACCAGTGACCCCAAAGTGCTGTAATGTGGTATACGTAAGCTACATAAGTGACACAAGTATACTTAAAAGGCTGAAATCCGGAATAACCTGTGAATAGGTTTCTTCTAGGCAAGCGTGTACCATCGTAGACTGCATCATCGTTTACCATCAGGCGAGATCGTGGTCAAACGCAAGCCTATAATATATTTAAAAAAAAACTGCAATTTGTACTTCAAAAAAGAGTAACCAAATTACAAGAAGTCCCATTACCATTTTAGATAATTAAAATTTCATACATTAGGTACATAGTTACTATTCTTGTTATGATATATTTGTAGTCGTATCGATACTCGAGACTTTTAATTAATCTATTTAACATTAAAATAAACATTAGCTTCTCTTTTAGTGTAACTGTTAAACTCTTTATTTGTTAAGGTTTATGGAGGAGGTCGTTGATGCCTGCGACACAGTCTTTTTACTCCTGCTATTTTATTAATCAAAAAATTAAAGCTTTAGCGACTAAACATGTTTAAATTTTACGTATTTGTATGATTTGACAACTCCTTAAATCATATTTAGCTACTAAATACATCATTGCTTAGGCATGATGTATGTATATATATATATGCGAGTCGCCCTAAGATTATTTTTTTTATTTTTTGGGAGGGTTGCGAGACATATATTCGAACCACTAGTTACAAAGCATAGCAATACAGTAAAATATATCTCTCGATAAGTAATAATATCCTTCAATAAACACTGTTTAACATAGTATAACCAGTTCAGTATTAAGTGTAATGACATTAAGATACAGCTATCCCCATTATAATAAATGTAAAAACGGCTCCAACTTCCTCACGAGTGGACACTGCAACTGGTCCAATATGCAAAACCGCGGGCGAGTCATTAGATGTGCAACACATTGTACGGGATGCCGGCCACTCCGATACACAAGAGCTTTCTAACACCACTGATGCTACAGATTTGCGATTTGCTAACTATATTCCACCTTTCTACACCGAGAAACCGTTTCCTAACAGAAAACATTATGTGTGACACAATAAGGTCTAGATCTACCTGAATTTAAACTGAGCTGTCGCTTATCAGGGCAATGCAGCCAGTGTCTTGGTAATACTTCCATTTACTAGTGATCTACTAGTTCAGCATCTATAGATATTTTACTTAGAAAACTTTCTTGATTTATTTCAACCATTAAAACACCGGTTTATAGGTGTTTCGACCGACAATATTCACGATATAGGTTCAGGAATTGAACCGAAACATTGTCTGACGTTTGCAGTCTTTAGATGATTCACCTATTTCTGTTGTATTTTTAAAGAGATATGATGTGAATATGCTTTCTGTCAATAAATGCCTTCTTCTTCTTAGCGTGTCAAGAGTTCTAAGTTTTCATTTATACTACCTTGGATAGGTGTTTGACCACAACAATAGCATTAGGCGAGGCGGTTATTAGGTCCTCCATCGTGCAAGTGTTCGGACACAAAGGGCACATTAGAAAGAAAGAAAGAAAAAACATTTATTTGTGACCGTACAAAACATACACAACACACAAGAAAGATACACACAATAGAAAAAATTCATACACACAAAAACAGCAATACCCAACAAATGTGTGTCTCACAGTTACCTATATACAAATGACCGACGTCACAAAAAAGCGTCCAACTCAGCATTTGTTGTGCTTTTGACACAACGCTGAGCTTCCGTTGGAACCATTTAAAAATAGGATGTCACGGATGACTGCCTGCACAGTACCACAATGACAAAAAATATGAATATATAGATAAATATAAGTTACCATACTCAGGAAAAATAAATAAATAAAAAATATAAAAAAGTAGCTTAGGATATTAAGTTATAAAAAGTACAAGAACAAAAATTGAGAGGATTGGGGAGAACTAGGCGAGAATGTGCATTAATCAGTCCCACTGCTAAGCAAAGGCCAATCTGCTAAGTAATCAGGCTGCCAGAAGCATTAGCAAGTGCTGCGCATTGACTGCGCGAGATCGCCGCAGTCGCACTGCGTTAAGTTGGAGTCCCTGAATCCCCATTTGCACATATTAAGTTTGCAGCGGCCAACCTGGGTGCGGTAACTGTTCCTGGGGGGTGAGAAAATAAGGCAGTGGGGAGTTACTTTTTATCCACAGTGTGCGTAATAAATGTATTGTATGTAGCAAGTCCAAAGCCTCCACAGTCAGCCCGCGAAAACTTTCTATATGAATAGTAGGTGCATGCATTGTAATGGGTACAAGATAGACGCGGGAATGGAAAGTATGTCCCGGGGCGTGATTACCATTATATCCAATCGATTTACATTACTCACGAGCTTTTCTGTCTTTTCACTGCCCTTTACATAGTAAAAGGGTTTTAATATGCAGCTTTTGGTAATAAAAACACATTTGTTTTGAAAAACTACGTGTACAGTTAACTAAATTACGGTTTCGTTTGCATTGGATTTGCACTGGAATGGAGCAAGTGGGTTCCGGAAAAAATATTTTTTGCTCTGCTGTATGCGTAATATCAGTTAAGTACTGGTGGTAGAGCTTTTGTGAACGGGCTCGAGGAAGTGGGCACCACCGCCTTACCTTTATCTGCCGCCATATAGCAGTACTTGTGCTGCTGTGTTCCAGTTAGATGGTAATGGTATGTTCCTGTAATTACTGGCACATTGGCATAACAGCTAAGTCCTGTAGTATGACATCGTATCCACATAGAGATCAAGACAACATAATAGCTTGTTTTGAATTCTTTGTGGATATCCATGGGGTGCATTAGCCACTTAACATCTGGTGGACTGCATGCTCGTTTGCCGTATAAGTAGTTTAAAAAAAGTACAGAAAAGTAAACTTAATAAGTAACAACATAATTAATAACTTTTTAACAAAAATATAACCGACTTCAGGTAATAGAAAAAAAACTAGTTTTAAAAAACCGATTTTGATAAAATTTCTATGTTACCAATATGAAAGTATATCCATAAAATTTGTGGGTTGCCCTCATTTTTTTGGGATTCTACCATCAGATCCTGACATGGTGCCAATGTGACTACCTGGGAAGCGCCCTTAAAACTCATTAACCAAAAAAAGAATTTCTCGAATCAGTCCAGGCGTCTTCGAGTAATCGGAGAACATAAAAAAAAATCCGACGAATTGAGAACCTCCTCCTTTTTTCGGTCGGTTAAAAATGGTATTTAACCTATAGTTGCGCCATGTTCGTTCATCTGTTTATACGCAGTTTATTCTTAGACTAAATAAAATGTTTCTCTTTAAAGATGTTGGGGCTCCGAGCAACGAGAATTGGTGTTAACCACTCTAAGTAAACCTCAAAGAAGATGTAACTTTTTAACAAAAATATAACCGAAATAACCTGAACTACTTAACCGATTTTAATGTAATTTCTATTAGACCAATATGAAAGTATATCCTTTCAAATAAAAAAAGCATTTTCCAAATCGGTTGATAAATGACGCAGTTCTGAGATAACAACAAACATAAAACCGAATTGCGTCCCTATAAAATTTTACTGTTACCTTGATCTTTTTGGGATCCCATCATCAGATCCTGACTTGGTGCCAACTGAACCACCTAGAAAGTGTACCCTTTTAAACAAAAAAAGAATTTCTCGAATCAGTCCCGGCGTCTTCGAGTAATCGGGGAACATACATAATAAAAAACTGGTGGTAGAGCTTTTGTGAACGGGCTCGAGGAAGTGGGCACCACCGCCTTACCTTTATCTGCCGCCAAATAGCATTACTTGTGCTGCTGTGTTCCGGTTAGATGGTAATGGTATGTTCCTGTAATTACTGGCACATAGGCATACCAGCTAAGTCCTATAGTATGGCAACGTATCCACATAGAGATCAAGACAACATAATACCTTGTTTTGAATTCTATGTGGATATCCATGGGATGCAGTAGCCACTTAACATCTGGTGGACTGCATGCTCGTTTGCCATACAAATAGTATAAAAAAAGATTCCGATGAATTGTCTACCTCTTCTTTTCTTTAAGTTGATCAAAAAGAAATGCAATTTGCAACTGACTCCTATATGATAAAACGCATAACATCGCATCATCAAAATAAAACCAGCAACGTATCACCGCCTTTTGCATCAATTGAACAGCCGTGCTCTTTGAAGTCACCGGAAACCATCAAACGTCATTACTGATTGCCCCGCCAAATGATCTCATAACCTTTCACGGTATCAAACTATCAAGCAATTGATTGCTTGCTTTGCTTGCTAACAACCAGCGGTACCTGGTTGATATCCGATATAATCTGACTCCCATTAAGGTTATTATCAGCTCGTATGCAAATGGCGACTCATTCGAACGGCAGATTTCATTATGAATACGATAGCATCTTACAGGAGGACCGAGGAGTATTCTGGATATATTAAATCGCTAGAATGTTTTTAATTCTTCAGGCCATTCATGTCTAATTTTTAGTCTAGTTAAGTGTTTATCTAAATTGGTGGTAATGTGTTTTAAATAAATTTAAAATAATAAAAAACTAACTTCTACCATATTGTCCTAAAAAAATCTGTTGTTTAAGCCTAATAGATGAAATTGAGGAAATGGTATAGTAATACAAAATAAATATGATTTATTGACCTACTTATAGTTAAATTTTAAGCAAATAGTGGAGGCTATTCTGCTAGTACAAAGTACACACGGCTACACATCAAGCTATACATTGCCAGTATAAGCTGACCTCGCATTGTGTAGGCTTTTCGTAGAATGCGAGTTCAGCTTATACTGGAAATGTATAGCTTGATGTGTAGCCGTGTGTACACAAACCTAATTTTTATTTTGTTATACAATATATTTTCTACAACCGAAATCAAGTTTAAGTCAAATAAAGACCATTACAAAAAACCACACTAACCATAAATAAAGAATCCGGCCAAGTCCGAGTCGGTTTCGTGGACGAAGTTGAACTTGAAATATTTTGTAAATATGAACATTTCAAGTTCAACTTCGTGCTCGACTCGCACTTGGCCGGAGTCTACCTGTTGCCGGTATCAATATCCAGCTAAAACGAGCAAAAAATCACGTTTATTGTATGGGAGCCCGCCCTTAAATATTAATTTTATTCTGTTTTTAGTATATGTTGCTTTTACAACATTTTATAACACAAATTAAAACACAATTTATTCTGTTTCTAGTATAGTGAAAATTTCAACTGTCTAACTATCACAGTTCATGAGATACAGCTTGGTGACAGACGGGCAGACAGACAGACAGACGGACGGACAGACAGACAGCGGAACCTTAGTATAAGGATGCCCTTCTACCTTTTGGGTACAGAACCAAAAAGCGAGGGATCATATAAAAAATACAGAAGAAAGTTTTGAATGCATTTTCCTGGTCAAAATGATTATATGGTTTTTAAAGTAGTCATGGGTGAATAAATGATTCAAATACGCTTTCGAATTGCTGTCGTTTTTCTCTTCAGCCAGCTTAATTAGTTTTCCTTTGCAAATAAGTAACATCAAGCCTTCCCAATGCATGTTTTAATTAAAATTTCTCATCTTATCGATTGAGCGACAATCTTAAAACGAGATATACCAGAATAACCTCTCTAACGCAGGTTTTTACGATATTTTATTGGTATCACGTATTATCCTAATGGCCATATGCCAATAATTATTAAACCTTATAATTGAATGATTATTGGTATAGTAACTACATATTACCCAGTTTCTAGTACACAGTTGAGTAGTTTTTTATGTCTAAGCTTGCTGGTTCGATTAGGCTTCCAGCAACATGTGGGTTGATAGTAATGACATTGTAAGCAAGGATTATCTGTTTCATTTAATGGATATGGAAAGATCGCTTAGAAATATGCATGATGATAAGATGTTTACTCATTTGAATTAAAATAACGGAATATAATTAGCATTTGATTCTAAAGTCTAATAAATACCATTTATCCAAAGATCCTGTGTTTTTGTATGAGATAGTTTTATTCTATTACTAAGGCTCCGCTGTCTGTCTATCCATCTGTCATCAGGATGTATCTCATGATCCGTGATAAATAGACACATGAAATTTTCACAGATATTGTATTTCTGTTGCCGCTATAACAACATATACTAAAAACAGAATAAATTAAATGTTTATGGGGAACTCCCATACCACAAACGTGATTTTTTTTGCTCGTTTTAGCTCGATATTGATAACGGCAACAGGTAGACGCTTGAAATATTTAGTTATGAGTAAATATTCACTTTAAAATAAATAATTAAATTAAAATAAATATTTAAGGGAGGATCCCATACAGCAAACGCGATTTTTTTGACGTTTTTGAATTAGGATTATAAGATAATGGTACGGAACCCTTCGTGCGTCTGACTCGCACTTGGCCGGTTTTATTTTTGTTTAGTTTGTCATTGACTGAGCAAGCGAAGTGTCTCAGTTTCGAGATTGGCCAAAAAATGCTTTTGTCCGGCTGTCTGTCTGTCTGTTCTCAGCCACTCATAAATAGGCACATATTTTTTTTAATCGATCGCTATTTTTGATTGGGGGGGATAATTTTCTGCAGCGTTATTTATCAACGGATTTCAATTAAATTTGAGAGGCACACTAAAGACTTCATTCTACGCAATAAGTTGTGAAAAAAACTCCAAAAGGGAGGAGGAGAGAGGAGGGGATACGTGCTGTAATGATATTATGGACGGACATCAATAATTATGTTTCGAAAAATTTATACTCGCTTATACCAGTCAGACAGCGCAGCCCTCTCCGCCTTCACGAGACGAACCCATAGATACCAGATTAGACCTTTTAGGAGCAAGGGAACGCTCAAATGTCTACATAGGTAAGTAAACCTATTGGAATATTCAGTCAGCTGAAATTCGATTTAAAATTGGACTTTCTTCGTTAATTTTGTTGCGCAAATTACTTGTTGGACTTGGAACAAGAGGTATAGTGTTCTCACAGAACCACTAGTTCAATAAATAATATAATATGCGCCTTCAAGTTCCCATCTTGTTTTATTTTACAAACTTCCAAAGATACAGTTCAGTTTGTTACTATTTCAAAAATATTATTTTATCTCGCAAAAGCACAATTAGACTTTGAAAACAAAGGCGAAACGATGTTTATACAGGATGTTTGTTTATCAGTTAGAAACTGAAATCCATCGACGTTTAATTACGGGCTAAAGTTTCGTAGTAGACAATACAATGGGGGATCACATTACATAGGTATCTTCCTTCTGATAGATTAGAGATTACTTCAATGTTTTGGATTATAAACTATTTTGTTGAGATTTTCATCATCATTGACTAATTTCATCATCATATCAACCATAGAACGTCCATTGCTGAACTTAGGACTCTCAAATAGATTTCTAGAGCGAGCGATCTTGTTCGGCCTCCACTAGGGCTTGCATTATTCGTAAGATTTTGGTATCCGAATAATTCGGATAGAAGTGAACTTTACTATTCGGAAATCGGGATATTACGGATAATGCGAATAGTTTTGGGAAAAGCGTTAAAAACGAAAATAATTGTTATTAAAATATATATACACAATTTTTAAGTTATTCCAACATTCACCATTAAAATATAAATCACTTTTGACAAAAAGGAAACCCGAAAGGTAAACTGTAGATCACGTTTTCTGACACAAAACTTAAACAATAAGTAAGCAACTTGTCAGTCGCGACTTTCTAAATGTTTTATATTGCGACAAATATTAAAAATAAAGGATAAACAATGTTTTAAATTCAGATGACTTTTTAGATACATATACTTACAGCTCATAATTATGAAGTTATGGATGTAGTTAATTTCATGTTCAAATCGTGATTTTTTGATGAATTTTACTATTTGTTTCATTTGAATTATCCGAATATATTGATCATCACTATCCGGATAGTAAAATCACACGGATATCCGAATAATACGGATATTCGGATAGGCAAATTTCAAGCCCTAGCCTCCATCCAACAGCCAAGCAACCTACGAGTATATCAGGCAATCTTTCCATCTAGTGAGGGGCCATTTTACGCTGCGCTTGGCATTGCCTGGTCTCCACTCGAGAAGGCTGTCAGTATTTCGAGCTTGCTGATCCTATGTACTATATCATTCAAAGTCAAAGCCAAAATGTTTTGTTCATTAAAATCACAAGGATCACTTTGAAACGTCAATTTTACTGCGTGTTCCTTCGCGACCAAGCCAGGAAAGAAAGGCAAGAAAACAAGGCTGGTTGTTTTTTTTAATGATCCTTTTAGAGTACATAATAATACAGGAAATAAAGTAGCATTGTAGCATATTGAACGAGTTGGAGCAATTTCAATCCCAAGCTTCTCTATCATCTAAATAACCCGATATTTTATAGTAGGCGTTTTTTATAAACATTTTGTTTAATTACGTTTTTAAATTTGTTAATTGTCAATTTTTGTATATCACTTTGGAGTTTATTATAAAAGCGGACACATTGCCCTTTAAACGATTTACTAACTTTATGGAGTCTACAAGTGGCAACAGCGAGTTTATCTTTATTTCTAGTATTAAAATTATGATTATCGCTATTTTTCTTAAACAAATTAATATGTTTGTGAACATACATCAGGTTTTCATAGATGTATTGACAAGGGAATGTCATAATATTTGAGTGACCTTGGTTTGTTTAAAAATCATTTGTGATTTGAATCTCGTAGAGACAGACCTAGCATAGCCCTCTCCATAGCACACTGAGCGACCTATGCCTCTTGTAACCTCTAGCGACCTGAGCCTTCTTGTAAGACACATAGTGAGAAACCATCTTTCTGTGCCATTTGTCATGATTGATTGATTGATTGAATAGTAGATTATGAACCAAGGGGATAAAGCAGTGTCTTCTGTCGCGTTTGACGATTTAAATCGCGAGCGTAACGAAGGACTCGAGGTAGCGAGGGTGTTAAAAACTTAAATCACGAGCGAAGCGAGGGATTTAAGACGAGTCCTGAGTGTAGCGAGGGATTTAAGTTCACCCAAGACTAAGACAGATTTATCACCGAGGAAAATACTCTACTTTTCATACCATTTGCGAAAAAATTAACACAATAATAATATGAGATAAGCATTTATTAAAAATAATGACAATTAAAAGTAAAAGTTAACATTCGAATCATTGGTCCAATTATTGATAGAGAGAGTTACATTTTTGTTTGGTACATTTATTGTTGATGAGTTGATTTGAGTATTTCTCTGTTCTTGCGTCTGAGGAACTTGCGTTTCATTGTAGATAGTATACGTCGGAGATAGTGGTGGTGGTGCATCGTGAGTTACGGACGAAGATAAGATGCCGGAAGTTGATGGTTGTGGCTCTGATGGATTAAGTTTTATATTTTTGTTAATTTGACTGCTTAATATGGTTTTATTCGCCATTGAGCTTCTCTATCGGAGCTCCAACCACCGTGTCTTTTTATTGAGGTAATATCCGCCCCTGAATCCGCCAAGAAAGTCGCCGAAGTTCTTCTAAAGCAGTGACCGGTGTAGAGTTTAACATCTTTAAGTTTTAAATATTTAGCAATTTCCTTTGGCATATTGCTAATTTTATTTTTGTCGATGGCTTGTCGAGTACATTTCCCATTCCGATAGTTTATAAAAAATCTATTGTTTTCCATGTTGGTGGGAGTAATGCTTGGTATTTATGAATGATTTTAGTATATTGTCCTTGTACATGAATGACCGATTTTTCTTTGTCTTAGTTTCCTTTACATTAATCAGCAGTAACTCATTGGAAGGATTTTCAACGTCCTCCACCTTTAAGTTTACAAGTTCACATCCGCGGCAAGCACCATTGAGTCCAATTATTAAGGCCACCTATAACAAAGATAAAAAGCAGGTAAATATATAGAATAATGACCATTACTAAGATACCAAATATTCATAGTTAAATCATGTACACTTACTTTTGTGGCCAGAAAAGTTTCGTCAGGAGCTTTAATAAGAAATTTTTCCACATTTTGAGTCGTAAAAATTTTAGACTTCTTTGCGCAATGCCCTTTTGATTTTCTTTTTAAAAAAGCCAGTAATTTTGTGAATCTATTTATTTCAATGCTGTGTTTGATGCTTATTGTAGCTTTCAGTTTTGAGTATATGAACAAAAGTGTATTCGGATTCTTTGTCTTGGATAAATAATCAAAATAGACCAGAAGTACTGATTCTGAAATTGATAGGTCTTTCGCACTTCTCTACGTTGAAAATTCTACGTAAGTTTTTAAACATTTTCCTTGGATTATGTTGGAAGCAAATTATTTATAATTGCGGCAGCATTTGCATTGATGGAATCCGACAATTCACTGTAACTGTCGCTTTGATTTAACATCGTAACGTATTTTTAGAAAATTAACTTATTTATAAAAATATATTAAAATAAACTTAACGTTTATGTATTTGAAGAAAACAAAAACGCGGCAAATTATTAGACTAATATTTTTTTGTCGGAAAAGCAAAGGCATCAAGCTCATACGGCCTCGTCGGTTTTCGTAATTTTATTTAATAATCATAACTGCTTAATAAATGCGTATTCCTTTTTCAAAGAGATGTATAATGCTTTATATACAAACTCAATGGTGTAAACACAGATGTAGTTCAGTATAAATTTCGGTAAGTATTCCACATTTAAATCACATTCTCCCCCTAGAGGATGAATGAAATTCAGTACAATTTTCTTTCCCTGTTCTTAACAGATTAAAAATGACTATTGTTATGTTCGCTTTTTGTGGCATAGAATGTCACTTTTTTGAGCAAGTGGTACGAAAAATACTTTATTGCACTTATAAAACTAGTACAAAGGCGAACTCAATGCTAAAGAGCATTCTCTTCCAGATAACCTTTGCGTAGTGTAGCTAAAGATGTGTAGGTAGTGCACAGGAAAGGGAACTAATGAAAAATTTGCACAGGACTAATAAAAATAGCAAAGGTACATACTACTTAAATACTTTTTATCATAGACTAAACTATACCAATATTAAATAAAAATACCTACATAACAATAGAAGAAGTGATAAGGAAAGATTAAGTTGCTCAGTTTTGGTCGGTTTGACCGAGAAGGTGCCTATAGACTCTCAATCTGAATGCTTCCACTGAAATAGCCTCGAAATAGTTTGGTGGCGTATTATTCCAGAGACGAGTAGCGGTTATGGTGTATAATGGTATAAATAAATAAATCTAGGATGAGTAAAAGTAACGCATCAACCAGTGTGGTCCTTGTAGATTGGGGCAAGAAATTTTTAAGCGTTTCAGAGTATGCATAGTACCAGACATCCTCCTACTAATCTGGTTAATATGATGGTCCCATGACAAATTATGAGTAATGAATAGTCCCAAATTCCTAACCTCCTTGCAGAACTGCAGTGTAATTTTATTATATTTAACCGGAGGAAGAGTGTTAATATTATTTTGAACATTGTTGTTATTTATGCATCAACATATATTTAAAATCGAAGTTGTAAAACGAATACCCACTCGAGGAAATGATGCCTTTGCAGGTTGGTTGTAGGAAGTGGCTTAGAACCATGTGCGACGTACTACTACAAGGCAGTTGACGACTACTTATCAACCGCAATACAATTCTACTTTAAGTTTAGGTCAATCTATCTCAAAATTAGATCGAGATATAAAAATAAGTAAAATTTATTTTAATAAAAATTACAAAAGCGTTGTCACAAATCTCTACAAAGCGACTTCAAAAAAGGAGGAGGTTATCAATTTGACTGTTATTTTTTATGTTTGTTACCTCAGAACTTTCGACTGGGCGAATCGATTTTGATGATATTTATTTAATTAAAAGCTGGTCCCGTGTGGTCCCATTTCCATTTGGTCCAGTTCTGACTATGGCATCCATGAGAAAACCATATAAGTCTTAAATTTGTTTAATTTTTATGTTATGTTTGGTTTGTTAGCTCAGAGCTCCGATATATATTAACCAATATAGAAAATTAGTTTTTTATTTGTAAGGATATACTTTTATATTGATCTCATGGAAATTTCAACGAAATTGGTAGAGTAGTTTGGTTTTTATTGTTATCTGAAGTTAGTTATATTTTTGTTAAAAAGTTACTTGTAGAAGCTAGAATGACACGGCCCATAAATAAAGATAGTACATCAAACAAGCAATTACTCAAAGCAAAATAATTAACCGAACAATACTAATAAATAAGCCACTGTATTACTTAAGAGCTTGCCTTCACAATATATCTGATTTCAGTGCCACTACATTTACAAATTTCCTTGCAATTTGCTTTCCTAAATTGGACCTTAAGGATATTGGTTTAAAGGTTATAGATGTTAAGGGTATGTTTGTTGGTAGGGCATAAATTGAATGTTGACATATGAATACGGAGGACAATGCTATGTCCGATGTCCAGCCGAAGTCGACTCGCGCGTAAATTGGAGAGTAACCTATCACCTATCTCACAAAGCTTTTTAAAGAACAACGAGACGGGAAAATACACGAGTTTGATTGAAATTAAGACATAATTTAAATGAGCATTGTCATTTTAACACGTTCCCAGTGGCACAGATTTATCTGTACTTTCCATTACTGCATTACGGGTCGTTTTAAACCTTGTCCTAAACCAGAGATTGTGGCGGCACGAGACATATTAAACCCCACCGCCCGTAGGAGACCAAAATCCTTTTTTTGGCGCCAAATAAGACAAAGTGTACGGTTTTTTTTTGTGTGCGGCACGAGGTCTAATAAACCCGGCATTGAGGTTGGTATACCATAAAACTAGGAATCAATAGCACATCTCAGATATATAGTTATCTCTTTCCTACACTGAATCAGATGCAAGGTATGCCTGCCGCAGGACAGAGACGTTTAAGTTTTTTCTTACCGCTATAAAGACGAGACACGGACATGGTGTTTTAAGCCCTGTTTCGCACTTATCGTGTTAAGCACACATTTTTGACGATAGCATGCAAGACAGTTAGTGCAATTAGAACTGTAAGTTTAGTTTTTTAAAGTGCAAACTCAAAACTAAGTCGTTCTAACGAACCATAGACCCGAGTAGGTAAATGAAGATCTGCTTTAAATTATGAAAATTACTTTCTGGTCCTAAAGAAAATGCAAGTACTGAATAAAAAATTACGATGACCATAGATCAAAATATGTAGTTCTAGGAACTGGTCGAAAATGAGCATGTTCGAAAATAATGTTTAGAGAAAACGGTTATTCTCATGAGCAATATGAACGACAAAAGACGATTGCCCTTTAGTGGGAAAACTTAAACAGAGGATAATACGTTATTCGAGTATTATAACTGTCATTTATTAAGTCCCTCGCCAGCGGCTTCGCACGCGTTGTTTGTCAACAAAAAGTAGCCTATGTGTTAATCCAGGTTATATTCTACGTACATACTAAAGTTCATCTAAATCGGTTCAGCCGCTACGACGTGATGGAGCAACAAACAAACATACAAACTTTCGTATTTATAATATTAGTATTATTGGCCTAATTTTCAATTTATTAAATAATGGATTTTAGGGCGACTTGCACAACCATGCCTAAACGTATTTAGTAGCTAAATATGATTTAAGGAGTAGCCAAATTATATAAAAACGTCAAATTTAAACATGTACGAGTATAGTCGCGAAATACGTTTAGGGATAGTTGTGTAAGCCGGCTTAAATGTCGTATTTCTAAAAATATAAATCACTAGCTGTTGCCCTCGACTTCGTTTGTACGCGTTACACTATTAAAAGTGTGGGTAACCTAGAAATAAAGCTAAGCTCACTGTTGCAAATTGACTTAACACCCCATTTTTATCTCATGCGAACTGATTTATGTTATAAAAGGTAGCCTATGTGGTAATCCAGGCTATAACCTACGTATATACCAAATTTCATCGAAACCGGTTCAGCCCCCCCCCCCCTCAGGTACCCCGGGTGTTGCCGGTGTCAATAGGCGACGGTGACCGCTTACCATCGGATGGGCCGTAAGCCTGTTTCCCCACAAATAACATAAAAAAGTCGTTACGACGTGATTGAGTAACAAACAAATAAATAAACATCCAAACATTCATATTTATAATATATAATATAATGATAATATATATATCATGTATTGTAACTCCTTCCGTTTCGGCCTCAGATCGTCGCAATGTAAAACTTTAGGCTAAGAGCCTCAAAGTAGATAAACATTCCAAAGAAAATGGCATATTAAAAAGATAACAATTAGAAATACGGAATGCTTGAGAAATAATTCAAGGGTTTGTTTTAAGAAGTCGGCGAACCCCGAGCGCAACTTCAATTCGGCCGCGTCAAAAACTTCGGCCTGTATATCGCTACCCATGTTTAGTGACGAAGTTTAGCCACGCAGAGCGACAGTGATAGCAAATGACCGATTCTAAATTTGATTAGATTTTGACCGTGTTCCGTAATACCAAAAATTATGACTGAAAACTTGTTGTATTTTTCTCATTGTGTTGTTATTCTATATCTAGACGATATAATCTATGTTCCCATGACTAAGATACGTAAGATGTTGTTATTTTTAATACGAAACAATTAGGTTGAAAACAGTTCTTTTATGACGTAAAAACATGCAGAATGCGATACGCTTCTATTTCATTTTAGGTAAGTATATTGATCTAATATATGGTTGGGAACCTAGATAAATACTATTCAAATTAAAATAATACCTTATTAAGGTAGAAATATGCGCCAATTAGAAATGATCTTGGTAGTACGTGTTGTATAGGAGATTCCCCTCCGGTCAAAATCAAATCAAAATCAAATCAAATATTTTATTTTGCAACACACATTATACAAAAATAACAACAAAAATAAAACAGTATATCAATAAAAACAACATAAAAACTTAAAACTAGGTACACAAATTGGTTGCAAAAAAAGGTCTCAACTCAGCGTGTGCAGGACGTGAGAACCTGCGCTGGTCTTCCGTTGAGACCTTAAGTTCACCCCTTAAGTTTTGTAATTTACCTAAAGAATGAGGGCTGTATGTAATCCTGTTCAATCCTATCCATCCATGCAATTCTCATAGACAATTTAGTATAATAAATACATAAATAATGCTGGAAATTTTACGTTGTTAGCCAATATGCATGTAACCTATTTTATTTAAATATAATTAAGGATGTTTAATGACAGGTTTATAATGAGCGTAGGACGTCCACCCACAAGATGGGCAGACGACTTGGTAAGAACCGCAGGTCGGCGTTGGATGCAGGCCGCTTCCAACCGCAGTTCCTGGAGATCAATGAGGGAGGCCTTTGTCCAGCAATGAACGTCCTACGGCTGATATGATGATGATGATGAATGACCGGTTGGTCGTCCCAAGTATCGCTGGAACGACAGGATGGAAGCTGACCTGCGCGACCTGGGAGCCGACAACTGGCAAGAGATGGCAATGGACAGAGGAAAGTGGAGAGCTCTCATATCGGAGGCCAAGACTCACTTTGGGTCCCTGCGCCAATGGAGTAAGTAAGTAAGTATTTTTAATGAGATTGTATTTCATTTAAGCTTAATATGAATCCAATGAATCTCATTCTATTTTCAAATTTACTTAAGCCATAGGGCTGTAATCGCATTTACAGGGCCCTTACCGAGTTTAGAATAACCCACTTTCAGAGCATGAGTGATGAAAAGAAAATAAATTATTGTTAGGTACTTCAACTATACTTGTTTTTTAAGTATGTACAATAAAGTAGTTTCTTTAAATCAACCAATCTAAAATTAACATAAATCTAAAGGTTTTATTAATTAATAAATAAATTGAAAATGAAAAAAAATAATTGGAACAATCCACTCGCAGACTTCAATTTACCCATGATCAGCCACCACCGGCCCGACTGAAAAGTCTTAAGAGCTTCCTCCAATCCACCAACCCCACGGATAAAATCCCGGCAGTAGCGAGTCTTGGATCATGGTCCTCCCATCACACTGCCCCTCCTGATTTCAATCCACCAGCGGAGCATCTTCCTTCCGGCTACAAGCTGCAGTGTCCAATTTGGAAGCCCCTTAACCGGTTGCGCACCCAAGTTGGCCGCTGCCGAAACAATCTAGCCAGGTGGGGCTACATCGACCCATTCCGAAGCCAGTGCCGCTGCCACCTCACAAACAATGGCCCACCTTCTCTCATGTCCTGTGTGTTCAACCACCTGCACACGAGAAGACTTGTACCAGGCAACAGAGAGGGGTGTGGAAGTTGCTCTCTATTGGGCTAATAAAATTTAGAAGTCAAACAGCCATTGACATGAAAGAAGAAGAAGAAGAATTTGTGCATGCAACTGTGTCGAAATATCGGGACACTCGTAAATGAAAATTGTATTATAATTTTGTCGATGGCCATGGCGAAAGTCTTTGGTGAGCTAAAACTCCAACATGTTTGGTCAGTCACTCTTACGAACTAAGTTTTATTATCATCTATAAACACCTACACTCGTCAAATCGCGTTTAAAGTGTTTACTTTGAAATAGTATTCATAAAATACGTGACTTAGAGATAAAGATTGCAGTAAAGCAAGTTTGAGTTTAAATAGGTCAATTATTAATAATAAAATACAAATTTATAACAAGGTTTCTTTAAACTGACAAGAAAATCGCGTAACATACATTATTTATTTGAATGCATATATTTTGTAGTACGATTCAAGCATATATATAACTATGTACAGTTAGATTATAAAATTCTTAATCTTATCCTAGGTAATACAGTGGCTGCGTTCTTTACATCCACTGTATTAGATTAGATTAGAAAATTATTTATTGCACTCATAAATTAATACATAGGCGAACTTAATTCTAATTAGCATTTCTTCCAGCTAACCTTTGAGTAGAGTAGATTAAGTGGTAGTGGTTCCCAAAAAATAGATAAACAAACAGATTAGATTAAGATGTAGTGTATTGTCATGGTGGGCAACGCAAACGCTGTCTAAAGGCAACTTGCGTTGCGCAACAATACCAAAGAACAATGCAAAAGTTGTTAAATCATATAAACTCATAAAATTTAAAGATGATTTAGTCGATAATTATATTTAAGGATCGTTGTGCAAGCCGGTCTTAATCATTGAAGTTAAGTACTACGGTGTATAGCTAGCAAATAACTAATAAAAACTATAATAATAATATATAATAAATGAATATCGTTGACGCAATCCCCACCACCACACCCGCGCGCAGAGGGCTGCGGCGCGTAGTGCGAGGCGAGACGTTATTCGGAGCGGATCGCACTCACCCTGATGAAGATTCACGAATTGAACAGAAACATCGTCGGTCGAAACACAAATAAAACGGTACGTGATAAATCCCGTATTTATAATAAATATTTAGAATAAAACGGGAAAAGGGCATTTTATACGACATGACCACTACATTAAACATATCGAAGGAAAAATAGACCTAAATCCAAGAAAAGGAAGGCCGCGAATAAGCTAAATGGGCCAAATATAGGAGAAGATCCCTGGCATTCTGTCTGATGTAAAAGAGATCGCCTTCGAAAAATATAAAAAGAGAGTAAATCAGTTTTTCTGATAACATCAGTTGCGAATCATCCGTTCATACAATAGATGTAACTGCGTAGTGGCGTTGCGAGCAGACCGCTTATACGATATGTGTGTGGAAAAGCCTTGGAAGAACGAGCTTAAGGCGCTAACCGTAGCCGATGACCTTGAGCGAATGGGCGTAGCTATTGTTTCGGTTCCGCACCTTCCGCCACACGTATCTAACCGACCAGGAAATAGGTGAGCGCGAGGCAGACGAACATACCCTCCCGTACGATAGTCAGCGGTACACTGCCGCCCGTCGCCCGCGCATCCACCTTCTAAGGGTACGCCCGCTAATTATTCGGAAAAATTTAAAATAATTAATTGCCACATGAAAGACCGTCGCAGCACAGCATCATTTGTTCAACTTGAAGGTATTGTCTTCGCCCACATTTAGGTGAAAGAAAAATTTAAAAAATTTACGTCGTTTAGAGGTTGAATCAAATTGAAAGTCGAAAACAGCTAGGTACATTTTGTTATTTATTTTTTTCATAGTAAATAAACAGGGAGAACTTTTTGTATGTTCACTTTGCAGATAAAATGTGAATGAATGACATATATTTTTTTTAGCACATTAAACTAATCCGTGAGGAGAAAGCCTCCTAATAAGACAAATCAGCTACTATATAAGTATTTTTCAACCTTACGCGATCACTGTACATAATTATTGATTAAAACGGGTATTTATCGCGTATGTACCTTTTTTATTTGTTATCCCGACGTTTCGGCTGCTAACACAGCCGAAGGTACATACGCGATAAATACCCGTTTTAATCAATAATTGGCTACTATATTCGCCGTAACACCTTCAGAAATCAGTAGATGGCAGACCATTAAAACTATGCGTGGATGCCTTTGCCCAGCACTAGTATACCTAGTGGGGGGTAGCGGGGAGGGGTTACAACAACTAGATAGATAGCAACGTAAAACATAATATCGATATCCAAATAAGGCGTATAAACCATGTCACGCAAATAGTTAAACACAAGCAAAACTAAATTTATAGTTCTCCACAGTTCGCAATCTCTATGTGCCAATAAATCAATTAACTAGTATTCTCATTAGAGTGCTGTTATCGGGAATCGAACCTTGGACCGGTCGGTCGCGTGCGGGTGAAAGTGTTTACACGTTTGATTTATTTGTGTTGGTTTGTTTATGTTTGTTTATAGGTGCTTTGGTTAAATTGATAGGTTAGTATTTCTAACGAATCAACTCATTCTAACAGTTCAACGACGTTTGTGGACTCTCAAACGCACCCCACTAATAACGTTACAAAGCTCCATAGAACAATTAATTGGTTTAACAAATATTATAAACAGTTAATGGATTAACGAACTAAAAGTGGTCTATTGGCGGGTTACTATATCCGTCGGTAACCAGCTACGACTAGTTTCTCCTTGAAAACTTGTCAAAAGTTTGACACTAGTTTGACAGTTTTTCAAGTAGATTCGAGACGTAGTCGGTTACCGACGGTTATAGGAACCCACCATTAATAAATAACTAGTTGTTGCCAGCGACAACGCCCGCGTTGTTCTGGGGTGCAAAATACATATATAAACTTTGACATCCCATTTGTATCCCATTGGAACTGATTTATGGGATAAATGATAGCCTATGTGGTGATCCAGGTTATAATCTACGTATATACCAAATTTCATCGAAATCGATTAAGCCATTACAGCGTGATTGAGTAACAAATAAACAAACATCCAAACTTTCACATTTATAATATTAGTGTGATGCCACACTCGCGGTTTGGTACACTCGGCTACACATCAAGCTACACATTTCCAGTATAAGCTGATCTCGCATTGTGTAGGCTTTTCGTAGAATGAGAGGTCAGCTTATACTGGAAAATATAGCTTGATGTGTAGCCGTGTGTACATAAACATAAAAATACAAATTCACAAATCAACAAGTACAATGGGTGCTCTTATCGCTTAGAAGCGAGCGATTTCTTCAGGGCTGGTGACGGTAGTAGTAAATAAATACAAATAAATATTGCTGGACATTTCACACAGCGCTATCTAGCCCCAAGTTAAGCAAAGCTTGTACTATGGGAACCAGATAACTGATAGAATACTTATACAATTTTTGTTTTGTAAATACATACTTATAATATATATAAAAACACCCAGACCAACAAAAAATATCTGCAGATCATGCAAACATTTGTTTCGCGGCGGGAATCGAACCCGCTACCTCCTGAGTCTCTGCCGGCTATTCGCCCACTGCACCACGGAGGTCGTCATAAATTAATTAAGTAAATAAAGATATACTTACCTAGCATAGCTTTTGCATGCCTTGTGATGCAGGGGAAGGTTGAGGGTACGCGACCACTCGGTAGATCGCCAATGAGATGGACGGACCAAATTAAAGCAGCACTTGATGGTCCCCTGCGACAACACGAGAGGAGTGGCGAAGGATTGTCAAGCGCACCACTACCCCTGAAGTGACGACCACGACCATTCTGCCGAGAGTGTAACGACTGAGAAGAAGCATCCCTTTTGCACATACACAAAATCCCAATGATGTCCATGCCACTTCTAGTTGCGCATATCTGTGTCACTTGAATGTTGTTTACCAGTACATTGCGTTGACGAGTAAAATGTTACAAATCTACCCGCACTTAACTTTAATCTATATATATATATATAGATTAAAGTTAAGTGCGGGTAGATTTGTAACATATATATATTTGTATATATATATATATATATATAGATTAAAGTTAAGTGCGGGTAGATTTGTAACATTTTACTCGTCAACGCAATGTACTGGTAAACAACATTCAAGTGACACAGATATGCGCGATATATATATATATATATATATATATATATATATATATATACATATATATATATATATAAAAGAAAGTCGTGTTAGTTACACTATTTATAACTCAAGAACGGCTGAACCGATTTGGCTGAAAATTGGTAGGGAGGTAGCTTAGAACCAGGAGAAGGACATATGATACTTTTCATCCCGTTCCCGTCGTTCCCGTGGGACATCAAAGAGAATACAAGTCACTATAAAACATCGTATAACAAAAACGCATCTGACATCACAGACCACTTAGATGTACTACGTCTGACATGGACTATGTCTGACATGGAATAACAAAACAGCTATGAAAGTAAATGACAGCTAAACATAATTTTGTCTATGGTTAAGTATGGTTGTATAATGATGGCCGGGGACAACAATTGACAATTCTACCAGGGTGACGTTTATTGACAGCCCGCGTTATATGCATGTCAAGGCGGTACGAAGTTCGGCGGGCCCACTTGTGTATTGTATAAACTTGTGTTTTATTTTTCAACGTTTTTAGTTACGTACGACATTATATGAAAACACGGATAGGGAGGGCTAATTGCTAGTATTATTGTATATTTAAGTGTAAAAATAAGATAATAGACAACCTCCGTGGTGCAGTGGGCGAATAGCCGGCTGAGACGCAGTAGGTAGCGGGTTCGATTCTCACCGCGGAACAAATATTTGCATGATCTACAGATATTTATTCCGGGTCTGGTTGCTTATCTATATATTATAAGTATGTATTTACAAAAAAATGTATATAAATATTATATCAGTTATCTGGTTCCCATAGTACAAGCTCTGCTTAGTTTGGGGCTAGATAGCGCTGTGTGAAATGTCCAGCAATATTTATTTTATTTTTTATTATTCAAATTCATTTACACGCAAAATTTAAAATTTCAGACAACCGCTAACTGTTTTTAAGTTTTCAAGTCCTAAAATATCAATGAAACAGCCTGTATAAAACATGCAAACAAATCATATTCATATTATCCATACTAAAATTATAAATACTAAAGTAACCGTTTGCCTACGTTTTCACGACGAAACGGCTTGGCTGATTTTGATGAAATTTGGTATAAAGTAAGATTATGACTTGCAGTGAGATGTAGCCTGTATTTTTCGGCTACTTTTAATGACAAACCACGCGTGCCAGCCGCAGGCGAAAGTTGATCTCTAGGTACTAATTTTATAAAGAGAAAAAGATTTTTTTGTTTGTATTGAATAGGCTCCAAAACTACAGGACCGATTTAAAACATTATTTCACTGTTGGGAAGCTACACTATCTCCGGGTGACACAGGCACTGCGCAGAAGGAGGGTAATGTTTTTATTGAAAAACTACGCGTGCGAGTCGCGGGCGCAAGCTTGTATTAAATAAAAGAGTTAATGCAATATTTTACGATGAACTATAAAACTCAATTATCGATTACCTGTAATAAATGTACCTTTAATAAATGAACCATTCAGATTCCCATAAAGGAAAATAATGGAATTTAGTGCAAATGCGTGTCACCGGATATGATAAAGAGATAAATGGATTTACGATGCATTCATGTGCAACAATGTTTTAACATACCTTACTTCACAGGTTTTTTTTAAACTATATAGATCTTCGTTTGACCACAATCTCACCTCATTGTAAGCTATGATGTGGTCTAAGATGAAGCACGAAAATCGAGAAGAAACCTATTCACTCTTACCTTAAAGAGACTCGGATTGTATTCTTTAGGAAAAACAGACAACGGCAAAGTGTTCCATACTTTAGCATAAAGAACGTAGAACCAAAACGGTGTGTGCGAATGGGTGGTATATCAACTAGGTACGGATGGTACTGAGCCGTGCGCCTGCTTGTCCTTTGAAGGGAGATGGCGGGATCAGATCGTACAGTCGAAAGATCCATCTTTTTACAGACATAGACACAGCTAGACTAGTTTACTTCAGCTACTGATACAGCATTATGTCATACGGTACACTGCTGTGGGGGAATGCTGCAGATATAAACACCGTTTTTGTGCTACAGAAGAGGGCTGTTCGTGCAATTTATAATATGGGCCCCAGAGAATCTTTACGCAATAAGTTTTTAAGAAATAAATATTATGACATTCCCTTGTCAATACATCTATGAAAATGTGATCTATGTTCACAAAAATATTAATTTGTTTAATAAAAATAGCGATAATCATAATTTTAATACTAATAATAATAAAATAAAAGAAAAACTCACTGCCTCTAGTAGACTCCATAAAGTTAGCAAATCGTTTAAAGGGCGAGGTGTTCGCTTTTATAACAAACTCCCAAGTAATGCACAAAAATTGTCTATTATCAAATTTAAAAACGTATTTAAACAAAATCTTTATAAAAATGCCTACTATAAAATATCAGAATATTTAGATGATAGAGAAGCTTGGGATTGAAATTGCACCAACTCGTTACAATTTCGACGTAATTTATTTCCTGTATTCTTAAAAAACCACCAGCCTTCTTTCTTACCTTTCTTTCCTGGCTTGGTCGCGAAGTAACAGGTAGTAAAATTGACGTTTCAAAGTGATCCTTGTGATTTTAATTAAGGCGTTAACCATAGCCGATGACCTTGAGCGAATGGGCGTAGCTATTGTTTCTGCCCCGCACCTTCCGCAACACGCATCTAACCGACCAGGAAATAGGTGAGCGCGAGGCAGACGAGCACAACCCTGCCGTACGACAGTGAGCGGTACACTGCCGCCCGTCGCCTGCGCAACCACCTTCTAAGGGTACGCCCGCTAATTATTCGGAAAAATTGTCACATGAAAGACTGTCGCAGCACAGCATCATATGTTCAACTTGAAGGTACATATAGTCTTTGCCCACATTTAGGTCAAAGAAAAATTACAAAATTTTACGTCGTTTAGAAGTTGAATCAAATTGAAAGTCGAAAACAGCTACATTTTGTTATTTTTTTTCTCATAGTAAATAAACAGGTAGAACTTTTTTGTATGTTCACATTGCAGATAGATTTTTTTAAATTTTTAAATTTATTTATATCACCTTAATTGGTTGTAACAGGCATGTAAATTTTTAAATTTTAAAACTTATAATAATTAAATGATAATACCTATAATTATAAATAAAGTCATAACAAAATACTAAGAACAAAACAGATAGGACAAACAGATAGTAGTTAAAAGGTCAATGAATGACATATATTTTTTTGAGCATATAAAAATTATTCCTCCCTGAGGAGAAAGCCTCCAAATAAGACCAATCAGCTACTTTAATCGCCTTAATAAAAGATTTTGACTTCGACTTTAACGCCTGGGCACATTCCCCGAAATGTATTCTGTAAAAGATCGATATGCTTGCAACTTTACTCGGCATGTACTAATTTCTGGCTTTCAAATCCTGTTGACATGAATCATATGATCAATATCATATCTACCTCATATCTGTAACAAAATACAACCTTGGCGTATGCAATTACGTGCATCGACGGGTATTGCCGACGCGACGCGACAGATTTATAGAGAGGCTTCTGGCGTGTGTTAATTAATAGCTGTGGAATGGCCTAGATCGAGGAAATGCGTGGACGTGATGCTAAATGGGAGCTAGATCATAATTTTGTCGGTACGTTAATTGGTTCAACTTTGAGAGTGCCATAGAGAAAGAAAGAAAACACTTTAATTATCCGTCACCCAAATAGATATGAAGACAAGTTATATTTTACAAAATTTATGAACCCCTGACACTCTTTTTCTGCGTCAGAAGTTAAAAAAGCGGCCAAGTGCGAGTCAGACTCGCCCATGAAGGGTTCCGTAGCAGCAAGTAACATAATTTAAAAGTTCTTGTAGTTCGTTGTAACTTTTTTTTATATTTGAGTTGATTGAATGAAAGGTAAATTGCGGTTTATGATTTATGATGTATTAAAAAAAACTACTAACTAGATCTCGTTCAAACCAATTTTCGATGGAAGTTTGCATGGTAATGTACATCATATATTATTTTTAGTTTTATTATTCTCTTATTTTAGAAGTTACAGGGGGGGGGGGGCATATTTAACCACTTTGGAAGTGTCTCTCGCGCAAACTATTCAGTTTAGAAAAAAAATATATTAGATACCCCAATATCATTTTTGAAGATCTATCCATAGATACACACGTATGGTTTTGATGAAAAAAAAATTATGAGTTTCAGTCTAAGTATTGGGAATCCCCAAAATTTATTGTTTTTTTTCTATTTTTGTGTGAAAATCTTAATGCGGTTTACAGAATACATCTACTTACCTAGTTTCAACATTATAGTTCTTATAGTTTCGGAAAAAAGTGGCTGTGACATACGGACGGATAGACAGACAGACATGACGAATCCATAAGGGTTCCGTTTTTTGCTATTTGGCTACGGAACCCTAAAAACCGCGTTTGAATTGGTCTATCCATTTGGCAACTACGTCACAGGCAGACAGACACACACACAGACATAGAAAGACATAGACCGACTTCAAAACAGGAAGAGGTTCTCAATTCGACTGTTTTTTTTATATTTGTTACCTCAGAACTATCGACTGAACCGATTTTGATGATTCTTATTTTATTTATAAACTAGTGCTTCCCGGATAGTCCCATTTGCATTTGGTCCAGTACTGACAATGGCATCCATGAGAAAATCATATAAGTCTTAAATTTGTTTAATTTCTATGTTATGTTTGTTGGCTCAGAACTCTGTTATTTAGCAAACCATTTAAAAAATTCGTTTTTTATTTGAAAGTATATATTTTCATATTGATCCTATAGTTTGTTTTTTTACTGTTATCTGAAGTCGGTTATATTTTTGTAAAAAAGTTACTTGTTTCGTAGGGGGTTAAAAAAACAATGTTTGCTCTGACAACTAGCATAAAAACTCTGTGTGGGGATGAAATAGCTTGTTTTGCATTGCTAGCCAGCGCGATGCTGCATCCTGATCCGCATGCAGTGCTTAAGGGTCCGTTCACATAGACCGGCTCGCAGAGGAGATCAGATTCTTATCACGTTGAACACAGAGTTTTAGTATTTGTAGTAAGGTTTATTTTTGCATGTGCACTGCTTTTGTCTTTAAGAATGCTTGAACGCGCTTGGTGTGAAATAATAAGAGGAGCTGATCGGCTCCGATCGCGTACTTTTTAGCGTTCGCGCAGCCGTTCAGAGCGCATCCGCTTTCACATCGCTTCCAGCCGGTCTTTGTGAAATAGTTGGCGGCTCCGCTCCAACCAACTCCAAGCGTATACGAACCGCCCCCTTATTACCTAAGCCAAATTGCTGTCGTGTCGCTATCGCTAGTTACGCTATCCCATACACACGTGCAGTACGTAACTCTCGTGTGAAAGGGATCGCCTGACTAGCGATAGCGACAAGACAGCAATTTGGCTTAGGTAATACGGCTACGGGTCTGAGTGAAAAGAAAAATGCGCACGGATGCTCTCCGAGCCGGTCTGTGTGAACGGACCCTAATCCGTTATGTCCGCAGAATAGTATGGCAACACTACCACTGGTAGAAACAGTTTTTCCCCTCTGGCCACCAGTCATGTGACCAGGTCACCAGCACCACTGGCTACTGGGAGGAATAAAATAAATCCTGTTCCACCAGCAATGATGTAGTTTGAAAAGCCGTTCGCCTTTTTATTGAACTGCTTTTTCGCAAAATGTTCGCTCACATTTCAAAGGCTCAGTTTCATCCTCAGCCATAAATGATACTTTTTCTAATCATTAACCACTTGAAAAACTAGATTAATAAAACAACATGTTTGAAAGTTGTAGATATCCAGTGAACAGCCAGTTCCAGACAAGAGTACCCTGAAGCGACGAGAGTATATCAAGAATGTGATGACAGTGAATGAGGCAATAGAAGTGTAAGGATCGTAGAAAGGGGAAATCCGTGCTCTCTGCCTACCCCTCCGGGATAAAGTCATGTCACTATGTATGATTCGTGTTTAAAAGCTTGTTCAGAGTTAATGCTAAATAGAACATAACGCCTTTGGCCTTATGTTTATGGTCACTATCTTAACGTCAATAACCCAACGTCATTCAAACTATAATCAAGCCAATACAGAGTCAAGATTAATAAACCTGGATTTATTACAGAGAATTAATAATACAGCTTCGATTTTCAAGTGCAGAGTAAAAGCATAACATCTTATAGGAAGCTAAAGCGACCCCATTCGTTATCATAGGACTTGTATATGCAAATGGCTTGGTCGACAGCATCTACGCGGATTGAATAATACTGGCGTATAGAAGAGAAACTACCAGTTACACGAAGTGATGACAAATAAATAAACGCAACGAGTAGAAAGTAGCATAAAAACATAAGACATGTGCGTTCTCCCCATCCTCACCTATGGTGCACGGACTTGGTCTTTGACTGTTCAACAAAGGTCCAAACTCGAGGTATGTCAGCGGGCTATGGAGCGCAGTATTTTAGGTGTCCGGTTATCAGACCGAATACGGAACTCCGTACTGCGCTCGCAAACAAAGATTCTGGATGTCACAAAAAAATCAGTACAGCTCAAGTGGGATTGGGCTGGCCACGTCTGTCGCATGCCCGAAGAACTATGGGCAAAGATAATAACTGATTGGGTCCCTAACGCAACTCGCCCACGCGGCAGATCACCACGCAGATGGCGTGACGACTTGGATGTGCATTTACCAGACTGGCCCACTAAAGCAGGGGACAGAAAAAACTGGAAAGAAGGGAGGGAGGCCTTTGCCCTGCAGTGGGACAACACAGGTTAGAAATAAAAATAATAAATATAAATAAGTAGAAAGTAGCAAGAGAGAGGAGCATAATTCTTGCGCTGATAGATACTTGTCGATGAAACTGTGTATAGGATTTGTAAGGGACCGATTTATTAGTTAAAAGTTCAATATTAGAGCGAGAATTGGATACTAGAGCCAATGACTGGACTTAGTAGGAAACCCCAGAATACGAGGCAGTTAATTTCTGCAGTGAAAATAAATAATATTTATTCACGTGACACACACAAACTCATAAAGATGCACAAACTCATACACACATACGCACACATAATCACGCATGCTAAACTTGTATATTTTTTTAAAAATAATTGGAAATTTAAACTCAGAGGGGGCGTTAGTGTTCGCGACACAGTTTATAACTTCTGCGAATACTATCGTTTCCCAGTATTATTGTACCATGTTTTTGTTCCAAAACAAAGATATTTGATTTAATTTGATTTGACACTCAGTATCAAACTCGGCATTAAACTCTTAAATCGAGTTCCAAACGTCGAGATTCGTAGAAGAACGAAGGTTCATGACGTTGGGAATCGAGTTATGGAGCTCAAATGGTCTTGGGCGGGACACTTGGCAAGACCTGGTGATGACAGGTGGAGCAGGGTAGCAACTTAATGGTGGCCAAGTAATGGCTGTAGACGTCCGGCAGCGAGATGGGTGGACGACATCGTTAGAGTCGCGGGCCGTCAATGGGTGAGACTTGCGCAGAATCGTGGTGGATGGGACAAACTTGGGGAGGTCTATACCCAGCAGTGGGTGAAGTCGGGCTGTGGATGATGATGATGACACTTAGTACTGACAGATGGCAACTGAAAAGCCACGACAGTTACGTGATTAGTTTCTATCGCGGAAGTTTCGCATCTATGTCGCTATTACCTAGGTTATGATCTAGCCTTGCGGACTTACACTATAAATAACAAAGTTTTGATTAGAGAAAACCCTTTTATGTATATTCATATGGATATTAATTAGAGTGGGTTGAAACAAGTTCTAACGCAGGTAGGTAAATGGGTACATCATTTAAGATTGACTGTATAGATTCTGAAGATTCCTTGCGATTGTAAGCTTGCTAAGGATGGAATTCGGAAAGCTGTTTGTCTCTTTTATCCCATGGGACTACTGGGACACAATAGTCCCATCATTGGAAAACACGATGAAACTAGTGGGATAGACGGGTTAGCGCGAGCTCCGTGGCATAGTGTGTGAATAGCCGGCTGAGACGCAGGAGGTTGCGGATTAGCTTCCCAGCGCGGAAAAAATGTTTGCGTTATCTACAGATATTTGTTCCAGGACTGGGTATTTTTCGATGTAATTACCAAAAATCATTAAGATTTCTGGTATTATCTGGTACCTACATTACTAGATGTAAAGACGACCTGATAAAGGTAGCTGGGAGCCGTTGGGTGCAGGTTGCATAAAATCGGTCGCTCTGGAAATCTTTGGGGGAGGCCTATGTGCAGCATTGGATATCCTTTGGCAGATATATGATGATGATTACAAGCAGCTCTACTTAGTTTAGGGCTAGATAGCGTTGTGTGAAATGTCCACCATTATTTAGACATCATATATAGGAGTCATTTATTTACTTGACTTCGTTATTCATATTGAAACCATTGGAACCATTTTATTCATTGTAAATGCAGTATGATACAGATCTTATTTCAATAGAAAAAAAAATGCCAAAGTGTCCAGTCACAAATTACTCTTCCGAGTGTATGTATGTACAATGTTAGTTATACATGGGACACACTAAAAATTTTGCACTTCTAGCTAATCGGAACTATTTGAATTTCGAATGTTATATTTTTGAAACGTTGCAACTTTATTAGTAAAAAAAAAATTGGCTGGAAATCATTTGTCAATTGTTTTTTGTAACACATCAAAATTCTATGTAGTCAACGAAAATGGAATTAAGTCGAAAAGATTTCAGAGCGATGATTTTTTATGTTTTAAAAGTTCTCTCTCTCCGCAAGACTGTGCCGCTCGTCTTCAAAATGCTTTTGGAAGAGAAGCACCTTGTTTGAGCACCGTAATGCGATCGATGGTTTGCTGAATTTGAGAGAGGTCTGGCTTCTTTAATGACAAATTTCGTGAAGGGCGGCCTTCAACTGCCGTTAACGAAAATAATGTGGCTACTGTTAAGCGGCTAATTGAAAAAAACCCGCAGATTACCTATGAGACAATTCGAGGACTATTGGGGATTGGTATGAGCCAAATTCAGAAAATTTTACAAGAAGAATTGAAAGTTCGGAAACTTTGTTGTCGTTGGATCCCTCATGAACTGACAGCGAAGCAGACGCGGGCTCGCGTGGAATGGTGCTCACAGATGCTACTGAAGTACGACCACGGACATTCTAATGCTGTTTATGACATTGTCACAGGAGACGAAACTTGGATTTATTGTTTTGAACCCGAAAAAGAACAGCAATCTTGTGAATGGGTGTTTGAAAATGAGAACAGGCCAACAAAAGTGAGGCAGGCGAGAAACGTTGGTAAAAAAAATGAACGCGTTTTTTTTCAGCTACGGGTTCGATACGGGGTATAGCCCTGACCTAACATCCTGTGATTTCTGTATTTTCCCCAAAATCAAGATTTGATGAGAGGTTTGACCTTTACCAACTCCGAAGAGGCAGTGATAGCGTTCAATCAGCACGTAGAAAACATGCCTTCAGATCTGTGGTCCTCCTGTTTTAAAAAATTGTTCGATCGCATGAAAAAATATTTAAAATGTAGAGTATTTTGAAAAGCTATAAACATAATATATTAGTTATAACATGTTGTTTTTCTAAGTTACGCAAAACTTTTAGTGTGACCTACGTACACAAGTAGCACCTATCAAGTTTTAATAAATAAAGTAACTATAATTTAATTACAGGTGAATGACCACAATAGTATAAAATTACAATAAAATTAATAATACTAGTTATAGCATAAATCAATAATTTAAAAAATATATAAATTCTTTTACCTATAAATAAAAGTTTCTAATTAAATTCCGATAAAATAAAATGACAATTTAACATAACAGTAAAATTGATAATACACCATAATAGAAATATATTGAATATATAATTAATATATATAATATTGAATATATATAATAGAAATATATAATTGAATTGAAAATTGAAGTAATAATATGTCAAAATAGTATATGTATATCATTCCAATAGTTCTTTATAGTCATAGAAGCGCTTGTCTAAAAGCCAACGAAAAGAGCCTTCTTTTAAGTTTTTGAAAAGGTAGAGAGGTAATATCGCTAGGAATCTTAATAAAGATCATAACTGACATAGCCAATAATAATTTTGTAATAATAATCTAGCAGCTGTACAAATGTATTTCATGTATGGAGTAGATAACTAGCACAATCATCATCATCATCATCATCATATCAGCCGTAGGACGTCCACTACTGGACAAAGGCCTCCCTCATTGATCTCCAGGAACTGCGATTAAAAGCGACCTGCATCCAACGCCGACCTGCGGTTCTTACCAAGTCGTCGGCCCATCTTGTAGGTGGACGTCCTACGCTGCGCTTGCCGGTCCGTGGCCTCCATTCGAGAACTTTCCGGCCCCATCGGCCATCTGTTCTGCGCGCTATATGGCCTGCCCATTGCCACTTCAACGTGCTAATCCGTCGGGCTATGTCGGTGACTTGAGTTCTCCTACGTATCGTAGAAACCCCGAGCATAGCCCTCTCCATAGCTCGTTGAGCGACTCTGAGCTTATTCATAAGGCCAATAGTGAAGGACCACGTCTCGGTTCCATATGTCATCACTGGTAACACACAATGATTGAAGACTTTCGTCTTAAGGCACTGAGGTATGTTGGACGAAAAGACATTGCGAAGTTCCCCAAACGCTGCCCATCCGAGTTGGAATTGACGATTGACCTCTTTCTCGAAGTTGGACCTACTTAATTGGACTGTTTGTCCTAGGTATACATCATCATCATCATCATATCAGCCGTAGGACGTCCACTGCTGGACAAAGGCCTCCCTCATTGATCTCCAGGAACTGCGGTTGGAAGCGGCCTGCATCCAACGCCGACCTGCGGTTCTTACCAAGTCGTCTGCCCATCTTGTGGGTGGACGTCCTACGCTGCGCTTGCCGGTCCGTGGCTTCCACTCGAGAACCTTTCGGCCCCATTGGCCATCTGTTCTGCGCGCTATATGGCCTGCCCATTGCCACTTCAACGTGCTAATCCGTCGGGCTATGTCGGTGACTTGAGTTCTCCTACGTATCTCCTCATTTTTGATTCGATCCCGTAGAGAAACCCCGAGCATAGCCCTCTCCATAGCTCGTTGAGGTTGAGGTTGAGGTATACATACGCGTCGACAACTTTAAGAGCTGAATTCTCAACCATAACTGGGGCAGGCACGACATAGACATTCGACATAGTTTTTGTCTTGTCTATGTTCATTTTAAGCCCTACCCGTTGGGAGACTTGATTGAGGCCTTCGAGCATCGTGCTGAGCTTTTCGATCGACTTTGCCATGACCACAATATCGTCGGCAAACCGAAGGTGAGTGATGTATTCACCGTTATTATTGATGCCCAGTCCTTTCCATTCCAGAAGCTTGAAGGCATCAAACAAAGCGGAAATAAACACAATAATAAATAATAATAAATATCAAAAACGAAACAATTATTAATAAAAAAAAACAATTAATAAAAATGAATTTTTTTTTTTTACTTTTTAATTTGATATATTTTTATTTATTGTCTAAACTGATTGGGCCTGACGGCGAGTTGCAGCGACAGCTGGGTGAAGGATGTAACCGTTGTAGGTACGTACTGAATGTAGTGAACATTTTAGATTGTGTAGCCTTGCCAAGCAAAATATGCCCAAAATCATAGTCGATAGCCTAGAGCTACTAAGCCACTATTTTCCTTCGTCGTTTATTCAACAATATACATAAAGGTTCAATAATTCTAATTTAAACTAATATATTTACTATTAAATTTAATAATACCTACATTTATGTCCCACTACGAGGAATATAAACTAACATAATGATTTAATTTAAATTTTGATAAAGTCTTTGCGAGTGGGAGTAACTACCTTGTTAGCTGTTGAGGTGTAAGCATCAATTCGGCTTATAGAATATGTAATTCTAAATGGAATAAGAAGATTATTATGTGAAATCATGTATTCATATGACAACATATATTACTTTGTCTGGATTAATCTATAAATCGGATAAATATATTATTTGTGCGGGCTTACACCGAATACAGCAGTTCTGCATATTTGTCTTACAAGCAAATATGTAGAGTTGCCTAAGGCACTTTTCTCACCGCCGGCGATGAGCGAGAAGCGAGTAGAGCCAGAAACTAGAAACGAGTTGGCGAGCAGCGAGAAGCGAGTGTGTAGTTCGTGTAGTTGTCTCTCTGGGCTGATGAAGCGATGAGCGAGTGCGGCGAGCGATACTCATCATCTCACAGCGTGTGTTCTGACCGCCAAGCGAGCATCGCTGAGCGCGTATCGCTGAGCGACTATCGCTAAGCGAGTGTTGTAGACGCTGACCAAATAGTTTAGAGCGAGTTCTCGCCGATAGTGTGAGCGGCAAGCGATCTACTAATAATATACGTGTCTCTTTAACTGACGCGGAATCTATATCCTTTGTTCGTTTCTTGAGCGAGAAAATAGCTGATCGCTTACTCGCCGGTGGTGAGACAAGTGCCTAGTTCTAATCAGTACGTAGGCAGCCGGCGTGGCCGCGACGCGTATTGAAATAAAAACATATTCATTCATTCATTTAAACACCATATACCAAAAAGGAAAAGTGCTGAAGGTTTTCGGACCAGCCGACCTATTCACATCGCTAAGAACCATTCCAGTTAAACTATGGTTGATAATGATAAGTATGCCGATTAATAACATTATCCCATTTTAAAATCAGTTGAAAGCAAACTTAATCATAAAACCTACATAAAGAAACGCAAACTCACGTCGCATAAAGCTAGTTCACTCCCACGTATAACCACTTGAATGGTATCGTTACGCGAGCACTCGACATGTTACACCTCCTGAGGGCTTCGCAAATAATTACAAAGCAGATTTTGATCTTTAGTGATAGAACTTGCTTGGAATATCAGTGAGCAAACTGTTCGATTGGATAGAGATATTACAAACATTGAAGATACAATGCCTTGCTCTAGACGCCAACGCTCCTGGGGTCATAAAATGTGGGACAAGCGACGATGTTATTACTATCTCGCTCGGTCTTGCTGCCCTTACGGGAGTCATTAGTGATGCGCCGATTACCTATCGATAACACTAATAACCAGTACCTAATTTTATTGAAATGGAAACAAGCATGTTTATTGGTTGATTGATATTTGCGTATACTATAGACCTTTATAACATAAAGTAAGTCACAAAAAAAAGCATAGACGTGTGGGCCGTTATTAATAGTTTCATTTAAAATAAATAAATAAATATCGCTGGACATTTCACACAGTGCTATCTAGCCCCAAACTAAGCAGAGCTTGTACTATGGGAACCAGATAACTGATAGAATACTTATATACTTTTTTTGGTAGGTAAATACATACATAAAATATATAGACAAACAACCAGACCCGGAACAAATATCTGTAGATCATGCAAACATTTGTTCTGCGGCGGGAATCGAACGTGCTACCTCCTGTGTTTCAGCCGGCTATTCGCCCATTGCACTACGGAGGTCGTCATTTAGAGTTCCTATATTATAAAGAGGAAAGATTTATTTGTTTTTTTGTATTGACTAAGCTCCAAAACTACTAGACCAATTTAAAAAAAAATCTTTCACTGTTGGGAAGCTACACTATCCCCGGGTACTTTATACCCAACTACGCAGAAGTAGGATAATGTTTTTATTGAAAAACTACGCGTGCCAAGCTGCGGATTGGAGAGCTAGTAAAATATGTAGAGAAACAACCAGACCCGGAACAAATATCTGTAGATCATGCAAACATTTGTTCCCCGGCGGGAATCGAACGCGCTACCTCCTGTGTCTCAGCCGGCTATTCGCCCACTGCACCACGGAGGTCGTCATTTAGAGTTCCTATAAACAGAAAAAAACAGTTCTCTATAATAACACTGGTAACTCTAGAAAAGTAGGAGTTCTTTTACAAGGAACAAAAGACACCAAGAGTTGAGCTAATTTAACCACCTGGATCTCTTAAGAAGGGATCGCGATCTCTGATTGGCGAGAGAAATTCAACGTCATTAAGAAAGAATGGCATTATGAATAAGCTCAGAGTCACTTTTGAAACTATCATGGTTATGAACAGTTTACCCGTGATCATGGCGCATGCAACTGCGCCGAAATATCAGGGTACGCAAATGCTCACAAATCATGGTAAATATCCCGTTTTTAGTATAAATAAGCTCAGAGTCGCTCAACGAGCTATGGAGAGGGCTATGCTCGGGGTTTCTCTACGGGATCGAATCAGAAATGAGGAGATACGTAGGAGAACTCAAGTCACCGACATAACCCGACGGATTAGCACGTTGAAGTGGCAATGGGCAGGCCATATAGCGCGCAGAACAGATGGCCGATGGGGCCGGAAAGTTCTCGAATGGAGGCCACGGATCGGCAAGCGCAGCGTAGGACGTCCAACTACAAGATGCGCAGACGACTTGGTAAGAACCGCAGGTCGGCGTTGGATGCAGGCCGCTTCCAACCGCAGTTCCTGGAGATCAATGAGGGAGGCCTTTGTCCAGCAGTGGACGTCCTACGGCTGATAAGATGTTGATGATGATGAAGAAAGACTGGTGGAACTTCGCGAGTTAGAGAAAAGTTTCCCAGCAGTGGGAGGAACAAATTTAAAAATAAGGACTGAATTCCGTTACTTCAAAGTAAACAGTATAATTTTCCCTAGATTTAAACTAACATTCTAAAGCATTATTCAGTAGAAACCTGCTCAAACTGTTCATACAAAACAGTATAAAATACGGGTTTGGAACGTTTGAAAGCATGATGTATGCAGGCACACTCGCATAAATACAAAAAAACTACGTGTGTCCGTCTGTCAGTGCATCGGTTCCGTATCTCCTTTGAATATATTAAGTCATTAGGTTGTAGAGTTTTGAACAGATACGATTGTTTTCTGGTGATAACTACCACGTATTTTTTTGACATTTGCTCAACGATGTCTATAAGTATTTAGTGGCTAAATATGATTTAAGTATTATTATAAATACGGGATTTATCACGTACCGTCTTATCGGTTTCGACGACAATGTTTCGGTTCAATTCATGAACCTTCGTGAAATACCATTTTGACGGTACGTAATAAATCCCGTAATTATAATAATGATTGAAATCAATCGCGAAAGTTTTCTGAGTAAAAATGATTTAAGGAGTTGTCAAATCATGCAAATACGTCAAATTTAAACATATTTAGACGCTAAAAATGTTTAGGGATCGTTGTGCAAGCCGGCCTTACTCATAATTTAATTCCAACAGGGGCGTATAACAATGTAAAATAATCACATTTATAGTATAAATGCGTAAGTTTGGATGTTCGTTTATTTATTTATTTGTTACTCAATCACGTCGTAACGGCTTAACCAATTTCGATTAAATTTAGTATGTCGGTAGTATATAACCTAGATTAACACATAGGGTACATGTTATCCCATAAATCAGGTCCCATGGGACCAAAATGGGGTGTCAAGTTGCAACAGTGAGTTTAGCTTTATTATTTTTTTTTTTATATATATAGGCTTGCGTTTGACCACGATCTCGCCTGATGGTAAGCAATGATGCAGTCTACGATGGTACACGCTTGCCTAGAAGAAACCTTAAAGATACCCAGGTTGTAGCTATCTGGAAACACAGACTCTGGTAAGTCGTTCCACTCTTTGGCGGTGCGCATAATAAAGGTTGAAGAGAACCGCTTTTTGCGAATGGGAGGTATTTCTACCATATAGCGGTGGCGCACTGCAGAGCGTCTGGTTGTCCGTTGATAGAAAGGAGATGGTGGGATCAGGTTGAAAAGTTCCGCCGCACACTCCCCGAAATGTACTCGATAAAAAACCGAGAGGCTAGCAACCTTTCGTCGATGCTCCAGGCTGAGGAGCCTTGCATCAACTAGCTCATCGTTGCCTATGAGCTTCTTGGCTCTTCTCTCAATTGATTCTAGAGCTTCAAGTTGGTACTTCGCTGATCCGTCCCAGAGGTGAGAACAGTACTCCAAACACGAACGGACTTGTGCTTAGTACAAGTTGAGCAACTGTCCCGGTGTGAAGTAGTGCCTCACCTTTGCGAGTATACCAAGCTTTTTAGCAGCCAACTGGGCTTTCGACTAATAAGCCGAAATTGAGAGTCGGAGTTAATGTGATACCAAGAAGCTCGAGGTGGTCAGATATCGGCACGGATACATTTCGGAAAGTAGGAGTCAGATTACCTAAATTACATTATTTCTAGGTTACCTACACATTTAATAGTGTAATGCGTACGAAGTCGCGGGCAACATCTAGTAATCAATATTTTTAGATAAGTGCAATCTAATGTGTGATTTTCCACTATGTTATACCTATGTAATGTTTTTTTTTATTTTTGTTGATTTTATTTTTATTAGTGTATTATTGTAAATAATTTAATTAGTGTAATTGGCTGAGGCCGTTCTAGTTAAAATAAATAGATAAATAAAGCACTGTAACTATAAAATGCCGTTAAAATTAACATGAATGATTGAATGGACAAAACAATAAACACACAATGTGCGGTCTTATCGCTAAAGAGTTATCTATTCCTGACAACCGTTTAAAGAAATTAAAACTATTTGATTTTCTTTAAATTCAGATAAGTTCAGTTGCGATTATGTTTAACACTATTTTGACTAAAAATGGGATATTAACCATGATTCGTTATATATCGGGACACTCAAAAACTCAAAAATTATGAAAAAAAAACATATGTTTTTAGTGAAAATTACCTTTTATTTGCTGGCCTTAAATATGCAGTGAATGGCATGACACAATCTGAAGACTGTTTTCTTTTTTGGTAGCCTTCTTTATTATTCGCGTCTCAGAAAGATATTAAAATAAAAATAAAAACCAACATTTAAAAATTAAATAGAAATAGTATGTGTAATATTTATACAGAACAAATCAACATTTTGAATTTATTTTAACAGATTTTAACGAAAACGTAGTTCTTAATTCGACCCTATATTTTTACGCTTAACTTATGTTTAGGAAGATGATTGAGTGACTTACATTAGACGCTGAAGCAACGTTTTGCTAAAGTTTGAGTTAATTTCTGTCATACAACCTGTATTTGGTCGAAGGCCATCTTTATTTTTGACTTCTTCGATGAAACCCTTGATAAAGCAATCACCCTTTCGAAACAAGATTTCAACTTCACGTCGTCTCGCACGCCGTCCATTAGTAGCCACATACCCGCAAAACCAAATAAATAAATAACATTATTTTCAACAAACTGAAGCCCATTCAAATGTCTCTTCTGTTGCCTACAATTTATTATTCCTGAGTTTCAATTGAACACATCAATCAATTGGAACTTTCCTACTAACGAGTCCCCAGCTCGACACATATGCATAGAGAAGCCATAATTTAGACATTCTGTCTCTAACTCATAGTACTGACGACAGGTTGATTTGACATGCACACAAATAATATCCCGGTACGTTGGTATAAATGACTTGTGCTTTTAATGGTTTACACCGTCTGTAAGGAGTGATATTAAGAACAAAATTCCAGGGCAACCATAGCACGCATTGTGCCCTAAGATTTTTGTTCTGATTTAACTATTAAAAATGTATTCCTCTCTCCTTAAACTCCAAAAATATTCTAAAAACTCATTTTTTACATGACTAAAATACAGAAAAAACAGTTGAATCATCTAAAGACCGTTGCAAACGATAGATCAACTGCTCCAGATCACTATCAGACGGAAGTGTCCCCAAGACAAGGCTGCATTGCCTCGCTGGATTGCAATGCTTATGCGTTGACCCAGATAAGCGCCAGCTCTCGGTTCACACGTCGCTTCAACCAGACGCCCAGAAAGAATTTTGAAACTTAATTGTATTTTAGTACCGCATGTACAAAAGTATACCTGCAACATTACAGGTAAGTTAAAGGCTATCTGTATCTTTTGTTTTGTCTCTCAAGAGCTGTACTTAATGATGTCTAATGTTGTACCTACTTTTACTATACTTAGATTCCTTAGATATGAAAGAAAGTATTACACAATATGTCAAATACACAAACACACTATCGCAAAACAAATCCTCCCCCCCCCCCCCCCCGGCCCCTCCCTGATATGAAGAACCTTGAACGCTGATATTTTCAGTGAGTGGTCTCCATTCAAGAACCTTTTTGCCCCAACGACCGTCAGTTCTTCGAGCTACAAGCTCCACCCACTGCTACTTCAGCTAGCCAATTCTCTTGTCTATGTCGGTGATTTGGTTTGTCCTCTTCTGATTCGATATCGTAGAGAATACATACAAACTTACTACGTATGACTTGCGAGTTAGCTAAGCAATCAGTTAGTCAATATTTGAGTAGGTTCCAACTCGTGTCTACACACAATGCGCTAGTTCGACCTCTGTATCTGACACTGGCTGACAGGTTATGACACTGTCTAGAATGGAATGAAGTTACGTTCCAATAAACATATATTTGAATATATATAGAAACTACTTTGCAAGTCATGTTTATCAGAGCTTATAGTAGAAGCTTAGTTTACTTGGTTAGATTTTTATTTGTCGACCTCCGTAGCGCAGTGGGTGAATAGCCGGCTGAGACGCAGGAGGTACTTCGATTCCCACCGCGGAACAAATGTTTGCATGATCTACAGATATTTGTTCTGGGTCTGGTTGTTTTTCTATATAATATAAGTATGTATTTACAAAAAAAAGTATATAAGTATTCTATCAGTTATCTGGTTCCCATAATACAAGCTCTGCTTAGTTTGGGGCTAGATAGCGTTGTGTGAATTGTCCAGCAATATTTATTATTATTTATTACTAGTGGACCCGCTGAACTTCGTACCGCGTTGACATGCATATAACGCGGGCTGTCAATATACGTCACCCTGGTAGAATTGTCAATTTTTGTCCCCAGCCATCATTATGTATGAGAAAATGAATGACTTCCACAAGTAATTCAATACCAAAATTAGCGAAATAGCTCCACCCGTTCTCGAGTTTTAGCGAGACTAACAAACAGCAATTCTTTTTTATATACATATATAGACAATATCTCGGGATAACTCCGACCGAAGCATCTGTTTCAAACGATATTCATTTTTTTACACCCTCTTTGACGATATTTGCAGCACGCATTCTGTCAATTCTACATATGTCAAACGTCATAAGGTTACATTATAAAAGCGCTAAGGTTAGATTATAAATAGTTTAATATGGTGGTTAAGTATTCTTAAATTTTCTAATTTTGCGCGCAATTTATAATTTTTTTTATTTCATAAGAACCTTTTTCTGACTATAAGAAATACAACAAAAAAAGAATTAGCGAAATCGGTCCAGCCGTTCACGCGTGATGGCGTGACCAAGGGAAATAGAGATTCATTTTTATTTAAAGAGATTATTTGCAAGATACTTTTATGCAATTGGTACTGAAACTATTCACAACCCTTGTTCTTCTACCATGAACAGTCACATGACTTTTTCCAGGTTCCAAAATGCTACGTATAGTAAAGAAGGAATTACTAGTTACAATTTAATCGACTAATCGCAAGACACCTAATTTTATTCGACTCTTCAAAAAAAGGAGGAGGTTCTCAATTCATCGCTATTTTTTTTATATATGTTCCCCGATTACTTGAGGACTCCTGGACCGATTCGAGAAATTCTTCTTTTGTTTATAAAGGTATACTTCTTTGGTGGTTCCATTGGTACCAAGTCAGGATCTGTAGATGGTATAGCAAATAATTCGAGGGCAACCCTCAAATTTAATAAGGAACAACCAATTTAGAAAAATCTTTTTTTTTATTTAAATGGATATTCTTTCTTATTACTCTCATAGAAAATTCATCAAAATCAGTTCAGTAGTTTGATTATGTCGGTTATATTTAGTTATTTCTATTTTTCAACTTGAATCTAAGAAATAGTCTCTGTCGTCCCAAAAGTTAATTCTTCTTGCACTTAATATGTAGATTTGACATGTGAAAATCTTACTTATAATATCATCATCATATCAGCCGTAGGACGTCCACTGCTGGACAAAGGCCTCCCTCATTGATCTCCAGGAATTGCAGTTGGAAGCGGCCTGCATCCAACGCCGACCTGCGGTTCTTACCAAGTCGTCTGCCCATCTTGTAGGTGGACGTCCTACGCTGCGTTTGCCGGTCCGTGGCCTCCATTCGAGAACTTTCCGGCCCCATCGGCCATCTGTTCTGCGCGCTATATTGCCTGCCCATTGCCACTTCAACGTGCTAATCCGTCGGGCTATGTCGGTGACTTGAGTTCTCCTACGTATCTCCTCATTTCTGATTCGATCCCGTAGAGAAACCCCGAGCATAGCCCTTTCCATAGCTCGTTGAGCGACTCTGAGCTTATTCATAAGGCCAATGGTGAAGGACCACGTCTCGGTTCCATATGTCATCTCTGGTAACACACACTGATTGACGACTTTCGTCTTAAGGCACTGAGGTATGTTGGACGAAAAGACGTTGCGGAGTTTCCCAAACGCTGCCCATCCGAGTTGGATTCGACGATTGACCTCTTTCTCGAAGTTGGAAGTTATAATATATGCCTATATATATATAACTTAAATTTATTTGAAGCCCTTGCTCCACCCAAAGCTTGATTAGTCATTAAAAAGTAGATTTGTCTACGTTTTAATCCAGGTCATAATCTATCTATTACTTCTTAATTGAAACCTGTTCGACTGTTACGATAAACCAACATCTAGTGTGATTATTGTGTACAAAATATGCACTATATTTTACTTAGCTCCTTGCTATCCTCCAATCAATTTAAAAGACTTGACGTGACCAGTTCATAATGTTATTTTAGAGTGGGATGCGAGTCACTCGCGCCATCCACTTGTGCTGTGTAAACGAGCTAAGGATAAACATCGAGTTATGCAAGTCCAGTTCAATGCAATTAAAGGAAAGGATATTAAAATTAACCTGTATTATGGTTGTCACATATTTTCCTTTTAAAAGTTATTAATTAAAAAATAATGAAAGCTTACTACACTACAGCTCTACATATTGAAGACTAGCTTCCGCACGCGGCTTTGCACACGTGTTTTGCCAATAAAAAGCAGCTCATGTGTTAATTCAGGTTATAACCTACGTACATACTAAATTTCATTCTATCCATTCGGTAGTTTTTACGTAAAAGAATAACAAACATCCACACATAAACCCATATAAACTTTCGCGTTTTTAATATTAGTGGGATAAAACCCCGTGGATTGATGTCACTGAGCCTCTCGACAGCTTACATGTCAATTTTGCAATATCTGTACTTTTATTGCAAGCAATTAATATTTACCTTTTTAGATTTCCGTACCGAAAGGGTAAAACGGGACTCTATTAAGACTTTGCTGTCTGTCCGTCTGCCACCAGGCTGTATCTCATGAACCGTGATAGTTATAGACAGTTGAAGTTTTCACAGATCATGTATTTCTGTTGCCGCTATAACAGCAAATACGAAAAACGGAATAAAAGAAATATTTAAGGGGGCTCCCATACAACAAACGTGATTTTTGCTTTTTTTAGCTCGATATTGATAATGACAACAGGTAGACGCTTGAAATATTCACAGAATATTATGTTAAATATTCACTTTAAAAATAAATAATTATATTAAAATTAAACAAATATTTAAGGGGGGCTCCAATACAAAAAAAAATGTGATTTTTTGCCGTTTTTATAGATAACTAGCTGCCGCCAGCGGCTTCGCTCGCGTTATTTATCAATAAAAAGTAGCATAATTATGTGTTAATCCAGGTTATAATCTACATTTACACAAAATTTCATTGCAATCGGTTCAGCCCTTCCGGCGTGAAAGAGTAACAAACATCCATACATACAAACTTTTGCGTTAATAATATTAGTAGGACTAGCTGACCAATCTGCAGCTTCGCACGCGTAGTTTTACAATAAAAACATTACTCTCCTTTGCGCAGTTGAATAAAAAGTAGTCTATGTTACTCAGGGTGAATGTAGCTTTCCAATGGTTAAAGAATTTTTGAAATCAGACCAGTAGTTTTTGAGTTTATTCAGTACAAACATATATACAAAAATACAAATCTCTCCTCTTTATAATATTAGTATATATATAGATGGTATGGAACTCTTCGTGCGCGAGTCCGACTCGCACTTGGCCGGTTTTACCTTATGTATTGCTTGCTAATCAATTAGTGTTATGTCGGTAACTTTGGTTCGTCTACGAATCTCCTCATTTCTGATCCGATCTCGTAGAATTATAGGGATTTAACAACAGGAGAGGTAGAATGTCTTTATTACAGAGTTACAAATATAAGCCTGGCTTGCATAACGATCTTTAAATGTATTTAGCGACTGAACATGTTTAAATTTGACGTATTTTTATGATTTGACAACCCTCTTAAACCTATTTAGGAACTAGGTATAAGAAACTTTATTCTAATGTGAACAGTCATTTAGTCAAAAAAATACATTTGGTATATTATGGGTCAGATTTAGGTCAAGTAGGTACCTTTATACACGGTGTCCTTTCATTCACTGTTTTCCTAGAACAAACGTTGTTCAGACCATGGTCTACTAACAGTTTATAACATCAAATTAATAAACAAAATGAAATCGGTCTTATAATATAAGTCTTATAAAAAGTTGCGAACTTAAAACGTATATTTTAACGTTACGCCCTGCAACATACTCAGCGCGCTGTCCGGTAGCTACTAAGTACCTAAGGAGTAGGTAATACGCTACGCCTAACTACCCATGAGCTTTATGTCACGGTTAGTTTTTAAACAAAGTTAGACTTATTTGAGGTCTAGATTTTTTTTTCTTTATTCTCTTATTAGATGCTATAAACAGTTATTAGACCATGGTCTGAGCAACGTTTCTTCTGGGAAAACAGTGATTTAAAGGACACCGTGTATAAAGCAAATTATATATAAATGCCTAATCTAATAAGCCGCTGCCAGTGGGCAGCGTGCCCAGAATGCTGGCCGCATTGCCACGTTGAATGGCAATGCCAAAATACTGGCCAGCATTTTGGACACGCGTCGCCTCGACGAGGCGTTTTGAAATATCATTATATTATATTCTAATAAGAATAACATATTCACATACATAAGAACTTAAAAACAATGTTTTTAATGTTAAAAGTACAGTGAGTAAGATTAATAACATTACCTCTTAAAATAAAAATAGAGGGTATTAACAAAACACAATTAACACACGTAACAGAGATAGTGAAACGAAGATGTTAGAAATGGATGCGGCATTTAGCAAAGAATATTTGGTTAACACTTTCAAAGTTAACTAGAACTCCATTCTATCATCGGGCAACCAGACGCTCTGCGGTGCGCCACCGCTATATTGTTGAAATACCTCCCATTCGCACAAAGCGGTTCTCTTCAATCTTTGTTATGAGCACCGCCAAAGAGTGGAATGCCTTGCCAGAGTCGGTGTTTTCTGATAATTACAACCTGGGTGTATATAAGTTGCGAGTGAACAGGTTTCTTCTAGGCAAGCGTGATCTATCGTAGACTGCATCATCGCTTACCATCAGGCGAGATCGTGGTGAAACGCTGGTCTATAATTTATTTAAAAAAAGTGCGAGTCGGACTCGCGCACGAAGGGTTCTGTACCTATAAAAACGGCAAAAAAAATACGTTTGTTGTATGGGACCCCCCCTTAAATATATGTTTTATTTTAATTTAATTATTTATTTTTAAAGTGAATATATAACTAAATATTCTGTGAATATTTCGAGCGTCTACCTGTTGCCGTTATCAACATTGAGCTAATACGAGCACTAAATCAAGTTTGTTGTATGGGAGACCCTCTTTAATATTTATTTTATTCTGTTTTTAGTATTTGTTGTTATAGCGGCATCAGAAATACATCATTTGTGAAAATTTCAATTGTCTAACTATCACGGTTCATGAGATACAGCATGGTGACAGACGGACAGACAGCCAGACACCGGAGTCTTAGTAATAGGGTCCCGTTTTACTCTTTGGGTACGGAACCCTAAAAACCGCCAAATAGTGGAATGCCTTGCCTGAGTCTGTGTTTACTTATAACTACAACCTGGGTGTCTTCAAGTCGCGAGTGAATAGGTTTCTTCTAGGCAAACGTGTACCATCGTAGACTGCATCAGCGCTTACCATCAGGCGAGATCATGGTCAAACGCGAGTATAATGTAAAAAAATCCCCTACACGTCAACGATATTTTTACGCAAACCTCTGTGGTAAGAATTTGTGCAAAGTGCTAGGCTTGCGCAAGGCTTGAGTAAAGAAATCTTAGTCGTGTTTAGCTTCATTAGGATAAGGACTCACGAAGCGGTTATCACCCGCGCCCGCCGTGGTTGCGGACCCGCAGCCTTTGTAGAATACAGATATTTATGTAAAAAATTAAAGCACATTTCACGACGCGTTTTACGCCCGCGGCGTGTGCGATTGTTTGCGGGTCCCACTGCACCGGCGGTCATCTTGTACTGGCGGGCGCGGGTCGCGGTCTCGGCCGCGGCGGGTTGCACCCGCGCGCTCTGCGGTCGGTTGGCGGGCGACCGCAGTGGGCAGTGGGGCGGGGGGGGGGGTAAAGAAATCCGATGTTATTTTGCAGTGACTTCTTATTACTCGTTGCGTAGTGACGCAACTGATCGTTTAACCGCCCGTCTTGCAACCGCCCGTCTTGCGATAATCAACCACCAAGTTTGCGAGCGATAATCGCAACCGCGACGGCTGCGTAACCGCACAAAACTCCGGTCTCGTGAGTTTTGAAAATAAAACTCCATTCCGCCACTGCGGCGGGTGCGGGCGCAAACCGCTTCGTGAGTCCTTAGCCTTAGTGTTCATGATCCATAGACGGATCTCACATATAAATAAAATAGCGTCAGTCAAACCTTTATAGAAACTAAGGATATTCAAATGTAGCGCTCGGGTAGCGGCACAATGCAGATAATCAGGTGTTACCCGGTACCCTATATCGAAATGGAAACCGCGGTAATAACTACAGGCTGATCATACATCATGTTTTTAAGACATAACGGGTCTTTTCGCGCACAGATTTATATCTTTTTTTAAATATATATATATTCTTTTTTTGATATAAATCTGTGTGCGAAAAGACCCGTTTTGTCGTAAAAACATGAGAATAGTTTGCAAAAATTTAAAAATTTTTGGTCATACCTACATCAGTACCAAACTTACTTGCTTACTTTATTTTATACTACTTATATGGCAAACGAGCATGCAGTCCACCAGATGTTAAGTGGCTACTGCAGCCCATGGATATCCACATAGAATTCAAAACAAGGTATTATGTTGTCTTGATCTCTATGTGGATACGTTGCCATACTATAGGACTTATCTGTTATGCCTATGTGCCAGTAATTACAGGAACATACCATTACCATCTAACCGGAACACAGCAGCACAATTACTGCTATTTGTCGGCAGATAAAGGTAAGGCGGTGGTGCCCACTTCCTCGAGCTCGTTCACAAAAGCTCTACCATAAGTTTAAAGAGTTTCTTGTGCAAGGGTTTGTCCGGGGAAGTACCTACTACCATTATACCTATTTCTACCGCCAAGCAGCATTGCTGTGTTTCGGATTGAATAGTAACGTAGCCGGTGAAACAGGCACATAAGGCTTTACACCTGTATGTCTCAAGTTGATGGACGTAGGTCAGTGTATCGTAAGGCAAGTTTCTAAGACGCGTGACCTACGAGGCAGTACTTTGTTATAGGCGATGGTGAGTAAAATGGTGGTAATTTAAAAGGTGGTATAAAAATTAAAATAAAATAGTTCGTTCGCAAACACATTAAAATGTATGGGAATGTTGTGATGGAAACCTGTACCTGATTTATGAGAATAACATAATAACTAGGCTGTTGCTTTGCTGCTTTTTGAACTAATTTTTAGTTAATCGCACTTTAAATAGTCATTCAAATGTGTAATTTCATTCATTAATAAGTATAAATTAAAAAAATTGCGTCGGAAATTCAAAACTCACATAGCTAAGAACCACGTCAATTAAACTGGCTGTCTAATAAAATACTAGTACATATCGGCCATTCCGTTAGGGAACTATAATATCACAGATAGACAGACATAAAGAAATTAAAAAAAATATTATCCTTGAAAACGTTTGTGACAAAACTCGATCGTGAGCGGATCGCACTCACCCTGATGAAGGTTTACAAATTGATCCAAAACATTGTCACTGCCACGTACGTGATTAACCCCGTACTTATTGATCGAGCGAAGCGAGATCTCTAAATCAACTTGAGCAAATCGGCGTTGTATGTATGTATGTTTGTCCGAGGATAACTTTCATAGCGGTGATCCGATCATCGTGAAATTTAATACATAGGTAAGTAGTGATGGCACAATTTTGATGTGACTAAATGAGCTAAAATTGTGGGGGGGTTGTTGAGATATTGGAGTTCGAGAGGGGAAAAAAATTTAAATAAGGCTATCAGGTCAAATGTAATGTCAAATGAAAGGTATGCATTAGTACATTCAGACTCCGTTTTTATTTTTCTTAAATTCTTTATAGGTTTTGAGTTATTAGCCATGATAAAAACTAAACTTTGACAAAATTCACAGGGTACACCAGTGACCCCACAGTGCTGTAATTTGGTATGCGTGTAGCTTAAGTGACACAAATATAGGCAAAAGTCTGAAATCCAGAATAACTGCAAATTCTACCACAAAAAATACCACAGAACATGAACTCCCGTTACCTGTAATTTGAATGAAACTGTAGGTCAAGAAGTATAGTTATTGTTTCGTGACACTATTTTGATAGTCAAAGATTACAAATAATATTTTTCTGTTTTAATCGGAGACTCACGAGATCTCAGTTCGGGGCGAACCACTATTAAGTATAGTTAATTTAAAAAATACTATTTATCAATTTTAACATCTTAAAACACGATTAAGGTGCGGTAGAGTCGATTCCCGCTACTATTTCTTTCGTTCTATTTTCCTTCTTTCCGGTTTTTTCATTCATAAAAGTGCAGCCTATGAATAGCCCACTGTATATCCCGTACGGTACATTGTCCTTCAGACCGTGGGCGCTACCGGTCGCCCACGTCACTACTGCACCTAATCACCTTACAACGGTCGAATGCTATCTTATTAATAATATCTTTGTATTGGAGCATACTATAATAATATAAAGCAAATATAATCAATAAATATTTGATCGAGCGAAGCGAGATCTCTAAATCAACTTAGGCAAATCGGAGTTGATCGATCAGATCATCGTGAAATTTTATTCATAGATAGGTAGAGATGGCATAATTTTGGTGTAACTAAATAAGCTAAAAATGTGTGTGGGGGGGGGGGGGGTTGTTGTGATATTGAAGTTCAAGGGGAGTAAAATAAATGAAAATGAGACTATTAGATAGATAGATAGATAATTTCTTTATTGCACACCTAGAAAATAAAACAAACAAAAGAGAATACAAAATTAAATCAAAGGTACAATGGGCGGCCTTATCGCTAATAGCGATCTCTTCCAGGCAACCTTTGGATGGACAGGATCTGTGTGAACAAATGAGAACGGCGGCGTTAATCAAATAATAACTAACAGAATTAGTACATAAATGACTAAAATAAAATATACATATAAATAAATATAAATAATTTTATAATATTAAATAACCTACTTCAAAATACATAGGTAATTAGAAAAAACAATAAAAAATTATATACAAAATTAAAAAAAAAAAAAGTTGCAAAGTCTTAGTGAGCGATGGACGACAGATAATGATGATTAACCATGTTTTTAAAAACAGGAAGGGATTTGGCGTTACGAATTGAAACAGGTCAAATAGAACTTCAAATGAAAGGTCTTCATTAAGAAATTTCACTCTTTTTATTTTTAGTTTAGTCTTTGCAGTTTATTGAGTTCTTAGCCATCATAAAAACTGAACTTTGACAAAATTCACAGGGTACACCAGTGACCCCACAGTGCTGAAATATGGTATGAGTGTAGCTTTAGTGACAGATAGGGAAAAGTCTGAAATCCAGAATAACTGCAATTTATACCCCAACTTGAACTCCCGTTACCTGTAATTTGAATGAAACTGTAGGTAAACTGTGGGCATGAAAAGTAATGTGGTTAATTTTTCGTGACACTATTTTAATAGTCAAAAAGATAACGTGAGATCTCAGTTCGGGGCGAGTCACTGGTATTATAAATTCGAAACTAAAGTCTTTTTGGGTCTTAACGCGCGTTTTGGCGCGTTTAAAATACGCCGTGTGCACAGGCCCCAATAATGGGCTTGCAACCTTTCACGTCAATGCTTAACTTCTATGTAAAAAGTGGCCGTGTATCAATATATACTGTCACCGCATTCACGACATTAATAATTCATTACAAACATACACACAAAAATACAAATCTTTCCTTTTATAATCTTAGTACAGAAGTATAGATTGCAAAAGACAAAACCCTGGCTTGTGAACCATTTAAGAGTTGATTAGTAGTTCTAATAACGTACAAATAAAGATGGCGCCAGTAAGGGGCCAAAATCGGTTTCTGTGACATTTTGCTCTTTTTAGGGTTCCGTACCCAAAGGGTAAAACGGCAACCTATTACTAAGGCTCCGCTGTCTGTCCGTCTGTCACCAGGCTGTATCTCATGAACCGTGATAGTTGACAGTTGAAATTTTCACAGATGATGTATTTCTGTTTCCGTTATAACAACAAATACTAAGAACAGAATAAAATAAATAATTGAAGGGGCTCCCATACAACTAAACACTAAACTAAACTTTAAAACACATATGCAGAATCATATTAACTGATTTTAGAGGTGGGTTTAATACCGGTAGCTTGAATATCTATCCAGTAATCGATACATTCTCACACACACACACACACTCACCCATTCATCAAAATTATAAATACCTTTATATTTATATATAATTGTTTCTATAACTTTAATTTTTCTTTACTTTTATGTATTTATATAACTTAGTTTTAAACCTAAATTATTCTTATTGTTCTTATTATTGAATGAACAATATGATATATCTTGCTTTTTTGTCTGAGGAGGTGGGCGTTGAAGCTGCTCAACAATTTTTATAATTTTTGCAGCTTCATCGTGCTACCAGTAATATGTTTGTACTATTAGTTCTAAATAAATGAATTTTTTTTTTTTTTTTACATTTCAAATAAACAACTTTTAACGTAAATGCGCCGATGTCACTTAGTCAGTTGAACAGGTCCCTAGTTACTTAACGAGTAAATTGTTTACCTATTTTATATAGGCTGTTTCATTGATATTTAAGACTTGAAATTAAGTTAGATTGATAATTAATAAAATTTCATGGTAATGAATTTGAAAAAAACTATTTTACAACAATACTAGCCATCAGCCCTACCCGTGTTTAAATTAATGTCTTAAATGCGGTTACACGCGGTGTTGTAATTTATACTACAAATATTGTCGGAGTATATTTTTGAGACCATAAATAATAAATATGTAGGCTCTGTTGGATTCATTCGACGGGCCGAGTGTAGTACAATGCACTAATTCTCTAACATTTCGTCGAGCAGCATATAATCGATTTTCTCGAGATTTTGATAATAAAACAAGACAATTGTATGGATACATTTATTTTTTTAGAAACTGTCTTTTAATTTTATATCTTCACGATTGTTTTAAATACATCATACTGTATAATGAAGTAAAACCAAAGTGAAATTGTATTCGATTTACGACGTAAATATAACTTACTGTCTAGTTGCAATGCAAAGCCATGCATGTTCGTATGTTTTGTAAACAAATTCATTATTTATGAGAATCTAACCTCTTTGAAATGCTGATTACGACACTGAAATATGGGATTTCTAAGTAGGTGACTTATATGCGTATATGCATTGATTTGAAATATAATTGGTATTACCTTAGTATTTTTCAAACTTTCACGATCACTGTAGATGATTACTGATTTGAACGGGTATTTATCGCGTATGTATACCAATTTAAATCAATAACTATGCATGGTACCGTGGTACAGCTGTTGCAACACAGTCGAAACGTCAGGATAACTAATAAAAAAGGCGAATACGCGATAAATACCCATTTAAATCAGTAACTATGTACGGTACCGTGATACAGCTGTTGCAACACAAGCGAAACGTCGGGATAACTAATAAAAAAGGCGAATACGCGATAAATACCCGTTTAAATCAGTAACTATGTACGGTATCGTGGTACAGCTGTTGCAACACAGTCGAAACGTCGGGATAACTAATAAAAAAGGCGAAAACGCGATAAATACGCGTTTAAATCAGTAACTATGTACGGTACCGTGGTACAGCTGTTGCAACACAGTCGAAACGTTGGGATAACTAATAAAAAAGGCGAAAACGCGATAAATATCCATTTAAATAAGTAACTATGTACGGTATCGTGGTACAGCTGTTGCAACACAGTCGTAACGTCGGGATAACTAATAAAAAAGGCGAAAACGCGATAAATACCTGTTTAAATCAGTAACTATGTACGGTATCGTGGTACAGCTGTTGCAACACAGTCGAAACGTCGGGATAACTAATAAAAAAGGCGAAAACGCGATAAATACCCGTTTAAATCAGTAACTATGTACGGTATCGTGGTACAGCTGTTGCAACACAGTCGAAACGTCGGGATAACTAATAAAAAGGCGAAAACGCGATAAATACGCGTTTAAATCAGTAACTATGTACGGTACCGTGGTACAGCTGTTGCAACACAGTCGAAACGTTGGGATAACTAATTAAAAAGGCGAAAACGCGATAAATATCCGTTTAAATAAGTAACTATGTACGGTATCGTGGTACAGCTGTTGCAACACAGTCGAAACGTCGGGATAACTAATAAAAAAGGCGAAAACGCGATAAATACCCGTTTAAATCAGTAACTATGTACGGTATCGTGGTACAGCTGTTGCAACACAGTCGAAGCGTCGGGATAACTAATAAAAAAGGCGAAAACGCGATAAATACGCGTTTAAATCAGTAACTATGTACGGTACCGTGGTACAGCTGTTGCAACACAGTCGAAACGTTGGGATAACTAATAAAAAAGGCGAAAATGCGATAAATATCCGTTTAAATAAGTAACTATGTACGGTATCGTGGTACAGCTGTTGCAACACAGTCGAAACGTCGGGATAACTAATAAAAAAGGCGAATACGCGATAAATACCCGTTTAAATCAGTAATTATGGTATTACCTTCTCTTGGTTTTAAGGGTTCCGTAGCCAAATGGCAAAAAACGGAACCCTTATGGATTCGTCATGTCTGTCTGTCCGTCCGTAGGTCACAGCCACTTTTTTTCGAAACTATAAGAACGTGTTGAAACTTGGTAAATAGATGTATTCTGTGAACCGTATTAAGATTTTCACACAAAAATAGAAAAAAATAAACAATTTATGGGGTTCCCATTTTTTTATCATATAACCCATATGTATAGGGATAGGTCTTCATATATCCATGGATAGGTCTTCAAAAATGATATTGAGGTTTCTAATATCATTTTTTTTTCTAAACCGAATAGTTTGCGCGAGAGACACTTCCAAAGTGGTAAAATGTGAGCTTCCCCCCCCCCCCCTCTAACTTCTAAAATAAGATATTGATAAAACTAAAAAAATATATGATGTATATTACCATGCAAACTTCCACCGAAAATTAATTTAAACTAGATCTATTAGTAGTAGTAGTTTTTTTTAATACGTCATAAATAGTAAACCGCAATTTACCTTTCATTCTATCAACTCAAATAAAAAACTAGTGAAAGGATGAACGAAGTTCTGAGTTTTTACAATTTAAAACACTAAAATTAAGTAGAAAAGAATACACTTTATTGTACACCACATGAAAACAAACATATCAACAATAAAGGAAAAACTTAATAATATCGCGAACTACAATTGGCGGTTTTATCGCTATGAGCGATATATTTAGGACAACCTTGGGGTATAGGTAAGTTCGTATGGTCAAATCTGATCAGGTTTTATTGTACATTAATGAATATCGACGGATAACCAAATGGTCCACTTTATGTTAAATTGGTAACCATGGCCTATAAAAAGCGTTGCCTCGAAGACATACTCGAAGGTCACGCACCTAAGAAACTGCCCAACAAGAAGCATACAGGTGTAAAGCCTCATGTGCCTGTAGTTTCACCAGCACCATGCCCTTCAAACTGGAACACAGCAATGCTGCTTAGCAGTAGTATAAAATCGGAGTACATAAATACTTCCTAGTACAAAGAACTCTACTATACATTTCTCCAGCACTAAAAAATACTAATTTTAGGTCGCCCCAAGGCTTAACAAACTTATTTGAAAATTCCACTACCGATCCAAGTAGTGAACGGAACATAGCTTAAACTTAAACATAAAAAATTACGAGACGGCCAAGAGCGAGTCGGACACGCGCACGAAGTGTTCTGTACCATTATCTATAAAAAAGAGCAAAAAAATCACGTTTGTTGTATGGGAGCCCCCCCTAAATATTTGTTTTATTTTAATTTAATAATTAATTTTAAAGTGAATATATAACTAAATATTCTGTGAATATTTCAAGCATCTACCTGTTGCCGTTATCAATACCGAGCAAAAACGAGCAAAAAAATCACGTTTGTTGTATGGGAGCCCTCATTAAATATTTATTTTATTCTGCTTTTAGTATTTGTTGTTATAGCGGCAACAAAAATACATCATCTTTGAAAATGTATTCTGTCTAACTATCACGGTTGATGAGTTACAGCCTGGTGACAGACGAGCGGAGTCTTAGTAATAGAGTCCCGTTTAATCCTTTGGGTACGGAACCCTAAAACCAATACAGGTAATTAAATTTGTTAATATTTAAAAATAAATTTGTTAATATTTCACTACTACTTATGACACAGACAAAATCTAACACGACAGTGTTCAACAAAACTTACTGCAATTTAATTTTAAATGGGCATAAATAATAACAATAAATCTATACGATAGTTTAACTTTACGACTCATAAAGTCATATCACAACGCGAAATTACTCGTAATATTAAAGCAGTAAATAAAATGGCTCATACACATTTCTGCAATTACCTACCTTAAGACACATTATGTACCATATAGCTTACATAAAAATATACCTGCTTAAACATTCGGGCCCAATACTGCAAATCTCTATATATAAAAATGAATCCCTATTTCCCTTGGTCACCCCATCACGCGTGAACGGCTGGACCGATTTTGCTAATTCTTATTTTGTTGTATTTCTTATTGTCAGGAGAACGTTCTTATGAAAGAAAAAAATAAGAAAATTGCGCGCAAAATTAGAAAATTTAAGAACACTTAACCACCATATAAAATTATTTATAATCTAACCTTAGCGCGTTTATAATGTAACCGTATGACGTATGACATAGAATTGACAGAATGCGTGCTGCAAATATCGTCAAAGAGGATGTAAAAAAATGAATATCGTTTGAAACAGATGCTTCGGTCGGCGTTATCCCGAGATATTGTCTATATATATATATATATATATATATATATATAATGAATTGCTGTTCGTTGGTCTCGCTAAAACACGAGAACGGGTGGAGCGATTTGGCTAATTTTGGTATTGAATTATTTGTGGAAGTCATTCATTTTCTCATACATAATGTTTAACAATTCTACCAGGGTGACGTATATTGACAGCCCGCGTTATATGCATGTCAAGGCGGTACGAAGTTCGGCGGGTCCTCTAGTCTTCTATATATATAAAAATGAATCGCTTTTCGTTAGTTTCTTTAAAACTCGAGAACGGCTGGACCAATTTGGCTAATTTTGGTATTGAAATATTTGTGGAAGTTCAGAGAAGGTTTAAAAGGTGAATAAGTATGAAAATACTCGGAATTAAATACAAAAAAAACAATTTGGGGTTTCCTTTGATGTGTCCCCCGTCGTTCAGAAATCAAATTGAAAGAATAGTTTAAAATGAACGACGGCGACGTATAAATGAAATGTACCGACGACGTACATTGGCAGCCCGCGTCATATGCATGTTCAGGGGCGGTACGAAGTTCGGAGGGTCAGCTAGTTTATAATAAAAACTATTATCGAGCCATATCATTATTTAACGATTATGATTCTTCTGTCATAAGCTGCCAAATTTTCAATGGCGGTGTCATAGAAGAAAAAGATTGTGTTAGTAGAATACTAAAAAATCTAAGGCGCTTGTCTCACCGCCAGCGAGTAAGCGATTAGATATCAACTATTTTCTCGCTCAAGAAATGAACAAAAGATATATATTCCGTTTCTGTATTACACGTTATATTAATAGTTGATCGCTGGCCGTTCATATTTCCGGCGAGACTATTTTGTCGCAGCGGCTACAACAATCGCTTAGCGATACTCGCTCAGCGATGCTCGCCTGGCGGTCAGAACACACGCCGTGAGATAAACTACACACGCCCTACGCACTCAGTGAGTGGCGCGAGTATCGCCCGCCGCACTCGCTCACTCGCTTTATAGCCTAGTGAGAAAACTATAGGAACTACACACTCGCTTCTCGCTGCTCGCCAACCCGTTACTAGTTACTAGCTCTACTCGCTTCTCGCTCATCGCCGGCGGTGACACAAGTGCTGTGGCCATTTTGCGACGATGCCATTGTCATAGTGAAGCGATTGGTTTATTTAATAGAATTGGGCCCGACAGCTTTAGTCCGGTCTATTAGGGAGTACTGCTGCCACATTTGGGATGGTTTATTAATAGTTTTTTTTTGTTTATTATCAGATTCATAAAGCTGGATACAGCGAAAACGCGATAAATATCCGTTTAAATAAGTAACTATGTACGGTATCGTGGTACAGCTGTTGCAACACAGTCGAAACGTCGGGATAACTAATAAAAAAGGCGAAAACGCGATAAATACCCGTTTAAATCAGTAACTATGTACGGTATCGTGGTACAGCTGTTGCAACACAGTCGAAGCGTCGGGATAACTAATAAAAAAGGCGAAAACGCGATAAATACGCGTTTAAATCAGTAACTATGTACGGTACCGTGGTACAGCTGTTGCAACACAGTCGAAACGTTGGGATAACTAATAAAAAAGGCGAAAATGCGATAAATATCCGTTTAAATAAGTAACTATGTACGGTATCGTGGTACAGCTGTTGCAACACAGTCGAAACGTCGGGATAACTAATAAAAAAGGCGAATACGCGATAAATACCCGTTTAAATCAGTAATTATGGTATTACCTTCTCTTGGTTTTAAGGGTTCCGTAGCCAAATGGCAAAAAACGGAACCCTTATGGATTCGTCATGTCTGTCTGTCCGTCCGTAGGTCACAGCCACTTTTTTTCGAAACTATAAGAACGTGTTGAAACTTGGTAAATAGATGTATTCTGTGAACCGTATTAAGATTTTCACACAAAAATAGAAAAAAATAAACAATTTATGGGGTTCCCATTTTTTTATCATATAACCCATATGTGGGGTATCCATGGATAGGTCTTCAAAAATGATATTGAGGTTTCTAATATCATTTTTTTTTCTAAACCGAATAGTTTGCGCGAGAGACACTTCCAAAGTGGTAAAATGTGAGCTTCCCCCCCCCCCCTCTAACTTCTAAAATAAGATATTGATAAAACTAAAAAAATATATGATGTATATTACCATGCAAACTTCCACCGAAAATTAATTTAAACTAGATCTATTAGTAGTAGTAGTTTTTTTTAATACGTCATAAATAGTAAACCGCAATTTACCTTTCATTCTATCAACTCAAATAAAAAACTAGTGAAAGGATGAACGAAGTTCTGAGTTTTTACAATTTAAAAACACTAAAATTAAGTAGAAAAGAATACACTTTATTGTACAACCACATGAAAACAAACATATCAACAATAAAGGAAAAACTTAATAATATCGCGAACTACAATTGGCGGTTTTATCGCTATGAGCGATATATTTAGGACAACCTTGGGGTATAGGTAAGTTCGTATGGTCAAATCTGATCAGGTTTTATTGTACATTAATGAATATCGACGGATAACCAAATGGTCCACTTTATGTTAAATTGGTAAACCATGGCCTATAAAAAGCGTTGCCTCGAAGACATACTCGAAGGTCACGCACCTAAGAAACTGCCCAACAAGAAGCATACAGGTGTAAAGCCTCATGTGCCTGTAGTTTCACCAGCACCATGCCCTTCAAACTGGAACACAGCAATGCTGCTTAGCAGTAGTATAAAATCGGAGTACATAAATACTTCCTAGTACAAAGAACTCTACTATACATTTCTCCAGCACTAAAAAATACTAATTTTAGGTCGCCCCAAGGCTTAACAAACTTATTTGAAAATTCCACTACCGATCCAAGTAGTGAACGGAACATAGCTTAAACTTAAACATAAAAAATTACGAGACGGCCAAGAGCGAGTCGGACACGCGCACGAAGTGTTCTGTACCATTATCTATAAAAAAGAGCAAAAAAATCACGTTTGTTGTATGGGAGCCCCCCCTAAATATTTGTTTTATTTTAATTTAATAATTAATTTTAAAGTGAATATATAACTAAATATTCTGTGAATATTTCAAGCATCTACCTGTTGCCGTTATCAATACCCGAGCAAAAACGAGCAAAAAAAATCACGTTTGTTGTATGGGAGCCCTCATTAAATATTTATTTTATTCTGCTTTTAGTATTTGTTGTTATAGCGGCAACAAAAATACATCATCTTTGAAAATGTATTCTGTCTAACTATCACGGTTGATGAGTTACAGCCTGGTGACAGACGGACAGACAGACAGACAGCGGAGTCTTAGTAATAGAGTCCCGTTTAATCCTTTGGGTACGGAACCCTAAAACCAATACAGGTAATTAAATTTGTTAATATTTAAAAATAAATTTGTTAATATTTCACTACTACTTATGACACAGACAAAATCTAACACGACAGTGTTCAACAAAACTTACTAGCAATTTAATTTTAAATGGGCATAAATAATAACAATAAATCTATACGATAGTTTAACTTTACGACTCATAAAGTCATATCACAACGCGAAATTACTCGTAATATTAAAGCAGTAAATAAAATGGCTCATACACATTTCTGCAATTACCTACCTTAAGACACATTATGTACCATATAGCTTACATAAAAATATACCTGCTTAAACATTCGGGCCCCAATACTGCAAATCTCTATATATAAAAATGAATCCCTATTTCCCTTGGTCACCCCCATCACACGCGTGAACGGCTGGACCGATTTTGCTAATTCTTATTTTGTTGTATTTCTTATTGTCAGGAGAACGTTCTTATGAAAGAAAAAAAATAAGAAAATTGCGCGCAAAATTAGAAAATTTAAGAACACTTAACCACCATATAAAATTATTTATAATCTAACCTTAGCGCGTTTATAATGTAACCGTATGACGTATTGACATAGAATTGACAGAATGCGTGCTGCAAATATCGTCAAAGAGGATGTAAAAAAATGAATATCGTTTGAAACAGATGCTTCGGTCGGCGTTATCCCGAGATATTGTCTATATATATATATATATATATATATATATATATAATGAATTGCTGTTCGTTGGTCTCGCTAAAACACGAGAACGGGTGGAGCGATTTGGCTAATTTTGGTATTGAATTATTTGTGGAAGTCATTCATTTTCTCATACATAATGTTTAACAATTCTACCAGGGTGACGTATATTGACAGCCCGCGTTATATGCATGTCAAGGCGGTACGAAGTTCGGCGGGTCCTCTAGTCTTCTATATATATAAAAATGAATCGCTTTTCGTTAGTTTCTTTAAAACTCGAGAACGGCTGGACCAATTTGGCTAATTTTGGTATTGAAATATTTGTGGAAGTTCAGAGAAGGTTTAAAAGGTGAATAAGTATGAAAATACTCGGAATTAAATACAAAAAAAACAATTTGGGGTTTCCTTTGATGTGTCCCCCCGTCGTTCAGAAATCAAATTGAAAGAATAGTTTAAAATGAACGACGGCGACGTATAAATGAAATGTACCGACGACGTACATTGGCAGCCCGCGTCATATGCATGTTCAGGGGCGGTACGAAGTTCGGAGGGTCAGCTAGTTTATAATAAAAACTATTATCGAGCCATATCATTATTTAACGATTATGATTCTTCTGTCATAAGCTGCCAAATTTTCAATGGCGGTGTCATAGAAGAAAAAGATTGTGTTAGTAGAATACTAAAAAATCTAAGGCGCTTGTCTCACCGCCAGCGAGTAAGCGATTAGATATCAACTATTTTCTCGCTCAAGAAATGAACAAAAGATATATATTCCGTTTCTGTATTACACGTTATATTAATAGTTGAACCGGCGAGACTATTTTGTCGCAGCGGCTACAACAATCGCTTAGCGATACTCGCTAAGCGATGCTCGCCTGGCGGTCAGAACACACGCCGTGAGATAAACTACACACGCCCTACGCACTCAGTGAGTGGCGCGAGTATCGCCCGCCGCACTCGCTCACTCGCTTTATAGCCTAGTGAGAAAACTATAGGAACTACACACTCGCTTCTCGCTGCTCGCCAACCCGTTACTAGTTACTAGCTCTACTCGCTTCTCGCTCATCGCCGGCGGTGACACAAGTGCTGTGGCCATTTTGCGACGATGCCATTGTCATAGTGAAGCGATTGGTTTATTTAATAGAATTGGGCCCGACAGCTTTAGTCCGGTCTATTAGGGAGTACTGCTGCCACATTTGGGATGGTTTATTAATAGTTTTTTTTTGTTTATTATCAGATTCATAAAGCTGGATACAGATTGATTCTATGGTGTCTTAAAACCTATACTAGGTTTATCCAGACACCAGGTTCTCGATAACGTGGGTTCTGGTCAAAAGTATGTAAATCTTAAAAATACTCATTCGATACAATATTTGAGTCGTACCTATAAAAACAAAAACAGCAATCTGTCATTTTGGCGAAAATTAAGATATAAATGTGGCAACACTGGTTTTTTTAGAATACTCTTTGCTTATCTAATTTCTTCGTATCAGAAACAGCAATCTCTAATCGATAATTTGATTTAAAAAACAGTGTTAGTATCAAATACAGCAATTTACTGGCCATGAGTTTCAAAAACAGCAATCTATGAGCGTCAGCCAATCACAAGCGTTCATTCGGTTATGCGTCAAAATGGCGTCCGCGTTGTTTTTGTTGTGAATTAAGAGAGTATATTTTCTTGTTTTATTATAAAAATAACGTTGAAAAGGAAGTTATAAAATTAATAAACTAAACATGGATGTGCACCCCACGCGTGTAAATAATAGGTTTGCACGGAAGAAGAAAAAAGATCCCACAAAATGGAAAGCAAATATTGCAAAACGAAAACGTTTGAGGTATGTACTAACATTATTTAATGTAGGGCTGTTTAACTGATTTCCACGTAATTGTTGAGTTCATCACGACAATATGAAAATAAATTTTAATTTATTTTATATTCATTATTTAATGAAAATTTTGGATTTCTTTATTCTAAACCCTTTAGGGTTCTGTAAAAGCGAATGATAAAATAAAACCCTTATAGTTATATTGTTCGTGTTCATCACACAAACATTTGCACCTGGATTCGAACACGCGTCCGTCGTCGGCTAATTTCGTTTAAATACGTAATAAATACATGTTAACAATGGTGTTCACTGTTTGTTTTTATTTTTAGATATTAGAAAGATAGATAACTCTTTATTGTATTACCACACAAACAGAAATAATACAAAAATAAGTACTAGGTTAAAATAAATAAGGCAATACAATGGGCGGCCTTATCGCTAAAAGCGATCTCTTCCAGGCAACCTTTGGATGGAGCGAAATTTTAAAAATACGAAGTGCGGTGTACTTATTAGAGGATACATTTACACATAATATATTCTAAGATATAATAATAATATGAAGTTTTAATCTTAATACTTAATATATTTATAAAATAGACTAATACATAGGTATATACATATAGCAAACTATACTAACAGATAATATAAGTACATATATAGTAAATAAATAACGCTAGGAAGATGACATCGTCAGGTAATGATGTTTCACCTTCAGTTTGAAGGTGTGTAAGGACGATGACCGTTTTACTTCTTCGGGCAGAGCATTCCACAGCTGAACAGCCTAGACAGTAAAAGAATCGCTGTAAAAGGAAGTGCTGTGCGAAGGAGTTCTGAGTATCAAGTTTTCTGATGACCTAAGAGTATAGTTATTTGAAGAATTATTAAAAAAAAAAGAAGAAGAAAGGTGGACGTAGGCAAAAAATTTCGTAGTCTCCTTAGTGAACCAGCTGACGCAAACAACTTCCGGCTGGTTAGTTCAAGCTAACCTAGCTACTTTCTAACTACTTACTAACTAACCTAACTTTCCATGAAAAGTTGCGGTCAATGATGATACCTAAATTCTTAACGGTTTCGCTGTATGGGATTGCTATTCCGTCAAAGACAACTTGTGGGAGACTGGACCAATCAATTTTGCTAAGCGTTCTTGAACTATGTACCTACAATAATGGTTTGCGTTTTGGTAGGATTAATTTTCAAACCGTGGAGCTTGCTCAACTCTGCAATACGGCGTAAATCGCAATTGGTAACGTCAACAGCATCAGCAATATTACTAAGCGTAGCTTGATTATAAATCTGAAGATCGTCTGCGTAGAGGTGAAAAGACGAAGAAAGATTAAGAGAAATAAGGTTTATGAAGATTGCAAAAAGAAGAGGAGATAAAACGCCACCTTGAGGTACACCAGCAGACGTATTACACCACGAAGAGAGAGACTCCTCGAGTCGAACACGCTGACGGCGCCCGTGCAAGTAATTGAAAAACCAACCAATCACCGCTGGAGATACGTTAAGGGAACTAAGTATTGCCAGGAGAATATCAAAATCTACGGTGTTGAACGCATTACTGAAATCAAGTAAAGTCAGCACGGTAAGTTGCCCATTTTCCATACCCATTCGTATATCGTCCGTGATTTTGACTAGAGCAGTGACAGTACTGTGGCCTTTACGAAAGCCAGACTACAGAGGATTAAGGAGACTATAGGTGGAAAAAAAGGAGTTTATTTGATTATGGACCAAGCGTTCGAGAACTTTGGAGAGAAAAGGAAGGATAGAAATCGGGCGATATTCAGAAAAGGATTTGGGATTAGGTTTCTTAGGAAGAGGAATTATTTGGGCTTCCTTCCAAATGGAAGGGAAGGTATCGGTCATTAGGGAGTGGTTCAAGAGATAGCAGAGGGTAGGTATGCGAACAGTATCGAAGTATGCGAACATAATACGAAAGCATTGAAATGTGCAACATTGACAATGAATGATTTATCAAAAATACATCGGGGCTTTTATAAGAACCCGACAAAACTTGACCAAGATATAATTCTTCTTAAATAACTATGTTCAATACAAGAAACTAAACAAAGGCCTACTTAAAAGGCAAAAAGAAGTTCAAAACGAACTTTTCCGTATTTGTTAGCAAAAAGAGAGTTCCAATTTGCCAAAAAAATTTTCTCAGTATTTTTGGCATTACAAAGTATAGAGTGGAGTACTTGATGAAAAAGTTTTATGAAACGGGAGAATTTCCTCGTGAAGCTAGAGGCGGTGATCGGAAGACTGAAATGTACGCAGAGAAAAAAGAATCTGTTCATCGTTTTATTTAAAGTCTCAGATGTATCGAGTCTCATTATTGCCGAAAATGCAAATACGCTGAAAGAAAGTACTTGCTTTGCGAGTTGAATATTAAAAAACTAATGTAACTAATGTATAACATTGACCGGAATAATGCACAATCTGGCGTAAAATTATCATACTTTCGGCATATCTTCAACACTGAGTATAATTTAGGTTTCGGCTCGCCACAAACGGACGTTTGTTCTAAATGTCTGGAACTAAAAGAAAAGATATAAATGGAGAAAGATGAAAATAAAAAAAAGGTTTTGATAACAGAGAAGAGGGTTCATTCTTTAAGAGCGCAATCATTTTTTGAAAACTTGAAAGACACTTCATCAGATTTGAAAATAATATCTTTAGATTTCAAAAAGAATTTGCCATTGCCAAAGGTGCCTGAACAAGCATGCTATTATAGCCTACAGTTGAATTTCTACAATTTAGCCGTGGTGGAAGGCCATTCAAATTTGCCTCTAAACAAAGAGCATGTTTTCTCCTATTATTGTACAGAAGACGAGTTTGGCAAAAATGCGATCGGCATCTGCAGTTTATAACCAGCTTTGTAAAACTAATAAAACGGGCATATCACGAATTCGTTTGGTTGCAGACGGATGCGGCGGGCAAAACAAAAACTGTATTTTAATTGGTATGTGCTGCAAATGGATATTAGAAAATGTCAATATTAAGAGTTTAGAAGTAATTTTTTCTGTCACCGGTCACTCTTTTATGCCTGCTGATCGCTTTTTTGGAGTCATTGAGAAAAAGCTGCGTAAACTGGAGGTAGTACTTCATCCCAAAAAAATCATGGATATTGTGTCTGAAAACGCAAAATTTGGTGAAGATTGCTCGGTCTTTGACTGGAAGACATCTATCAAAAAGATAGTAAAACCTACCACAACATGGAATATTCAACTTAACCAATGTAAAAGGTTTGTTTTGCGTAGTTCAAAAAAACCAGGTAATGTACTTGTAAAAGGCAAAATATTTTATAAGAGTGATATAGCTACCGCTCAGAATATTTGCAGACCACAAAAGCTTATAAACATGATAAACCCAATTTTACTACCCAGCACAGTAGTTGTCAATAAAAGTAAATTAAATGATGTAAATAAATTACTTAGTAAACATTTTGGTACAGAATGGCAAAGTTTATCGGAATTGAGTTTTTATAAAGAAATATTACTAAAACAGGGGGCCCTACAAGAAACGCCATCGGAAGTAACATATTGTGATGAAGGACTCGAAGAACCTGTTGAACTTCGAGTTTAACTTTTTTTTTAGTAAAATTAATATTTAAATAAAAATTAAACATAAATGAGAATTTTCATTTGTGTGACAACCCGTCATTTTTGACAGCCATCTTAATGGCATAGCTAGGAACAAAAGCAGCAATCTGGTACTTGTTTAGAATCAAATCCAGCAACATTTAAATGTAAGTATCAAAAACAGCATTCTGAAAATTTTATTTATATTGTATTCATTTATTTTTAATGCAATCGACTAGATGTTTTATTTAATCAAAACACAAACCTTTAATTTACTAAATAAGATCACTTGTGATAAATATATCAATTCTTTTCGACAAGGATATCTTTTTTTTTAATTACCGCTAATTAGTGAAATGTCAGATTGCTGGTTTTGTTTCTATACGACTCATTTGATGGTTTTATCTAATGGCCTGCGAACGCACACATGCACGCTGATAACAGCAAACTCGTCAGGTGAGTGAACGAATCGAAGCAGAACAATTGAATAGCCAACGCGGTAGTGTGAGTTACACAGCTACTACTATGCGAGTATTCTTCTCTTCGATAAGGCAATACAATAATACTAAGCCCACATAATTTTGAAGTGAATACGTTTTAAAATTGCTTCCATAGTGGGAGGCAATTTAAAAAACTAATGATAACAAAATCGAGGATACTGTTTGGTATTGCAGCTACATATCTATTAACTCCATTCAAAATTTAATTGCACTAGTGGAAAGCAAAAAGATCAATAAATTCGTTACGCTAAGTGAGGACTGTGAAGCATCCCGCGCGGTGGAGGTGGAAGCGCCGCCATTTTGAGGTCATTTTGCTGCGTTTAGAGATTTCCATTTAGAAAGGAAGGACTTCTTAGTATTGAAACATGATTATAATTATAACATACATATAATAGCGTATTTTATATTTTTTATAGAAAATATTACCTGTTAAATAAAATAAATAAAGCCTTTATTCCCACTTAATAACTATTTACATACAATTTAATAACATTTACATAAAATTTAATAGTTTCATTCATTCATTAAAATTAATATCAAATTATTAATCATTCAATTATATACATTACTGTTATTATTATTATTATTCAATTAAATTAGTTTATTTCACTTAATGTATTTATTTATTTATTTTGGGCACCCAGAACTGGGTGTAGGCCTCCTCCATGCAATGCCACGTATGGCGATTTTGAGCGAGTCGTATCCAGGTCTTGCCCGCAACCGCTACCAAGTCGTCACACCATCGTCTTTTCGGTCTTACTCTTGTGCGCACCGCGTCTCGTGGGTACCAATGGAGGATACGTTCGCTCCATCCTGTGCTCTACAGATGTGGCCTGCCCACTTCCACTTCAGTTGGCAGAGCATACTAACTGCGTCGGTGACTTTCGTTACGGTCCTGATGTTGTCACTTCTGACTCTATCTTTTAGTCTCAAACCAAGCATTGATCTTTCCGTGGCTCTTTGAAATGTAGCATCTTTTTTATTATTTCGTTTGTCAATGGCCAGGTCTGACAGCCGTAAAGCAGAGAAGGAAGAATTGTGTTGTCCATCAGCTTTTTCTTGAGGTGGACCGGGAGTCTGCTCTTGAATATATCCTTGTTTGACCATATTACCTGTTACGTACACGTATTCAAGTACACGGCCGTGTCCATGACACAGCCACACCCTATTCTTTTAAACATAGAGGTCCACAAAGGTTTAAGTAAATCTGTTTTATGTTAAAATTGATGTTGTCTTTTGTGGACATTTCCTCATATTCCACCTGTCCATCGCCTACTTCACTCCATATGTCCACTTAACTGAGCGCAAGCGGTCACGACTTCAGATCCTACGATTGTTAGTTTCGCATAAAACTTCAGATCTATAAAAGCGGAGAGAGATACGACATGAACCTTCAAACTCAAACAAATCTACATGACTATGAATTTAATGGAGTTTTTATTTTTGCTTGACTGCCGAAGGTTGGTTATGATTCTCGCGCGTATAATTATGGTATTCCAACCTTAATTAATCCTATAATTATAAGTCTTTTAATTATAACGCAAATAGCATTTAGAATGTGCATTATTATTATTTTTTAAATTTATTTACCTTATTTCTCATTACTCAGAAATGTATATAAGTACTTAATGTAAATAGAAAAAAGTCTGCAATCAAAACTCTTTCATATGATACTTTTTTAAATTCACTGGTTATAAACTTCATGAAGCCATTCATAAGTTATTGACGGATAAATATCAATATACAGCTATTCAGTCCTTATTCGCCGAACTGGACTAGGAGTGGGGCCATTTAAAAAAAATAAAATAATTCGCTAAATACTAAGAAAATAGTACAATCGTAGATAGATAGATAGATAATTTCTTTATTGCACACCATTAAATACAAACATATAAAAGAAAATACACTTTTAAATCATAGGTACAATGGGCGGCCTTATCGCTAAAAGCGATCTCTTCCAGGTAACCTTTGGATGGACAGGATCTATATGAACAAATAAGGACGGCGGCATAAGTTTTTTTTAGAATCCCAAGAACAAGCATATATTACAATTTATAAAAAATATAGTTAATATAAAATAAAAAGCTTATTTATATTATATAATATAATCATAAAATTACATAAATATTAATATTAAGATACATAAAATATAAATATATTGTCATACCTACATACATAAATTATAAAAATGTATAAATAAATAAATGGCCTAGTGAGCGATGGATGACAGAAAGTGTTGTCTGACCATGTTTTTAAAGATAGGGAGAGATTTTGCATGACAAATTGAGACAGGTAGGGCATTCCAGAGTCTGGTAGCCTGCAGAGTAAAAGAGATCGTAATATTATTTAAATAAAGTTAAATAAACACATAAATAATTCCAATTTTTTATTGGTCCTATCTTATTTCTATACAAATGACGTTTTAGTTATGTCTCCATATCTAAACACAGACAGGTCTATTGGTCCTATAATCTCGTGGCTATTTCAACTTATCACAGATCTCCCTATTACCTAAGCTGACTTTTATGATTGTCGCATTATAACAACGTTATGCAACAAGGAGTCACGAGTTCTGTACGTGTTGATTGTACACGCAGTTTTATCTAACATGTGTTTTTGGGTTTATACATTCTTGAATAATAAGGTCTAATGATATGTGAGTTTTATGGGCAAGACTTTATGCTTATTTTTATTATACTACATTGAGATGAAACAAGCCATAAGCCCACCTGATGTTAATTGGTAACCATTGCCTATAACAGAGAATAGCCTCGTGGGCAGGCACGTTAGAAACATGCCCTACGATGCACGGCCCTGCGTTCATCAGCTTGAGGCATAGTAAAGCCTCATGTGCCTATAATTTAACCAGCAACCATACCCTTCAAACTGAAACACAGCAATGCTGCTTGGCGGCAGAAATAAGTATGGTGGTAGTAGTTCCTAGGACGAGTCCTTTCACAAGGAACTCTACTACTTGTAGTAATCATATTTCTAAAGCCTCTTATTTTTGTCATCATCATCATCAACTGCAATTAAAAGTAAAGTATACTTATGATGAATTCCCATGAAGAATATAGGCCATTGCTGAATGCCTCCCCAATAAATAATAGCCAAGATAAAATAATAGCTACAAACTAAACAAATTTTATACTATGGGATCCAAATCACGGATACCTACTACTTACGTTTTTGTAAATACATACATACTTATAATATACTAGCTGTTACCAGCGGCTTTACCCGCGTTGTTCTGGGATGTAAAAATATATACAGCCAATTTTAAGAGACTCTTAGTGAGATTCTACCTAGAAAGAGCAGACTGAAGAACTCTGCGGCAGCTGAAAATTTGTTGTTACTCGTCATGGCGACCCTTTATAACTTGAAGAGACGAGGCTGGGGAATGCTGCGCTATCTGCATTTTTTTTTACTAATTAATTCAACCCTGCCTAACTTGTTGTGATTTGGTTACTGCAGTTGCTACAATTTTTGATGGTTCATCCCATGGGAACTTACGGGATAACAAGTAGCCTATGTGTAATCGAGGTTATAATCTACGTACATACCAAATTTCATAACAAACAAACAAACATCCAAACTTTCGCATTTATAATATGATAAAAACACCCAGAAGCGGAACAAAAATCTAAGATAAGGCAATCATTTGATCCGCGGCAGGAATCGAACCCAACCTCTTGTGTCACAGCCGGCTTTCGTCTACTGTGCCACGAAGGTCACCCAGATATACAGAGCGACCGATTTTAAAATCTGTTATGGTAAGATTTCCTTTTCTGCATTTCCGTGGTCAATAAAGATCTACTTATCTACCTTCATCAGTAGAATATTGCAAGCCCAGGCAACAATTCAAACTAGTTTTAAAACATATATCTACTTGCAATCTGCAGCGAATAAAGTACGTATCTGGTGAAAATTTCGAAAGCGAGTTACTTATGGCCGCTCCATACTTACAGTTTTGTAGGTATTATTTAGGCCGATCGCACACGAACGACAATAACCGGTCCTACAATGGTCGAGCAATATACACCACCATATTGTAACTAGTGGTTCGCCCTGAACTGAAATCTCGAGTCCATAAAAACAAAATAATATTATTTGTAATGTTTGACTATCAAAATAGTACCACGAAATAAATAACCTACAACTTGACCTACAGTTTCATTCAAATTACAGGTAACCGGAGTTCATGTCAATTGGATATTTTCTGTTAAGTTACAAATTGCTGTTATTCTAGATTTCAGACTTTTGCCTATATTTGTGTGACTTAAACTACACGCATATCAAAGAAAAATTAATAAAAAACCATTCATGTTGTTGGCCGATTTAAATCGGTAGTCTACGGTAGGCCTTACAACTTAAACGTGAAAGTGCATGGTGAACAATACACTGCTTGTATGCGTGTAAGTAAAAGGGAATGTTACAAAACAAATTGGTCGCTTGTATCGGCGCCTGCGCAGCTAATTGCGAATACGCGGGCGCAACACAAATACTCGCCAACGAGCTTTCACAATTTTATTTTGCTGATGTACCAATAATTAAGTTTTAATTAAAAATCAAAGAATCTTCTTTGACTCACCGCCCTCAACAAACTCCTAGATGCCAACCCTGAATGCGATGTGTTTGCTGACGAATGGAAGGAATTGATGCTGGTATGTCTGAGGTATTGTGAGATTGATGTATGAAAGGTATTTAATTTAACAATTTTAATTTATGATTCATGTGTGTCACAATGAATGTATTTATATTAATCTGTATTATTTTAATTTAGTTTTATTTCTAATAATTTGTATACTGTGTAGATGTTTATTGTAATTTAGATTTTGATTTGACAATGGTTTATGTAATTAATGTTTTGAATTATTTTATTTTAATTAGTGTTATTGGTTAATCCGTTCTAATTAAATAAATATATAAATTCTTCTTCGTGCCCTTTTCCCACATTACGGGGGGTCGGCACGACATGTATTTTTCTTCCATACCTCTCTATCAGCCGTCATCTCCGTTGTCACTTCTTTGTTAACCATATCATTCTTCACACAGTCCATCCATCTTCACAAGTCTATGAACTAAAAATACTTTGTAGGGATCTGTAGCAGTTGAACTATCCTTAGATCGCACGATTGTTTCTTTTAAATTTACTCATGTTTATATCCATATCAGGCATATAACGTCAACTGCTGAACAAAGGTTTCCCCTATAGATTTATGATAGACTAACTGACCAATCCGCAGCTTCGCACGCGTAGTTTTTCAATAAAAACATTACCCTCCTTCTGCGCAGTTAGGTAAAAATTAGCCTATGTCACCCGGGGATAGTGTAGCTTCCCAACAGTTAAAAATTTTTTTAAATCGGTCCAGTAGTTTCGAAGCCTATTCAATACCAACAAACAAACAAATATTTCCTGTTTAAAATATTAGTATAGACTAGATTCCACCAGCGGCTTCGCACAAGTTATTGTTCAGCAAAAAGTAGCCTATGTGTTAATGCAGGTTATGATCTACGTACATACCAAATTTCATCGCAATCGGTTCAGCCGTTCCGACGTGAAAGAGTAACAGACATCCATATATCCGTACATACAAACTTTCGCGTTTATAATATTAGTAGGATAGGATAGTAGCATGTATTTTGTTCAAATTTTCATTCGCATCCCAACCCAATAGCCATAATGGTTGTATTACATTGTAGCCGCACGGATGCGGCACGGCAACGACACAGCTGCACGACAGCACCGCCTCAAATTTCGGCTACCGCTCGCCGCCCGCGAGGTGCCAGCTCGTTGGCAGCGCGTCGACCGCGAGTTGCCAGCTCGCTGGCAGCGAGCCATCCGCAAAGTGTGTAGCTTACTATCACCGCAAACACGTATTCGTGAATGAACACGCCTAGGACTCGCACGACTTCATAATGTCTCAGTTTACATTGCGCGAATTAGTAATAATCGGCTCGCAGTCGGCGCACTGTACGCACGCGGTCTCCTCGCTTACAGCGCGCGGTCTCCTCACTTACAGCATGCGGTCTCCTCGCTTACAGCGCGCGGGCTCCGCGACTAGTCGTATGGTAGCTGTAAGCGCGCTGCCTACCCGTCGGCGGCTTTTTATATTGACATTGCGAAATATATTATACGACACTGGTTTTAATGCTCTAATTTGAATGACAAGTAAATTGCTGGGTTGGAGCCGTGCTGGATCCGTGCCGTTATAATGTAATACAACCTTAAGGCTATTTGATCAGAATCCGAATGAAAGAAAAGTTATTCTTTAGGGAAAAATTCGGTGTTGTTAAAAAAAGTTTAAATAATTGAACTTTATGGTAAGTCGTATTTAATTGGGTAATATTTAAGAATTTACTTTTTAAGAAGATTTTAAGAACACTTTTTATTGGAAAACCACGCGTGTGAAGCCGCGAATTGGTCCGCTATTAAACTAAATATACTAATATTACTAACATAGATGGTATTTAAGTTTTAGAACCTAACCTAACTAACCTTACACAAATGGACTTGTAAATTATCTGATTTAATTAATGAATTAAATTGAATAACGTGGAAATTGTACAGTGTATAAAAAATGTGTTGAGAAAATTAAATTAATCTTTAGCATGTATACAACTAATTAAGGACATTCCACAGCTACATCATGACAGGTAAATTACGATAGGATCCGATCAGAATCCGACGGACTGTGCTGGCTATTTCTAATTAGAACGAACTGGTGGTACCATGAAATGTTATGCAGATTTTTATAAAACGGCAAAAAAAAATCAAAATCCATAGACAAAATTAACGACCGAATAACCGTCTGAGATGCAACAGGTTGCGAGTTCGATTCCGCGGAACAAAAGTTTGCATGATGTACAGATATTTGTTCCGGGTTGTCTCTTTGTTTATTAAATGTACGTATTTTTACAAAAAGGATATAAGTATTCTATCAGCTGTCTGGTTCCCATACAAGCTTTGCTTAGTCTGGGGCTAGATGGCGCTGTGTGAAATGTCCAGCATTATAAATAAAAAAAACGTAAAGTGAGACCAAGAGACGATACTATTCACATGTATGCTGTACCAGGTTCAATTCAATGCCATCTAGGTATACCAAGTCTTAGTTAGCTGGCTTCAGATAGGCCAGGCTACTCAAATTATAATTTAAATAAAAAGCGGCCAAGTGCGAGTCGGACTCGCCCATGAAGGGTTCCGTAGCAGCAAGTAATATAATATAAAAGTTCTTGTATTTCATTGTAACTTTTTTTATATTTGAGTTGATTGAATGAAAGGTAAATTGCGGTTAACGATTTATGACGTATTAAAAAAACTACTTACTAGATCTCGTTCAAACCAATTTTCGATGGAAGTTTGCATGGTAATGTACATCATATATTATTTGAAGTTTTATTATTCTCTTATTTTAGAAGTTACAGGGAGGACACACATTTTACCACTTTGGAAGTGTCTCTCGCGCAAACTATTCGGTTTAGAAAAAAATGATATTAGAAACCTTAATATCATTTTTGAAGACCTATCCATAGATACTTACCCCACACGTATGGGTTTGATGAAAGAAAAAAATTGAGTTTCAGCTCTAAGTATGGGGAACCCCCAAAATGTATTGTTTTTTTTTTTTGTGTGAAGATCTTAAAGCAGTTCACAGAATACATCTACTTACCAAGTTTCAACAGTACAGTTCTTATAGTTTCGGAAAAATGTGGCTGTGACATACGGACGGACAGAAAGAAAGACAGACAGACAGACATGACGAATTCATAAGGGTTCAGTTTTTTGCCATTTGGCTACGGAACCCTAAAAACACCCGAGTTAAACTAGCCAGCTTTCCATTTAAAAAACTGAGTCCGAATTTGTCCATCTGTTTAAGAACTATGATGCCACAGACACAGACACAGACAGCAAGACAGCCATAGGCGTCTAACTTATGCGTTCTCGTTTTGCATCAGGGGTTAAAAAGGCAAACACTGACATACTGACCGACATCAAAAAACTGTATATAAGTGTTGTCTCAGTTATCTAGTTCCCATTGTACAAGCTTGCTTAGTTTGGGGCTAGATTCCGCTGTGCGATATTGGAAGTTGAAGAGGCAGTGAAAAAGGGACCTAATAGCCACATTCTAATCTCATACTAGGATTTGCACCGCGTGGACTTCACTCTTCATCGGTTGTCTGGAAGAGATCGCTTTGTTAAGCGATAAGACTGTCCATTATGCTTACATTTATTTGTTAATTTCTTTATATCTGTGGTGTCTAGCTTGTAAGGTACAATTAATAATTTTTATTCATTAATCCATTCATCATCATTCTCAGCCCGTATCAACCCTCTGCTGTGCATAGGCCTCTCTTTCTTCATCGCCGCTGGACGCCTATTTTTGTGGTCAGTTCTAGCCCTCCACCCTTTATATGGCATTGTCCACTCCCGAGCTAAATCCATTCTATTGTAATCACGCAATTTTTAAAATGACGCCACGTTGTGAAAACAATTGACAATCAGATGAAACAAATTTTATTCTCCGGCTAAAGAGTTCCTTTTTAAAATGTAGTAATAACTTTTTAAATATTGTTTAGGTAAGTGGCCAACTCCAGTAACTTTTAGTGTGACCTATGTAGTAAACGGGTATTTATCGCGATCCTTTTTATTTAATTTCCCGACGTTTCAATTGTTGCGACGGTAGCTCCAAGTACTCCGGTCTGTGTCCAGTCTACAGTGATCGGGAAAGTTTTAAAAATACTCTAGCAAATTCGGAACATGTATTTGCAGATAGTGAAAACATCCAGCAACTTGCCTACCTCAGTTTACCGGCTTGAGGAGATAGTTAACAGTAGGACCAAGCATGTAGCATGCCAGTTAATTACACATGTCGGTAGACTATATAGATAACGGTAGTCGACGCCATATAAACAAAACGTTTAATAGCTACTAGCTGGACCTACGAGTATATCAAATAATCCTAAATGAATGTGATTGGAATATCTAGTTATTACAAATAGGAGCGATAAATAGCACACTTGCTCGTATCTATAACATGGTACTTACTGTAAGGCTGTAGTTTTTTATACATCACACTAATTGATAGAGCGAAACGAGATCTCTAAATCAACTAGGGCAAATCGGCGTTGTATGTATGTATGTTTGTGTGTCCTAGGATAACTTGCGAAGCGTTCATCCGATCATCGTGAAATTTAATACATACGTATGTAGTGATGGCATAATTTTAGTGTGACTAAATGAGCTAAAAATCTTGGGGGGTTGTTGAGATATTGGGGTTCAAGAGGGGTAAAAAAATTAAAATTAGACTATTAGGTCAAATGGGACGTCAAACGAAAGGACTTCATTAGTACACTTTAGACCGTTTTTATTTTTAGTAAAGTTCTTATAGTTTTTGAGTTATTAGCCGAAATAAAAACTGAACTTGACAAAATAAACAGGGTACACCAGTGACCCCACAGTGCTGTAATTTGGTTAGCTTTAGTGACACAAATATAGGCAAAAGTATGAAATCCAGAATGACTTTGTACCACAAAAAATTTTAACCACATCACATGAATTCCCGTTCCCTGTAATTTGAATGAAACCATAGGCCAAGTATTTGGTTTTTTATTTCGTGGCACTATTTTGATAGTCAAATATAACAAATAATTTTTTTTTTTGTTTTAATCGGAGACTCGCGAGATCTCAGTTCAGGGCGAACCACTAGTATTATAAATGCGAAAGTTTGGATGTTTGTTTATTTGTTGGTTGCTCAATCACGTCGTAATGGCTGAACCGATTTCGATGAAATTCGGTATTTAGATAGAAAATTACCTGGTTTCAAATATAGGCCACTTTTTATTGAGATATTATGCGTGCAAAGCTGCTGGCGGAAGCTAGTTTTATAATATAACAGGACTTTCCTTTGGTTTGGACGTATAGTATGTAAAATTATTGTTTCTCTAGGACTATCATTGTATTTAGGTATTAGTTGCACTCTCTTTATCAATATTATTCTTAAATGTGCACCCCCAACTACATCTTTGACATAACTAAATCCTCTCCATCCAAAGGTTGTCTGGAAGAAATCGCTTCAAAATGATAAGACCGCTCATTGTTCTATTTGTGTCTTCTATTTTGTCTGTAATTATTATTTTTTATGGTGTACAATAGAGTGTTTTCATTCATTAATTCATTCATTGGTGGCGGTTCTTTTGTTTACAGTCTAACTAAAATGTTGTAAAACGCCAGTGTTCATCATTCGTTAGAAAAATCTACTCTAATTTGTTTAGCTTAATCTATACCGCAATCACGCCAATTTTACTAAAACCACTTAATTTTAGTAATGTCACTATAAACGACAGACATGCTATTATTTTAGTTATTTGTATAATTTTAGTTAGACGATGTGTTGGCCCTGAACAGTTTATCTGACTGTGAACACTGATAAACAGTGGTACTTATATATTCTTTGCAAACAAAAATTACGGAAAATATTAACGTTATATTTTTTTACGCTAAGACCTAATGTTTTAGCGTAACTAACGTAACTAACCTAACGTCTTAACGTTTTGCTTTTTTACGATAAAACCGTATCGTAAAAAAATAAAACGGTATCAGTTTCCGAAATTTTTGTTTGCAAAGAATATATAAGTACCACTATTTATCAGTGTTCACAGTCAGATAAACTGTTCAGGGCCAACATATCGTTAAACATCTACTAACTAAAAATAAATAAAATTATACAAATGACTAAAATTATACAAATGACTAAAATTATACAAATAACTAAAATTATACAAATAACTAAAACTATACAAATAATTATACCAAAGATTATGTGAATAACCCGAAAGGGGTTGTTATATCCGTGAAACGACTTCTGACAAAAGCAAAACTACCAATATTTTTTTTTTAAAACAAATAGATTTCTCACCTTTTAGTTCATATTTCAACCAACATAATATTGTGTTTATTAATCAAGTGAATAACCCTTTTTTAATTCAACATACTTAGGAAGCACCCTATAAATGTTTTTGTACTAGAAAATATTTATATGTAGAATATAATAAATCCTATTTTTATCATAAAATGTAATTTACAAGTCCCGTTTCAATCTATTGAATCGAGACGCGTTTGAATAAAGTTGGCGTGACACATCTCATCCCGCGGCGTCTTATCTCCGTCATTTATCTGCATATAAACTGGATTCTGGACGTATGGAGACTAGGATCTACAGCTACTGTCTATAACCTAACTATAGATTCCAAAATGAATACTCACTCCCGTATAGATACGAAACTCCTTGGTGAACATACTGTGTTATGTTAGAAGGTAATTCACAATACGCCACACAGCTAAACGCCGCCGTGCCGATTAAGATCTGAGGAACAAGTACTCCCGTAGAATTCGAATTATAAAGTCTGACCGAAAAGTTTATAAAACAAATTAGGTAGAGTATATAACACATTAAGTCATATATATCAAACTAATCTAATACGATGGATATATGGAAATGAAATAAAAAACAAAAGCGGCAAGTTTGACTTTTTCCACAAATTTCCTGAAAGGATTCCCTGCGCAGGGGATTTGTCTGTTCCAGTATTGTCTGTCTGAGTGAATCTGACTTTATTGGCCTTTGTTTTGTATTGTGTGTGATGTCAAGTGGGTTCTAATAAATATGTTTTCTTTCTTCTTTCTATTTGTGGAGTTTTTACCTACAAATACCCTGCGCGTTCACTTCCAGTGCCGGCAGGGGATTTGTGGACAAAAATTCCACAAATCCCTGCGCAGGGTATTTGTGGAGAAAGTCGCAAATTTAACCTGCCCGTTGATGACGTGGCTAGTTTTATATTGAACAGCCATTGTTGACTTCCAGTTTTGTCTACCGGACTAGATAAGTTACTGTAACTGTATAGTTTTTGAAGTAAAACTTCTTTAGGCACGCTTGATTTGGGGAGTAAGCTGGTGAATGCGTTACGAAAAGTGCGAACGAAATCTGAGAGGGAGATATAAGTTCGTGAAGATAAAAGTAAAGTAAAGTAAAAGACATTTATTTAGGACAACAGTATAGTACAGACAAAACAGAAGGTAATAAAATAAGATAAAACATTGAAAAAAACATTAAAAATAACATAATGAAAAATGGTAGGTACCTATCTATAAAAATACAGAAAGACATATAAAACAACAGAATTAGAAACGATCATTATAGGCAGGTACCAAACAAGAGCTACATAAATACGTGGGCACTAAAAGGTTCCGTACCGTGTGGTGTCCCAAAAAGGATCATTCTCAGCTTTGTGTTGGTCCACGCTTAGGCACTAAGTGCAGACCAACGCTGGTAAAAAGAGAGAGAGCTACGTTTCGTATATTACTGTAGGAGCAAGAGAGAGAGGTGCGTGCGCACATTTTCTTTCTCCCTTCCTTTCATAGACAGTGCATGAAACATATATATATATATATCTAAGTCAGTAGTTCGTTTGATTATTTTTCGTAATTTCATTTCGTTCTTGAACAATTTTATAAATTAATATTTTGAAAAAGGAATTTTACTTCAGTCGTGTGGTAAAAAGCACACTCGTTTTTTTTGAGATCGAAGAAAGAAGAAGAAGAAAGAGAGAAGCTAAATTTGTTACGTAAATTACGTATACATATAACCATCCAAATCACTTCGGAGCTTCTGTACCAAAAAGCAAATTTTCTGTCTACGTTATGAGTTTCATATCTATGTTAGATTTCTTACTGGATGTGTGGTAATTGTAACCGTTTATATTTAGGTAGGTATGCAAATAACTACCTACATGTAGAGAATACGGTGATAATACTAACGCTTCTTTAGTCAGAGATGTGCAACATTTTGGTGCGAAAAACGTGCACCTTTTGATTCAGTTCTGTTAAAACTTGCACGTTTTTCGCACCAATCACCTTGGTAATGCACTCATTTCAGCACGTAGTCTTAGTTGGATGTAACCTCTGAGGCAATTGGGCCAGAAACGTTTTCGAGTAGACCACGCACTAGAAAAAACAGTGTAGCAAGGCCTCCTAATAGATAGGAAGATGACCAATAATATATGTGAATAATATAAGGTAATATAGGTTGTTGGAAGCCGTTAGGTATTGGCTGCACAACATGTATAAAATAAATGTAATTTTTCCACCACCTGTTCGACAATGTCAAATAAAACTCACCGAAAGCAGGTGATTAAATCCCTACGGCTGAGCCGGGAGTAAAGTTGTACGTTGAGTGATTTGAATTTAGAACATCATCTGTAATAAAATTTGAACCAAAGAGACCCACACAATAAGAACTAATTCGTAAATCGAACTAACCTCTGCACAGACTGCACCAACCTAGATTTGGTTTTTATTGTCTCGCAAAATGTGTGAAAAGTAGAGTATTCTCCTCGTGGATAAAGCTGACTGCATCTTGGGCGTGCTTATACCCCTCTCTGCACTCAGGACTCTAGTAACTCCTTTGCTCCACTCGTGAGTTAACTCTAGAATCCTAGAAATATAGCACCCGTGACGTAAGACACTGATTTATCCCCTCCTTTAATAATCTACTATTAAAATCAAGCTAGGTTACTTAAGAAATCTATAGGGGAGATCTTATTCTAGCAGTGGACGTGGTATTGCTGATATGTGGCTGATAAAAATGAATTGGTAAATCTATTTTTTTTTTCACTTTAGTGCATACACATTACACTGGTATGGTATGGTATATGATGATCTGAGATGACAACTGATATGGCGGTGTAATATGACCGGCCTAGGAGCACCTTAATGTAAAGCTATACTACTGATTGATCCATCTATTATTCACTGCAGAAAGCTCAATTTATTAATACATAATAGACACTATTATGTCAGCTTTGACCGTAATTATCGACAATTGAATGGTAATCGCCGTTGAAACAGATTATTCAACGAAATGTGCTAACAACGAGGTTTGACAGGTGCGATGGCATTGATCGTCAACCTTTTGCTCATTTATCTTTCGCCTTATCTCTGTTATGATTATGTTTTTAACCGTTTTCAAAAAATGAGGAGGTTCTATGTTCGACTGTATATTTTTTATGTATGTTTACCGATTTCTCCGTAAATTGTGGAGCGATTTTCAAAAATTCTTTTTTTATTTGAAAGGATATACTTTCAGATTGATCCCATACAAATTTCATTGAAATTGGTTTTGTAGTTTGTTTTTTCTGTTATCTGAAGTCGGTATATTTTTTTTAAAAGTTACTTGTTCTATTATACTGTTAGCGGTCTTGATCAAGTAAACTTCCTCATACAGGTATAAGGTACTGTTGCAGCTGCATTCTTCACTCTGATAGTGTTGCAACTTTCTACCAAGCAATGTAATAATGTTCTTAAGTTGATAGATGTATAGTTATAAACAACGTCGCAATTGTCTGAAGTCGGTTATATTTATGTTATAAAATTACTTGTTCTATTATACTGTTAGCAGTCTTGATCAAGTAAACTTCCTCATACAGGTATAAGGTACTGCTGCAGCTGCATTTTTCACTCTGATAGTGTTGCAACTTTCTACCAAGCAATGTATTAATGTTCTTAAATTGATAGATGTACAGTTATAAACAACGACGCAATTGTCTGAAGTCGGTTATATTTATGTTATAAAATTACTTGTTCTATTATACTGTTAGCGGTCTTGCTCAAGTAAACTTCCTTATATAGGTGTGAGGTACTGTTGCAGCTGCATTCTTCACTCTGATAGTATTGCAACTTTCTACCAAGCAATGTATTAATGTTCTTAAATTGATAGATGTATAGTTATAAACAACGACGCAATTGTCTGAAGTCGGTTATATTTATGTTATAAAATTACTTGTTCTATTATACTGTTAGCGGTCTTGATCAAGTAAACTTCCTCATATAGGTATGAGGTACTGTTGCAGCTGCATTTTTCACTCTGATAGTATTGCAACTTTCTACCAAGCAATGTAATAATGTTCTTAAATTGATAGATGTATAGTTATAAACAGCGTCGCAATTGTCTGAAGTCGGTTATATTTATGTTATAAAATTACTTGTTCTATTATACTGTTAGCGGTCTTGCTCAAGTAAACTTCCTCATATAGGTATGAGGTACTGTTGCAGCTGCATTTTTCACTCTGATAGTATTGCAACTTTCTACCAAGCAATGTAATAATGTTCTTAAATTGATAGATGTATAGTTATAAACAACGACGCAATTGTCTGAAGTCGGTTATATTTATGTTATAAAATTACTTGTTCTATTATACTGTTAGCGGTCTTGCTCAAGTAAACTTCCTCATATAGGTATGAGGTACTGTTGCAGCTGCATTCTTCACTCTGATAGTATTGCAACTTTCTACCAAGCAAATGTAATAATGTTCTTAAATTGATAGATGTATAGTTATAAACAACGTCGCAATTGTCTGAAGTCGGTTATATTTATGTTATAAAGTGACTTGTTCTATTGTAACGTTAGTGGTCTTGATCAAGTAAACTTCCTCGTATAGGTATGAGGTACTGCTGCAGCTGCATTTTTTCTCTGATAGTGTTGCAACTTTCTACCAAGCAATGTAATAATGTTCATAAATTGATAGATGTACCTATAGTTATAAAGAACGTCGCAATTGTTCACGGTGCCACTGTTGCCCGCTAATAAGCAACTCTTGCGCACCCGGCACACATTCCCTCCCTTTATTAGCAATTCAGATACGCGAAAGCGATATTGTGGTCACATAAGTGGAACTTAGTATCCAGCGCGCCATTTCATTTTATCACACAGATATTATTGGCGATAGTCAGTTTAATAGAATGTCGGAATTACAGAACGATATGAACCCCATAAAATTGGTTGACGTAATAAGCTGGGAGTTTCATATATTTGTCGTACAAATCGATCGTTTTGCTGTATTATTCGAATAGAATCTCATTTGCATGTAAGGCATTTTGCGTTTATTGAGAAATTTATAGTCAAATTACCATTCTACATAATACAAAGTGTGCTTAGGTAAAGTACGCAAGTGACACCAAGCGTTTTGCATATCTGGACGATAGTCGGAGCTATAAGCACTATCTGTTATACTTTACAGTGTTTTAGTCGCTTCTGAACTAATCTGTTGAAATAATTCTGCATAGACAAGTTGTTGTTTTGTCCGATCTCTTGACTTATATACTAAGTGTTAGCTACTTACGGCTTGCAGTCATGACTTACTTATATGCAGATATTTCTACCTTTCACTAAGAGTTATTCGTCTGTTTAACATTACAGCAATTGCTCTTAATTCAAAAACCAAAGCTAAAATATTAACTTAGAATCACTACAATATTTTATCATATAAATAAATATTGCTGGAAACTTCACACAGTGCTATCTAGCCCTAAATTAAACAGGGCTTATGGGAACCAGATATCTTATAGAATACTTGTATACTTTTTTGGTAAATATATACTTATAATATACAGTGTTTTTTTTAACTGGGACAGTACGGCAGCACTCATAAGTAGAGGAGATACAGGAGCAGTTTCTTTTAAAACATCAGCTCGTTTTCAAAGAAAAACATTTTGGCATTAAAATTTTTTTGGTCAAGCATGAGTAGCGCCTTAAAATGAATCAAGTTGGTAATTTTTTTTTGATGTCGATCGATGCAGTCCTATGTAAGGATCATTTTATTGTATCGGATGAAAAAAATCTGAGCAGCGAAAAATAGTCAAATTTAATAAAATGTATTCTCATACAACAGGGCAAAGCAAAATTCCTCCAACAAACATTTTATTAGATTATAATTGCACATTAAAGAAGTATTAATATTGTAGCGATTAAGAAGTTTAGGAAATCCATGCCCTCATGAGCAATTCAAAAACATTTCGTATTTCAGAACAATTTTAAGTTTCGAACATGGTTCTTGCATCTGTCGGACTTTTATATCAGTCATTGCATCATCTTATTTGTCCTATCATGGCATTGTCAAATACGCAAATAGTAGACATAATTGAAGCATACTTCTTTAACCGATGAAGCCCAACTAATGCGTTGAAGTGGTATCAGGAACGCTACCCAGACCACGATTTCTAAACTTCTTAATCGCTACAGTATTAATACTTCTTTAATTTGCAATTAGAATCTAATAAAATGTTTGTTGGAGGAATTTTGCTTTGTCCTGTTGTATGTGAATACATTTTATCAAATTTGACTAACTTCCGCTGCTTAGATATTTTTCATCCGATACAATAAAATGATCCTTACATAAGATTGCATCGTTCGGCATCAAAAAAAAATTTACCAACTTGATTCATATTAAGGCGCTACTTACGCTTGACTAAAAAAATTTAATGCCAAAATGTTTTTCTTCAAAAACGAGCTGATGTTTTAAAAGAAACTGCACCTGTATCTCCTCTGGTTATGGGTGCTGCCGTACTGCCCCAGTTAAAAAAACACACTAAAAAAACATCCAGACCCGGAACCAATATTTGTTCTTCAATATTTGCTCCGCGGCGGGAATCGAACCCGCTACCTCCTGCGTCTCAGCCGGCTATACGCCCACTGCGCCACGGAGTCGTCATATATCATTGGTTTGTTTCTATTATGAAGCCTAAATGCGTAATTGTGAATATAGTAGAAATTACACAGAACCTTGACCTACATAGCCAATTGTTGGCAATCCCTCCACATTCATTATGATCCGATCAAATGATTGGCCTGCACCCGTTGTGCAATTGATCTCAGATACGTGCATATGCAGATTGGGACACACCCCCCTCTAAACATGGACTTCGCATCATGACTATGAAATCTCAGTCGCCAACAAGGTATATTTTGGATAGATGTTGCCAGTTTTTGACACTCTATCTATGCTAATTTTAGTATATTTTCATATTTTTTATAATCGTGTGGTCCATTAGGAGTAAGACTCCGCAATTCTACAGAATTAGTGCAGGCAATTAGTACTTTTAAGTTTTTTACCTAAAACAAAAGCGACTTAAACTAGTGGTTCCCCCCGAACTGAGATCTCGCGAGTCTACCATAAAAACGAAATAAATATTATTCGTAATCTTTTACTATCAAAATAGTGCCACAAAAGAAATAACTAACCTACTTGACCTACAGTTTCATTCAAATTACAGGTAACGGGAGTTCATGATTTTGGTTCTGTTTTTGGGGTACAAATTGCAGTTATTCTGGATTTCAGACTTTTGCCTATATTTATGAGGCTTAAGCTACACGCATACCAAATTACAGCACTGGTGTACCCTGTGAATTTTGTCAAAGACGATTTTAAATTTTCCCTTACTTTCCCTTAGGCATTAAAATAAAAACTAGAAAAGTAATATTGTATTGAGTCATTGGATATAGCATGAAGACTAATATTGCAACAATTTGGACTATTTATTCTAACTCCGCCAAAAGCTTAGTAACAGTTTTTTTAGGATTTCACAACTGGGGTAATTTATGAATAGAATAGAATCATTTAATTTAGACAACGTCCATAAGATTATGATTATTATGAGGAAACACTCTTGCCTAGAGGAAAAAAGAAGAAGAAGATAGTATGTAAGAGCATACATTACCCACATTTTTAGGCACATCCAGCCAAAAGCCAGGTAGTGGGTAGCAACAATGCCTACATCTATGGTAATACGCGATTTGCATTGACTGAAAGGCATTGATTGGATAACCTGCATTAATTACGGAGTGGCAACCTACATTGAAGGATAAGGCTTATCAATCAGCATGTACGTGCTAATTAGGAAATGGTGTCTTGTACATTCGTAGGTTTCTCTAGGAAATGTCTGTCAAAATACAGGCGTGTAACATACTTTCTCCTCTCTAGTGTATGATACAAATCTCCATGTTAGCCTTTATTGTTAAGAAGCCGGCGAACCCCGAGCGCAACTTCAATTCGGCCGCGTCAAAAACTTCGGCCTGAATATCGCTATCCCTGTTTAGTGACGAAGTTTACCACGCAGAGCGACAGTGATAGAAAGTGAACGATTCTAAATTTGATTAGATTTTGACCGTGTTCCGTAATATCAAAAATGATGACTGAAAACTTGTTGTATTTTTCTCATTGTGTTGTTATTCTGTAACTAGACGATATAATCTATGTTCCCATGACTAGGATATGTAAGATGTTGTTGTTTTTAATACGAAACAATTAGATTGAAAACAGGTATTTTAGGGCGTAAAAACATGCAGAAAGCGATACGCTTCTATTTCATTTTAGGTAAGTATTTTGATCTAATATATGGTTCGGAACCTAGATAAATATTAAAATATATTCAAATTAAAATAATACCTTATTAAGGTAGAAATCTGCTCCAATTAGAAATTATCTTGGTAGTACGTGTTCTATGGGCGATTCCCCTCCGGTCTCCCCTTAATACTGTTAATCTTTTGCTATACTTAACCATTTTTTAATCTATCATAGTTATGAACATTATTTTCACTAAAAACTTCGAAACTATTGGTAATATATTAGTGAGTTCATTTTTTAATATAGCTAGTAATTTCACACAGCTATATCTATCCTCAAACTAAGCAGAGCTTGTACTATGGGGACCAGTTCACTGATAGAACACTTACAAGCTTTTTTTTCATCCAGAACAGGAACAAATATCTGTAGATCATGCAAACATTTGTTCCGTGGCGGGAGTCGAATCCTCCTGCATCTCAGCCGTCTATTCGCCCACTGCGCCACGGAGGTCGTCGTTCATTCGTAACAAAAGGCTGAGGAAGATCGTAGATTGATGATCTGCCTATCGACATCAAATACCTCAATTTACCTGTGATCATGGAGCATGCAATTATGCCGAAATATCAGGATACTAGATAACTCAAAAATCATGGCGAAAATCCCGTCTCTCCTGGGTCTTTTTAATTTTACCAAACTATAGGTACAACTCTAGTTATAACTTAATTTAAAATAAACATGTAAAAATGGCATTATTATAAATACGAGATTCATCACGTACCGTATTATCGGTGTTTCGACCGACAATGTTTCGGTTCAATTCGTGAACCTTCATCAGGGTGAAGACCGATAAGACGGTACGTGATAAACTCCGTACTTATAATAATGATTGAAATCAATCACGAAAGTTTTCTATATAAAATATAAAAATGTATAATATATAATAATTCATAAATATACATAAAGTGCTCAATTTTGTTGGGTATTTTGAAGAGAGTGTTCACGGAGTTTAACTTGAAGATTCCCATAGAGTTTCCAAAGAAGATTCCAATAGAGAGGCCCTGTGGATTTCCACAAACGGATAGCAGTCACAGTGAAAAAATTAGATTAGAATGAATTTTCAGGTGTCATGAGTAAAAGATGTTGAGAAGAACGAGAAGGACAACCAGGTGGAAAAGATAATAACATTCTAAATAAAATATAGCATGGAGACAAAGGACTGTGAATGACATTGACCACATTGTCGGTCTACGGAAAAGGTCCTTCATATGACGAACGATATAGATAGCTAGAGATATACTCCGGCCCCCGACAAAATCCTGCTACTAAGTATCTATTAAACGTCAACTGTCAATAAGTTTTTTTAGTCTTCAATGTTCACTTTCAAGCTCATTACCAGTAATAATGCTCTAATGGAGCTATCAAACGAGGTAGTGATCTGCAACTGCCGCCAAGGATATGCAAAAACGGTAACTAGAGTTTTTGTAGGAACTGTGTGTTGTGGTAGAAAAAGTAATATTCTGAGTAGGTTTGCTAAGTGCCATGGTTTGAATGGTGTTACCAGTAAGGGCCAATTTCCACCGAAGCTGACAGGATTGATGTGTACATCAGTCAATAAAATAAAGGCAATCGTAAATCCACGTAATCTACGTGCGTTTCTGTTTTGTTTTGGTTTTTTTCTCCTTTTTTCCTTTTCGTGTCATCTAGCTCACCTGTTCTTACCTATTCATCTCTTACCTTATCTGCGGAAACTTTTAATTGGCCTTCTTATATTAAGCAGCACTTATCGTTGCTTATTATCTACTCAAATATCTTTTCTGTAACCTAGCTGTAAGTTTTCCTAAAATTCTAACAATAAAATTTTATACAACTCGTCTCTGCTCAGCTTCGGTGGATGCCGGACCTGAGGGTTGCTTATAGCTGAATGAGTAGTATGCAATTTGTTTGTAAACTGTTAAGTTAGGGACTAACATAGACCCGGTTTGAGAGTACACATAGGATATTGCTCCTGACAATAAAGTCGATATGACATGGCGGGGGTCTTCATCAGGCGACCCACACACATTCTTTTTAGGCAAGCGTGCCCCATCTTTTACCACACCATTACTTACCATCGTGAGGTAGTGGAAAAGCGCTTGACTATCACCAATTAAAAAAAATATCAAACACCAGAATTGAGAAATACAAAGTCTAATGAACCTACTCATTTATTACGTCCCGAGAAAAAAACTTCGTTTCTCTTCTACAGGAAAAATAAAACTTGTATCATTGTGGTGCCTGACCAATTAAGTATGTATAATTTTTGGTCAAAAATTAAAAAAGGCTCAGTACTTTTTTAGGCTAAGTTCATATGAACGCGCGGTACCGCGCGGTACCGCGCGGTACCGCGCGTTCATATGAACATATGTAGATGAGTAGCGTGCGGCTAAGCTCCAGGCTACCGCGCGGTACTCCACGGAACTACTAACCGCGCGGTACAAGATCAAACTAAATAGTGTTTATCGTCTACACTACCGCGCGCTACGGTAGCGCTAATATAGACGATAAACACTATTAGTTTGATCTTGTACCGCGGAACTACTAACCAGTAGTTCCGCGCGGTACCGCGCGGTCATGTGCACTTAGCCTAATCTCCATCATGTACATCCCCGACAGTTGTCGGTTGTCCGGCATATAGGGCCATGTATTGAGTGGAGACCGCGTCTTGGCAGTCGTAGTATGGGGTGGGGCGCCCCCCGGCTAGGTGGAGCGATGACGACGGCGGACAGAAATTGGATGAGAAGAGCCGAAGACCGCACTCAGTGGTGCGTATTGGGAGAGGCCTATGTCCAGCAGTGGACTAATGTGAGCTGATGATTTCTTTTTCATTACGTAGACCAATGAAAATATCCCACCGGGGGTGTTAGGCTAGTTCAAACATTACGTTCCACATTACCACAGTGATTTCTAATTTTTAGTGTTGCGTGTTCCAACTGCAGATCTTTCGACCTTTACAAAGGAAGAGTTTTGACAGAAAAGTGTATTGTTTCGTTGTTTTCATGGGCGACTACATGACACAGCGCACGTGCGTCACACGTCGTAGATCGTGTCAGCAAATAGTTTTAAGTATTATAATATTTACATATATTAGTCACTAAGGTACCTATTTATATGAGCCGTATATTTTTTATTTTATTTTTTGCTTCTCCTTTATTGAATTACAATCTGAATTAAGCTGATATTTAGAATAAAATCGACAAAAATAATACAGAAATGTGCAGTGCACTATGTAGGTAGATAAAAAGTGTATTAAAAATAGTTGTGGACAATTTAACATCATATTTAATTCTTTGGTAAGTATTTGTTTTACCAGCCTAATTCCGATTGTAGCCAGCACCTATAAACCATTAGGAAACATCACTGAAGCAAGTCCTATGATTTCACTAGGTCACCAAGACATGCTCCAAAGTGACTTTTTAACTGTCAAATGTGTTGGAAGACTATTACATATATCTATGTATATGTTTTCAGTTATCCCTTCCTATCTTTAAAACGCTATTGTGTAAGCACTATTTGTCTGCATCAGAGAGCTGAGTAATTTTATTTTGTTATCATATATGTCGTTGACCGTTGTTACTGTTTGTATTACAGCTGTTTTATATTTTATTTATTGCTAGTATATTTAATATCATAGAATGTTTATGTATAATATTTATGCTAATATTACCTACCCTGGTATCTATTTATTTTGTGTTGCTTATGTAAGTATACCTACAATTAAATAAAAAGCTTATGTTATAAAGCTACCGTCCTTTAACGTTCTCGTAAAATCCAGTCCATCCAAAGGTTGTCTGGAAGAGATCGCTTTTAGCGATAACACCGCCAATTGTACTATCGCGTGTCTAGTTTTAAGTGTTTTAATTATGATTTGTTAATTTAAGTGTGGTATACAATAAAGCGTTTTCTATCTATCTATCTATCTATGTTTTCAGTTATACAATGCAACATTATTATCAGATAGAGCACACTAAACAACTTTTGTCTGCAGAAATAAATGCTGAAATATGAATAGTCTATTAAATTTTAATATCTTGTACTTGTATGGAGCGCGCCATGCTCGGCATCACAATCTTAGATCGAGTTCCCAATACTGAAATTCGCAAACAGACTAAAGTACAAGTCGTCAGCAAGCGAATATTGGGGCTCAAGTGGAGTTGGGCAGGACACTTGGCAAGACGTAGTGACGACAGGTGGACCAAGGCTCTAACAGAGTGGAGGCCGAGAACTGGGCATCGAAATAGGGGACGTCCACCAGAGAGATGGGTCGACGACATCCATAAGACCGTGGGTCGTACGTGGTTCAGACTGGCACAAGGTCGGGAAGAATGGCAGAAACAAAGAGAGGCCTATGCCCAGCAGTGGGTCGACACGGGCTGAAAATGATGATGATGATGTTGTACTTGTATATTGTTGCCTCAAATAAAGATTATTATTACCCATGAACTCCTACTCGGAAGTCGGGATATATCCCACTAGACCCCCACGGCATCATTTAAGAAGTCTGAAATAGCATACTCCAGTTCAAAAATTTCACTTGATAGATAAAGTTTCTCCCCTCCTTCACGTCTTATGCAGTCGGTTAATAAATTGATATAAACCACTCTAGATAACAAAGCCTTGGCCACAATTTATCAAAACCCATTATAATGTGGGGTTCATATTATTTTCCGAAGGTGTATTATTTCTCCTTAAAAGACAATAATTCACGCATTCAAATCGCACTCCGCCATTTTTTATATCGCGTGTGTTTCGCGCCTTTTTCCACTGTGGGTGCGTCCCTAATAAAATTAGGCTTTTCTGGGTAGAGCTAAGAAATTATAGAAATTCTTTAAAAAAAACAAACGATACTCCAATAAAATATGAATAAAACTACTTTTTCATTTAAAAGTTAGAATGTGGGGAATGTGCGGTAGCCGTTCACTTCATTCGTTCATTCAATCTCAAAGATTATTTAAAATAGATATAGAATAAATTGTTAAAAGTATTTAAAGAACTAAAAATATAATTTTATTTTGTTAACTATCCAAACAAGAATGCCGTGCATTTCTTTGACATCCTGAATTATATGCATTTCATAAACATTTTTCAGCTTGTGGTTACAGGAACTTATTCTGTTGGGTTTGACAGATTTTAACTAACAAGAAATACGTCAAAAGTGATACGCTTAATGCACTAACGAGCTAGCCTCAGTCCAAGGCTCCATTACACAAAGTCGGGGACGACAAAGAATAATATGACGTCATTTGCGACTGTACCCTTCCACAGTAAGAATTCCATAAAGATTCTGAATAGAAGCGTTAGCAGGTATTCTGTAGCGTGAGTTTATTTCTTTTTAATTTCTGTTCATGGCGCTCATTTAATAAAAAGTAATATTTAGTCATTGTTAATACTTATATCTAAACGATAATACTAATTTATTTTTTCTGCGTTCGTGACGGTACCCATGGGTCCCTGAAAACCAGCACCGCTTACTATCTTCAGATGGTTGGCAGCTATACGCTAAGACTGGGCCTGTTTGGTCCACACAGCACAGAAGTCTATCTTATCTACTAGTATTCCGATGTATTTTTTCTCTTCTTGTGTTTTTAGTCAAACGTAATGCTTGGACTTGCCTCTGACTAGCCCCTTTTGGAAAATGCCCACTTGTCTGCAAACTCAGAAACCTATTCATTGTTCACTTGCGTCTTAGACTTAGAACTTTCTTCTTCTATCGTGTCAATGGTTTATGCATAATTAATTTTTATAGGTTCGAAACCAAATTGACATTGGTAATAGCACCTGGCCACTTCTATTCCAGTGTTAGTAGCCTTGTTAATGTCGTCCTTTGTGCAGGTCGTAGGGCACAGAGGACAGTTAAGCAGGTGAGCCATGGTCTGGAGGGGGTGCCCACAATCACAGCTGGTTATTGAAGGGTCTCGCATTCCCCACCGACAGAGGTTTCTCCTGCACCGCCCAGCCTGAGTCCGGAGTCGGTTGATAGATTACAAGACTTACAACCTATCTAAATAAATAAATAAATATTGCGGGACATTTCACACAGCGCTATCAAGCCCCAAACTATGCAGAGTTATGGGAATTAGATAACTGATAGAATACTTATATACTTATTTTTTGTAAATACATACTTATAGTATATAGAAAAACATCAAGATCCGGAACAAATATCTGTACATATCAAACATTTGTTCCGCAGCGGGAATCGAACCCGCTACCTCCTGCGTCTCAGCCGGCTATTCGCCTACTGCGCCACGGAGGTCATTTAATCATGTAGGTATTTGGTTAATTTAATTTGAGCAATCATAGTTAGTCTTCAACCAGTGTGTGTTGCCAGTGATGACCTATGGCACTGAAACGTGGTCCTTTACTCATGGCCTCATGACCAAGCTCAAGGTCGCTCAACAAGCTATGGAGAGGGCTATGCTCGGGGTTTCTTTACGTGACAAAATCCGCAATGAGGAAATTCCGCAGAAGAACTAAAGTTGCCGACATAGTTCTCAAAATTAGCAAGTTGAAGCGGCAATGGGCAGGCCACATCGCTCGTAGAACCGATAACCGTTGGGGAAGAAATGTTCTCGACTGGAGACCACGGACTAGAAGACGCAGCGTAGGCCGGCCCCCCACAAGGTGGACCGACGATCTAGTAAGAATCGCGGGGAACCGTTGGGCGCAAACGGCAGCCAACCGCTCGTTGTGGCGATCTAAGGGGGAGACCGTCCACTGCTGAACATACAGCAGTGGACGTCTTCCGGCTAATAATGATGATGATGATGAATCATAGTTATCAATGATTACTCGTCGCTTTGTTATCACGTTGTTATATTTTCTTTGCCGTTTCTAACCGTCTCCAGCTCTACAGTACACGGACCATAAATTGTCGGATTCGTTTCTTGTCTTTGCCTCCAATGTTGATTTAACATGGTTTTAGTCTTATTGATACTTTATTACGTAAATATACGCGTATTGTCGCTGTGCACGCGAGTCCTAATTAATAGAGGACGAATCGTTCGCTTTTGTTCTCTGTAATAAATGAACTAGTTTTATATATTCGGTCCCCATTTCAATTAAATAACAAGTAATAGGTATTGAGGAACTTAGACAAGTTTAATATAAACCTGGGTCAATCTTTTAACATAGATCCTATCTACCGAAGATTGTCTGAATAAGATTATAAGAGCGTTTATGAGCATTATATCAAAATGATTGTATATATTATTTTTTATCGCCTAGCCAGAGTCTGTGTTTCCTGATAGCTATAACGTTCCTGATAGCTATCTTTATGTCGCGAGTGAATAGGTTTCTTCTAGGCAAGCGTGTACCATCGTAGACTGCATCATCGCTTACCATCAGGCGAGATCGTGGTCAAACGCAAGCCTATAATGTATTAAAAAAAATTTTGACGTTTTGTCATCGAAGACGAATATTAACAATTTAGTGGTCTTATCACTCATCTAGCAGACAATCTTAGGATAGAATGGATTGTATGAATTATACCTCTATTATCGATCCACTTTTTACACAATTTTTCACTTCACCTATTATCTCAATTATAGCAGATTTTAGAATCTTTCAATCTAATAGATTCCAGTAGGTATGTATTTATCCCAAGTTCCGTGACGTCATTGTTTACAACAGTGCCAATTAGTGCAACTTCCTAGTGGAAGTTCCGCTTATAAATTGGTCGTAGTTTTCTGGTTGCGAAGTGTGTAACAATGTTATGGCGTCCAACTTTATACCTGGTTATAAATTTGTAACTGGGGATTCTATAGCTCTGTAGAAATCTTGTCAGAACACAAGGTGCTCAATAACATCACTTACGAAAACGATTTTAAGGAATTTGATGGTTTTCATTGAAAAATTACACGGTAAAAAAATGGTAATTTCGGTAAAAAAAACCGCTTATCAGCAGCATTTGTAAGTTTAAAGTAAATTCTAGCCAAGTGCGAGTCGGACTCGCGCTCGAAAACGGCAAAAATGTCACGTTTGTTGTATGGGAGCCCCCCTTAAATATTTGTTTTATTTTAATTTAATTATTTATTTTTAAGTGAATATAGTATATAGTGAATATTTCAATACTTATTTTTACAATGAATATATAACTAAATATTCTGTAAATATTGTAAGCGTGTTGTCGTTATCAATATCGAGCTAAAACGAGCAAAAAATCACGTTTGTTGTATGGGAGCCCACTTAAATACTTGTTTTATTTTAATTTAGTAATTTTTTTTAAATGAATTTATGTATTAGTAAAAATTCTGTGAATATTTCAAGCATCTACCTGTTGACGTTATCAATATCGAGCAAAAAAATCACGTTTGTTGTATGGGAGCCCCCCTTAAATATTGATTTTATTTTATTTTTAGTATTTATTGTTATGGCGGCAACATAAATTCATCATCTGTGAAAATTTCATCTCTATCACGGTTCATGAGATACCACTTGGTGACAGATGGAAAGACAGACAGACAGCAAAGTCTTAGTAATATTATTGTTTTTCTTAAATAAACAATTTATTCAATTTTATTTATTAAAAGGTATGAAGTGGACGCTAACCCTGAAGGAGGAGAATCAGCTTTTAATAGCAGAGAGAAAAGTTCTTCGGAGAATCCTTGTTCCAGTAAGGAGAGAAGATGGTAGCTTGAGGGTCCGTAAAAACGCCGAAATAGAAGATATTGTGGCCGAGCCTAACATCATAGAAATCACACCGACTCCGTTAGATCGGCCATTTATTGCGAATGGGTGAAGATCGAAGCGTCAATAGAGCATACTTGGACTGACCGACTGGCCGTCGACCGGTTGGTCGTCCCAAGTATCACTAGAACGATAGAATGGAGGCTGACCTGCGCGACCTTGCAGCCGACGACTAGCAAGAGATGGCAATGGACAGAGTAAAGTGGAGAGTTCTCATATCGGAGGTCAAGACTCACTTTGGGTCCCTGCACCAATGGAGTAAGTGAGAAAAAAGTACGAAGTATTTTAAGGCGGAATCGTCTCCTTTCTTAATAACATACATACATATTTCGGAGCAAGTAAAAAAAAATGGATTTATAAGATAATATTTTAAGAAGCTCAGCTCAGTTTTTGTTCTCTCAGCAAATGCAACGCAAGGAAATATACTATTTTTCTCTTTATTTTTACCACTCCAAATGGGGAGTTTTCTAAATAAAATTAGTGTGAATTGATTGGTTTCTTGTGTTCACAACACAGATGTCAAAAAAGCATAGTTGGATGGAATCACTTTTTGATTGGCCAACTTTACTTTTGTGAGATCAACTCACGCAGAATAATTTAAGTAATTAATTATCAAATCAATTCTCACTTTTTTTTGAAAACTGTTAATTCGTGGTTGGAACTCTGCTTCAACGTAAATTTCCATAGATAGATCTAATCTTCACATTTTTCGTCGACTGGGAATATAGTAGAAATGTAGCTCTATCGGAACCAGCAAAATTTTGAAAGTGGTCTATAAGAAAAAAAAAGTTTGGGAACCTCTGGACTAGATCATCATCATAACAGCTATATGATGCTCAATGCTGAACATAGGCCTTCCCCTTAGATTGCTAGAGGGACTGAACTTCTGCGTCTGCTCCCAACAACTCCCAACAACCTTCATTACGTCGTGGATCTTCGTGGGTGACCTTCTTTCGCTGCGTTAGACTGCGTAGAGAACCTTTTTGCCCCAACAACCGTCAGTTCTCCAAACTTACATACAGAACGCCGAATAAACATTTTCTTTTTTTATGTTATTTGTGGGGAAGCACCTGATGGTAAGCGGTCACCGTCGCCTATTGACACCGGCAACACCCGGGGTATTTTCGATACGTTCCCTACACTGTAGAAACCTCTTTACATTTCTCTTGAAGCGTGCCATGTCGTAGCCTTATGGGAAAACCTCAGATGGTAGCTCATTCCACATCTTGCACATATGGGGTTGAAAAGATCGCGTGAAGCGTGTGGTGCGCGATACCCAATTGTCGATGATATATGGATGAGTTTTATTACGTTGTCGAGAAGTGCGGTAGTAAAATTTCGACGACGGTATGAGATCAAATAGCTCCTCAGAACATTCTCCATTATACAGGCGGTAGAATACACTGAGCGATCCGAAACATGTGAACAAGATCGTTTACGCATAATGAAATAATGTATCATTTCTCGTGCACATATTTCCTATTCATTAGCCCAGCTGAAAGGGATTTGCTTATACAAAACACAATCAGCCGGCAACAAAGCAAACTGTCCCATACAAATCCGGTAAACGACGTAGACTGAACGCCACCCATATTTTCAATATAACGATGTTTTCTAGATTTAGCACTGGGAGCATTGCGCTGCCATTCACATATCCAACTTACTAATTAAGTCAACAGCCAAGAAGAATGCTGTAACTTTGACAATGTTACCCATACGTAACAGGCATGCAAGAAACCAACCGGCAGCGACCCCTCAAAACCAGTAACAAACTCTAAAGACCTAAGTGCAGATCCTGGAAGAGAGGTCTGGAGAATTTGGTCGGTATGAAAAAGCGAAGCCGCGGTCATAGATCTATGCCTATTTAGACACGTCCAAATGCAGCAATGCTGTGGCGCCGCCATATAGAGTGAACAATAGTGCACCAATGACAATCCCATGCGGTTGCTCTAACCTCATTATTGTGCCATGTGTGACTCGACTCGCTCGCTTTAGGAAAATGAGTTATGAATAGGATGCTGGTATTGGTTGGTTAATACGTACGAGTACCTAGATGTTTGTGTGTGCGTGGAATTTGCCGGGCTATTGTTCTAAGTTTACTGTTATTTTCGTGGTCTAATTCCAAGTGTGATTTACCAAAGTAGTTCAGTAACTTATTATGTATCAACCAATAATTGATCGAGCGAAGCGAAATCTCTAAATCAACTTGGGCAAATCGGCATTGTATGTATGTATGTTTGTTTGTCCGAGGATAACTTTCGAAGCGTTGATCTGATTATCGTGAAGTTTTATACATAGGTAGGTAGTAATGGCATAATTTTGATGTGATTAAATGAGCTAAAATTTAAGGGGGTTGTTGAGATATTGGGGTTCAAAAGAGGGAAAAAAATTTAAATGAGACTATTTAGTTAAGTGGGACTTCAAATGAAAGGTCTTCATTAGTACATTTAGACTCCGTTTTTATTTTTAGTAAACTCTTTATAGTTTTTGAGTTATTAGCCATAACAAATACTGAACTTTGACAAAATTCACAGGGTACACCAGTGACCCTACAGTGCCGTAATTTGGTATGCGTGTAGCTTAAGTGACACAAATAAAGGCAAAAGTCTGAAATCCAGAAGAACTGCAATTTGTACCCCAAAAAAATAACCACGTACATGAACTCCCGTTACCTATAATTTGAATGAAACTGTAGGTCAAGTAATTTGGATACTTATGGCGTGGCACTGTTTTACTGGTCAAAGATTAAGTTATAATGCGTCCGTATTGGAAATTTTAGCATCAGTCATCTCAATTTTTGTCAGTAATTACGAAACGAATGATAATATAAGTTGGTGACCTGATAGTTCATGATGAAAACCTTATTTTGTTAGTTTTCAATACATGATTAGGTAACTTTTGTAACAGAGAAAAAAAATCAAACATAGCCGGCGATCCGAACAACAATCCCTAAACGTATGTAGCGACTAAACATGTTTAAATTTTACGTATTTGTTTGATTTGACTCCTTAAATCAAATTTAGCCACTAAATACCTTTAGGCATCGTTGCGCAAGTCGCCGTAAGAATATTTTCTTTTTTGTTTTGGAAGACTCGCGAGATCTCAGTTCGGGGCGAAACACTAGTTTTATAATCGTTGCAAAATAATACAATTGTATTGTTTAACGGCTTCTGTAGTATAGTGGGCGAGTAGCCAGTAGAGACTAAGAGGCGCAGACTCGATTCCTGCCCTGATAAAAATGTTTACATGTTCTACAAAAAATAGTCCCAGTATACAGTCAGTGTTATGTATGTGACGTAATGTGATAATATTGATTACCTGCAAACATAGTTAAAACTTAATAAAAAGGAAGCAATACATTTTAAAACGTCCTTCTTTTTCATAAACTTTCAAAAAATAAACATACAGACTTTACTCCTTACCACAGCCATTGAAAGCTTTCAACGAAATAAATACTGAATAGAACTAACATTTTCTATTTAAATGTAGATCATACAAAAATACTTTATCGCTGAGCGTAAACGAGTATATTCGTACTTTCACTAACGACTTGATAGTGTATCTCATTAGGCGCACTGCGTCTGACGTTTACGTCATTAAATATGTAAATAGTAGGAATACGGACGTCTATTCAAGTGACATGTCGGGACGACTCTAGAGCTATACATCTATGGAACATGGCGAATATTTTAATCATACAAAATAAATACTAGTAAGAGCTACTTTCAATATTTAATTACTTAATTGTATTGTATTCATTTATTTCAGTTAATCATAGTCTAATACCACAATCACACTAAATTAGATCAAATCAAATTAAATTAAACAAAAATAAATTAAATTATGTACAATCAAACAAATTAAATCAATATTAAATAATTTAAAATAAAATTATAAATTAAAATTATATAAAATTATGTATCGGTGAACGCACATGGGCACCATCGCCTTACCTTTATCTGTCGCCAAATAGCAGTACTTGTGCTGCTGTGTTCCGGTTAGCTGCTGAGTCCTATAGTATGGTAACGTATCCACATAGTGATCAAGATAACATAATAGCTTGTTTTGAATTCTACGTGGATATCCATGGGCTGCAGTAGCCACTTAACATCTGGTGGACTGCAAGCTCGTTTGCCATATAAGTTGCATAACAAAAAAATGTTGGAGCAACGCACCGGATGAAGTGTATCCATATGTCCATACACAACGCCCTGCCACAGTTTGTAGGATGGTGTTGAGGCTTGCTCGTGTCCTGCTCATCAGAGATGTTGTTTTCTTCCTAACGATGGCATAAAAGCCATCAGTTTGATACTGAGCAAACATCTCTGAGGCACTACAAAAACGGGGGAGCCTCAACATTAATGAAGATATTATTTAGTTTACATTCGCAGTTATCTTCAACTATACCTATATTATAAATTTGAATGTAAGTCTGTCTCTCTGTCTGTTTGTTACATTATCACGACTAACCAGCTTGACCGATTTCAATTTTGGAATATAGATAGATTGTGACCGGAATTGGGGCATAGACTACTCTTTACCCGACTGCGCAGAAGGAGGGTAATGTTTTTATTGACAAACCACGCGTGCGAAGTCGTCTGTGGATCAGCTAGTTAGTTTATAATAGTAACTATGTATAAAACTGCGAACCTAAGTTATTTTAAGTAACTTTTTAACAAAAATATAACCGACTTAAGATACAGTAAAAACCAAACTACTAAACCGATTTTGATGAAATTTCTAAGGCACCAATCAAAAAAATCACCTTTCAAATAATAAAATAATTTTTAAATCGGTTGATATATAACGGAGTTCTGAGCTAACAAACATAACATAACATAAAAATTAAACAAATTTTAGACTTATGTGGTTTTCTCATAGAAGCCATTTGTCAGAACTAGACCAAATGGAAATGGATCCACACGGGAAGCACCAGCTTTCAAATAAAAAAATAATCATCAAAATCGGTTGACCCAGTCGAAAATCCTGAGTTCCAAACATAAAAAATACAGTCGAATTGTGAACCTTCTCATTTTTTGGAGTCGGTTTAAAATAAGCCCTAGTCGCACCTACATATTAATGAATAGTCTGAGTCATAAGTTCATAACGTCAACTTGTATTAGCCATTAAATAAAATAAAAAAGCCTTTATTTCTTACATTACTTACTTCATCACTTATATTTACATACTAATTAATTATGCTATCACTATTTTGGCCTTATGTATCTATATCTTCTGCAATAGTCGCCTCCACGGCGTAGGCCTCCCCTAAATCTCTCCATACATCCCTCTCTCTCGCTGTTCTCATCCATACCGGTCCACATCGTTGGGTAAAAATTTTTGGTCTACCCTGACTCCTTTTTCCTTCCAGTGGGATCCACTCTGTCACCAGTTTTGTCCACCTATCGTTTTCCATCTACAGATGTGTCCTGCCCACTGCCATGTTAACTGTCTCATGCGTTTTCTTATTTCTGTTAATTTAGTTTTTTTCCTTATATCTCTGTTCTTTATTTGATCAGATATTATTAGTCCTAACATGCTCCTCTCCATTTTTCTCTGGCAAACAGCTAATTTTTCTGCGTCTTCTTTTCTTAGTGCCCAAGTTTGACAACCGTACATGAGAAATGGGAGTATCGCTATGTCAAAAACCTTTTTCTTAACGTTTGTCTCTGTAGTTTTCTCTAGCTAAGTCAACTCGTATTAGATATGGGTTAGTAATTTTTTTTACTATAGTCCAACCAACTCATTGTATATTTCATTGTGTACTACTTGATAAGTTAACGAAGTAGATACACTAAGGTTACATATTTAAACAAGAAACATTTTTCTACGAATTTAATTAAACTTTTTATGAAAAATTATGTTCTTCTTCCTGCCCTTTTCTCACATTACGTGGGGTCGGCACATGTATTTTTCTTCCATGCCTCTCTATCAGCCGTCATCTCCGTTGTCACTTCTTTGTTAACCATATCATTCTTCACACAGTCCATCCATCTCGTCTTCGGCCTTTCTCTACTTCTATAACCATCCACATTCATATCTAACGCTCTTAGTCACACGATTTTCTTCCCTTCGCATGACATGCCCATACCATGCTAGCCTATTACTCCTCAATTTTTCTATTTGGAGCTACATTAAAACTTCTTCTAATATCATCAACATTATCATATCAGCCGTAGGACGTCCACTGCTGGACAAAGGCCTCCCTCATTGATCTCCAGGAACTGCGGTTGGAAGCGGCCTGCATCCAACGCCGACCTGCGGTTCTTACCAAGTTGTCTGCCCATCTTGTAGGTGGACGTCCTACGCTACGCTTGCCGGTCCGTGGCCTCGATTTTTTTAATATACTCACTCCTTATCATAACCATTCTCGTAACCATCTTTTATGACAAAATATTAAAATAAAAAAAAAATCCGCATTCACCAAATTCGCGATTCTTAGATCTACAATTTCCCTATCTCATTGACTATAACCTGAGTCGTGCTCACAATATTAACAGGTAACTTAAGATTACTACAGCACTGCCAGTTTTACGCCATATAGTTAGTTAACATGTTAATCCATCCTGTGTACCTTAATCCTGACACTTATGAGACTTTTAATACCTTAATGCGTACCATACCTTCATGCGTTCAAATGATCATGTTATACTAAGTAATAACGACTGGTAAACATGTTTTAAGCTAGTTTTGTTTCTATTTTAACCTGGTAAAGATGAAAATAGGTTCTGATTAAGACATTACTTTTATTAGGGTTCCGTATCCAAAAGGTAAAACGGCACCCTATTACTAAGACTGCTGTCTGTCTGTCTGTCCGTCTGTCACCAGGCTGTATCTCATGAACTGTGATAGTTAGACAGTTGAAATTTTCACAGATGATGTATTTCTGTTGCCGCTATAACAACAAATACTAAAAACAAAATAATATAAATATTTAAGGCTCCCATACAACAAACTTGATTTTTTGCTCGTTTTAGCTCGATATTGATAAAGGCAACAGGTAGTCGCTTGAAATATTCACAGAATATTTAGTTATATGTTCATTTTAAAAATAAATAATTGAATTAAAATAAATCAAAAATTTAAGGGGGCTCCCATACAACAAACGTGATTTTGCCGTTTTTATAGATTATGTACGGAACCCTTCGTGCGTGAGTCCGACTCGCACTTGTCCGGTTTTATTATTAAATATTCTGAATCACCACTTGTGACCTTTTTTTATTAATGATAGTCAAGCGCTTGACCATTACCTCTCCTAATAGTAAGTGATGTCGAAGTTAGAGCACGCTTGCCTAGAAAGAACCTGTTCACCCTGGACTTGGAAACTCCGAGATTATTCATTCATCTCAGCCCGTCTGCACCCACTGTTGGGTATAGGCCTCTTGTTTATTACGCCATTCTTTCCAGTCTCTTGCGAGTCTAAGCCATCGACACCCAGCTACGCTTTCAATGTCATTCGACCATCGGGCGGGTGGTCTGTCTCTTGGTCTACGAGCATCTCTTGGCCACCACTCTGTAATCGCCTTCGTCCAACACTCGTCCTCCCTCCTAGCCAAGCCGAGATTATACTGGTAAAAAAATGCTTCGATAAGCCATACCTCATACAAACTTACTGTTTCATGAAGTTCTTACATACCTTCGAAGAAAATATTACGTTTTATAGATGGCTTACAATGTCCCAAGTTTTAGTTATGAGGCACTCAACAAATAATATACTGCATTACCATATAAACTGCATTTAGTATAAAGTAAGGTACGTTATTTAAAACATTTTCCGATGAATAAAATGGCCTGTGTATTCTGACGTTTAATTAAATTATCCACTGGTATATTGTTAGGTGTTGCGTGGATATTTTATGCACTAGTTCTGATAGAGTACTTATTTGTATCTAATACTATCCCTAAAAGGGATAGTATTTGACCTGGTTGAATAATTGAGTTTGGAAATAGTGTTGCCGAAAAATTGTTAGCTTCCCTATCGATATTTGACGTCATAAATCAGTTACACTATCGATTATACTATCGATAATATCGATACTATCAATAGCGTGATACGAGGCAATAGTATCGATTTCGTCCAATACTATCGATAGTATTAAACGTCAATGGTGACGAAACTATCGACAGTATCGATACTATCGATAGTGCCGCAGTGGGCGAATAGTCGGCTGAGACGCAGGAGGTAGCGGGTTCGATTCCCTCCGCTGAACAAACGTTTGCATGGTTTACAGATATTTGTTCCGGGTCTGGTTGTTTCTCTATATATTATAAGTATGTAATTACAAAAACAAATTATATAAGTATTCTATCACTTATCTTGTTCCCATAATACTAGGTCTGCTTAGTTTGGGGCTAGATAACGCTGTGTGAAATGTTCAGCAATATTTATTTATTGCATAAAAACTATCGACATTATTGATAGTATCGATACTATCGATAGTTGTTTACTGTCGATAGTAGTATATATTTCGATAGTATTTGTCATTATAAACAAGTTTATATCTATCGATAGCACACAACTATCGATAGAACGATACTATCGATAGTATTGATAGTTTATATGCAATACTATCGATAGCTTCGTCACCATTGATGTTTAATACTATCGATACTAACGATTGTATTGGACGAAATCGATACTATTGCCTCATATCACGCTATTGATAGTATCGATACTATAAATACACCTATCGATACTATTGAATTTTAGTGAATATTAGTGAGTTTTAGTGATAGACTATCGATAGTCCACTATCGATCGGCAACACTATTTGGAAATGTTTAAACTAGTAGTTATTATGAGACTTAGGGCCAATTTTTCAATCCTCAGATAAACAACCAGATAGCATTTCGACGAATAGCTTGGTATCTTATTATATATTCTTGGTTTTTCAATGGTCGGATAGTTAACTGTTAACTGTCGAATAAGGCCCTTTTCCGAAGAATAAAGTTACCTGCTACTTGAAGGGCCGGATAGGGCTTTATCTCCCCGGTAAGTATGACGTTTTAGGTTATGCTTGTCAGTTTCGTTGGTTTTGCTTTGTGTATTACGACGTACGTGGATTTGTAATGATTACTCAGGATCGGCGTCGGTTTTCTTATTTTCAATTACTGACCGATATTTGGTCACTAGTTCTGTCAGTAACCGTACTTCCGAATTACCGAAATTTGCGGCACGTTCAAGTTTCTTAGTTTGTTCCATTTTAGTTTTATTTATTCACAAAAGAACACAAATCCAAAATAAATGGATAATTAACACGGTATGAACTTTATGTAAACAAGCGACAACAGGTTCTGTATTACAATCAACGTCAAATGTCAAATACAGTTTTGTTGCTATCCTTCTATAACACGTTGAATACAGTATCAGTTCACCTCGCTTGCATGCAGGTACTGTGAAGTTGGCTAGCATATACCACTGATATTCTCTGGTTAGTAGACGATTAAAAAATAGATAATATTTATTCGCCTGATAAACAAACAGATAATTTTACAGACTAGATAGCTATTCGACGACATAACTGAGGATTGAAAAATCGGCCCTTACAGAAATAAGGGAAGTCCGCCGACGAGACTGGTTGACGACATTAAGGCGAATATAGAAGTAGCTGATTGGTCTTATTCCTCAGGGAGGAATCAGTTTTATGTGCTCAAAAAATATATGTCGTTTATTGACCTTTTATCTGCAAAGTGAACATAAAAAAAAGTTCTACCTGTTTATTTACTATGAGAAAAAAAATAACAAATGTAGCTGTTTTCGACTTTAAATTTGATTCAACCTCTAAACGACGTAAAATTTTTAATTTTTCTTTCACCTAAATGTGGGCAAAGACTATACGTTCAAGTTGAAGATACCTATGATGCTGTGCTGCGACGGTCTTTCACGTGGCAATTAATTTTTTTCAATTTTTCCGAATAATTAGCGGGCGTATCCTTAGAAGGTGGTTGCGCAGGTGACGGGCGGCAGTGTACCGCTGACTGTCATACGGGAGGGTTGTGCTCGTCTGCCTCGCGCTCACCTATTTCCTGGTCGGTTAGATGCGTGTGGCGGAAGGTGCGGGGCCGAAACAATAGTTACGCCCATTCGCTCAAGGTCATCGGCTACGGTTAGCGCCTTAAGACCGGACTGGGCCAGGAACGGGACGAGTGGCATTAATATAGGCCTATGCCAAAAATGTGTCCACATTGAAAGTAATAACACGCTATTATCTTGGGCCTCTCTTGACTTTCTCCTCAATGTAAGCTAGTCACAAACGACTAACCCTTCAGCGTTTTATGACCAGCTCTGATTTCCACATCGCTGATCATGCAACACTGCAGCTTATCTGTGACCATGTTCTTGTTGCGATATCGAGACCTATATTTTCATCAGCTCTATCACCCATTAATTAAGATAGAGAATTCCTCGGCGCGCCAGCATAGAGGCGCTAATTAGCCGTTTGATAGAGACAGCTTAATATACAGCATGTAGTGGGTTAATTTATTCCATCCGGCACGAAAGTGTCACTTGGACTGGTGTGTAAGTACGTATACAATACTGTTTATCTATCTATTTATCTCAAAAGTAATTATACCTAAGTACTTTTGAGATATATAGATATACTATTATGCTCTTTATTGCAATTGAGATAAGTATTACGCAGTTTTGTTTTAGACATAGGTATTCAAACAGTAACTTTTTAACAAAAATATAATCTACTTCAGACAACAGAAAAATCATTCTACTGAACTGACTTCGTTGAAATGTCAATGGTATCAATCTGAAAGTATATCCTTTCAGATAGTAAAAGAATTTTCTAAATCGGTTGATAAATGACAGAGTTATGAGGTAATAACAAAAAAATACAGTCGAATATAATCTTCCTCCTTTTTTGAAGTCAGTTAAAACCCCCAAAACTGCCTGATTAATTGCAGGATTTTTTTTTGTGGAATGTGATTGCAAGGCTGTACAAAGAATGTTAAAATACTGCAATTTGAGGGTTCCTGACCAAAATGGTAAAATGGAACCCTTATGGTGCGACTTAGTCCGTCTGTCCGCCTGTCACAGCTGATTATCTCAGCAACTACCGGAGCTATTGATTTGTAATTTGGAATAATTTTACGTATGTGACGTAATATGTACAGTAAATACACAAACGAGAAATAAAAATCATACAAAAAAAACGATAGGTACCTAAAAAATGTGTCTCACAATTGTAATCGACGTCACAAAGGGGCGTGCAAATCAGCATCGTTTATAATCACCACCTCTCCAATCAGGACCACCAAATCCAAAATCCGAGAGCCGGTCGTTACCTCACTTTGTCGCTTCGACGAGTCGCCCAAAAAGTATGTTAAAACTTGATGGGATCCCATATCCTTGGAACAAATATAAATATTTCTATAATTTTTAAGAATGCATCACCATCATCATCCACAGCCTGACTTCAGCCATTGTTGGGCCTCCCCAAGTTTGTGCCATCCACCACGATCCTGCACTAGTCTCACCCACTGACGGCCCGCGACCTTTACGATGTCGTCCACCCATCTCGCTGCTGTCCTAAGCTTCTATACCCGCTCCTTGGCCACCATTCAGTCACTGTCCTGCTCCATCTGTCATCACCACGACTAGCCAAGTGTCCCGCCCAAGACCATTTGAGCTCCAGAACTCGAATCCCAACGTCATGAACCTTCGTTCGTCTACGGATCTCGACGTTTGGCACTCGATCTAACACTCGATCATGCATTTTTAAGAATGCACTCCAGTTATGGTGGTAGAGCTTTTGTGAACGGGCTCGAGGAAGTGGGCACCACCGCCTTACCTTTATCTGCCGCCAAATAGCAGTACTTGTGCTGCTGTGTTCCGGTTAGATGGTAATGGTATGTTCCTGTAATTACTGGCACATAGGCATAACAGTTAAGTCCTATAGTATGGCAACGTATCCACATGGAGATCAAGACAATATAATAGCTTGTTTTGAACTCTATGTGGATATCCATGGGCTGCAGTAGCCACTTAACATCTGGTGGACTGCATGCTCGTTTGCCATTTATGCAGTATAACAAAAGTTAAATAATGAAACATGATAAAAAAGATTGTTCCACAGTAAAATATGGCGAATCGAACGTAAAGTCGGACTCACGTCTGGCGTCCTCGCCACGCAAATTGCTTTACTCAACTCAACGCTAGGCGTGTTCGGATTAGAGTACCGCGGGAACTAATGGAAACGGCTTTTTAGCTGACAACGGAAATTGACTGTAGCAACTCTTTAACTGCGAAGATAACTTATTCGTTTACCTTGCTGAGGAAAGAAAAATGTAAATTGAAATAAAACAAAATAGGACCAACAGTTTTATGACCACAAAATATTGGTTCGCACAATGTTTTCATATTTTTAGTTTTTTATATATATACTACTTATATGATAAACGAGCATGCAGTCCACCAGATGTTAAGTGGCTACTGCAGCCCATGGATATCCACACAGAATTCAAAACAAGGTATTATGTTGTCTTGATCTCTATGTGGATACGTTGCCATACTATAGAATAGAATAGAATAATAATTTATATGGTACACAAAATGACACATGAAACAATTTTAAGGAACAGTACATACAATTAAATCCAATAAAATAGGTTCGACTTATGTGTCTATAGGACTTAGCTGGTATGCTAAGTAGCTGGTATGTGCCAGTAATTACAGGAACATACCATTACCATCTAACCGGAATACAGCAGCACAAGTACTGCTATTTGGCGGCAGATAAAGGTAAGGCCGTGGTGCCCACTTCCTCGAGCCCGTTCACAAAAGCTCTACCACCAGTAAAGGTTTCAGTTTCCAAAGTTTTTTTATTATTTGTAATAAGTATACATTAATTTACGAAACTCAGCTATTAATGAGGAAGGCACTGGCACAGCTATTCACTTTTTTAAAACTTTTTTTAATGTTTAATTAAGCTTTTATCGTGTTCTTAGTTCAAAATTAAGTTCCAAAAAAATCACTATTCCTTTATTCAACATTTCATTACATTGCTTATTATTGGTATATCAAAAATATATCACAAAACTAGCTGCTGTCCGCGGCTCTGTATTACGTTACTAAATCTGTAGTAAATACCTAGAAATGAAGCTAAACCCGCTGTTGCAACTTGACTTGACACCTCATTTTTATCCCATGGGACCTGATTTATGGGATTAAGGTGAATATAGTAGCTGATTATTCTTATTTGGAGGCCTTCTCCTCGGGGAGCAATCAGTTTTATGTGCTAAAAAAAATATATGTCATTCATTTGCCTTTTATCTGCAAAGTAAACATACAAAAAAGTTCTGTCTGTTTATTTACTATGAGAAAATTAATAACAAAATGTAGCTGTTTTCAACTTTCAATTTGATTCAACCTCTATACGACGTAAAATTTTGAACTTTTTCTTGCACCTAAATGTGGGCAAAGGCTAACTTCAAGTTGAACAAATGATGCTGTGCTGCGACGGTCTTTCACGTGGCAATTAATTATTTGTAATTTTTCCGAATAATTACCGAGCGTACCCTTAGAAAATGGTTGCGCGGGCGACGGGCGGCAGTGTACCGCTGGCTGTCGTACGGGAGGGAAATTGACGCTCGTCTTCCTTGCGCTCACCTGTTTGCTGGTCGGTTAGATGCGTGGGGCCGAAACAATAGCTACGCCCATTCGCTCAAGGCTACGATTAGCACCTTAAAAGTTGCCTAAATCCAGGTTATAATCTACGTACATACTAAATTAGATAGAAATCGGTTCAGCCGTTACGAGGTGATTAAGTAACAAATAAATAAACAAATAACCAAACTTTCGCATTAATAATATTAGGTTGGGGAAAAAGTTTCTTCGCATTTTAAGAAAATTCAAAACATTTTTTAATATAGATTATTTACATTTAATTAAAGTATGTAGATACCATTTTGTTCCATAACTTTTTGCCATCTTGTAGGGTAGGGGCATGATCCCATTGCCATAGAAATTTTGGGGCTTCTGATCAAAATACCGCGACAAGTAGTTTTGGCAGTCCTCTCGTGATGTTAACCTGACACTGCCTAAAGAATTCTGAAGAGACCGAAACAGGTAGAAATCTGAAGGTGCAAGGTTAAGACTATACGGTGGATGCATTAATACCTCCCAGCCAAACTCTTTCAATTTTTGCTGAGTGGCTAAAGATGTGTGAGGTCTAGCGTTATCATGAATAAAAACCACACCCCTTCTGTTGATTAATTCCAGCCGCTTTCTCTCAACTTCTTGCTTTAATCTCATCAGTTATTCGCAGTAGATTTCAGAATCGATGCTCCTGCCTGGTGGAAACAGCTCATAATGAATAATGCCCTTCCAATCCCACCACACATGTGTGTGGTGGGATGCACAAGGTGATGCTATGTAGCATCACCTTGTTGCGAGTTAACCCGGGTTTCGCCACAGTCTGTGAAGCCTGACCGGCCTTTCACCACGACCTTTTTCGCACGTTCTTGTCGTACGTGATCCATTTTTCATCACCAGTTATCAGCTTTTTCAAAAATGGTTCGGTTTCATTACATCGATCGTAATAAAAAATCACAAATGAGTACACGGTTCATTAGGTTTCTTTCAGTGAGCTCCTGGGGTACCCAAATATCGAGCTTTTTTGTGTACCCAGTTTTTTTCAAATACGCCAAAATTGTTTTGTGGTCAATTCCCAGTTCTTTAGCTACGTCGTAACTACTGATATGCCGATCTTGCTCCACTTTTTCAAAAATGGCATCAATTTTATCCGTAATAATAATTTTTAACCAGAGCGACGTGCATCTTTGACATCAAAATTTCCGGATTGAAAACGCTTAAACCAAACTTGTGCTACTCTCACAGACACTGCACTAGATCCATAAACATCGCAAATTTTTGTCACGGCTTGCGTGGCATTTTTACCTTTTTTGTAGTAAAATTTTAAAATGTATCGAATGTCTTTATTAGATGCACTCATCTTTACAGTACGAAAAACAAATAAAAATCACACATTTTACTAATTTGAATTTGGAATTATCTTTTTTTAAATTTAAACTTTGAATGATACCAAAACCAGCCAGATACAAATAGTATAGCCAAAGAGATTTTATTACAAGTTCATACATACTATAATGCGAAAAGACTTTTTCCCCAACCTATTATTAGTGTGATGTCAGTCAACAATAGAAATAAAAAAGTGGCACTCCGGGAGTGCTGACAGAAGTGAAAACTTGAACAATTACGAGATACTTATATACAGTGGTGTCGGTAACGGTAACCGTAACAGTGTCGCGAGTTCAATGGTTTTTTCCTATCTCAAAAAATTCCCAACGCACCTAAAGAAGTTTTCACTTCATATACAGAGGTGTCGGTAACTGTAACAGTGTCGCGAGTTCAATGGTTTTTTCCCATCTCAAAAAATTCCCAACGCACCTTAAGAAGTTTTCACTTCAAAAAACTAATTAGAACTAAACACAACATATATTAGTAGAAAACATATAATCAAAAATTTTATCCTCGACATATCTTATTTAAACCATTTGGGGTTTTCTGGTCTCTTTCACCACAATTCTTTCTGGGCGTCTGGTCGAAGCGACGTGTGATCCGAGAGCTGCCACTTATCTGAGTCAATATAAGCTTTGCAATGCGGCGGAGCAATGCAGCCAGTGTTTTGGAGACATTTCTGCCTGTTTCTGGAGTAGTTGAGCTATCTTTAGATCGGTATTTAAATTGTCCAACTGCTTCTTTTGTATTTTTACACAGATATTTAAATAATTGTCTATTGAATTGTTATCTGTACTAATATTATAAAGAGGAAAGATTTGTATGTTTGTTTGTTTATATTGAATTGGCTCCGAAACTATTGGACTGATTTAAATAATTATTTTACTGTTGGGAAGCTACACTATCCCCGGATGACATCGGCTACTTTTTACCCAACTGCGCAAAAAGGGGTAATGTTTTTATTGAAAAACTACGCGTGCGAATCTGCGGATTGGTCAGCTAGTAATATTACAAAGAGGAAAGATATGTATTTTTGTATGTTTATAACGAATAAACTCAAAAACTACTGGTCAGGTTTCCAATATTCTTTCACTTGTAGAATACTACATTATTCTAGAGTAACATAGGCTATATTTATTACTATAAAAAATTAGGGGTCTCTAATAAAACTTCAATAATGTAACCCAAGGTGTAAAAAAATAATCAAAAAAAATGTTAAAAAAAATAAATGTCCACCCGTGCGAAGACGGGACGAGCCGCTAGTAGTAAAATAAAATGGCATGCACTTACTACCTAACAAAGTATTTTTGACGTGATAACCTCTTATAAATCGATGAACGCCGAAACGTTGCCGCACGCACGAAAAAGCATGACTCATTGTCACGTCCCGCCTGAGCCGAGCGTGCTAGCGAGAGCGCGGAACAAGCGATAGAGAGGCAGGATCGGCCTTAGTGTTCGGCTTGTGACGCATCTATCTCTCTTCCACTCCAAGTCAATTCAATTCATTAATGTATGCAATTTTTCATCAATGTTTTCTTATGACGTTATCACGGATCATTACCGTCTGTAAATCGACTTTACAGACAACCAATTTTTTTCTCAATATTTATTTCTGCAAATAAGTACAACTCAAACCAACTCACGCTTGACCATTTTTTTATTCGCAGCTAAAATTAGCCGACGGATTGTTATTGGTTAAATTATTCTATTGGCGTTCTTTGCCGATAAGTGAATTTCGCGATCAGACTACCTTCCCAGCATTAAGATGCGTTTTATGTTAGGTATTTACTATGTAGTATTGAATAGAATAGAATAATCATTTATTTGGTACACACAAAATGACACATGAAACAATTTTAAGGTACAGTAGATACAATTTAATCCAATAAAACAAGTACGACTCATGTGTCTGCGTACCAAAATGGCGTCTTTTTTGCGTCAAAATGGCGTCGTATTGCGCTTTTTATACTTCTTGTTACTGGTTCATTCTTGGTCATCCTGAATTATCATCATCTTAAGACGACCTCCGTGGCGCAGTGGGCAAATAGCCGGCTAAGACGCAGGAGGTAGCGGGTTCGACTCCCGCCACAGAACAAATGTTTGCACAATCTACAGTTCTATTTCTTCCGGGTCTGGATGTTTCTTTATACCCCGTGTCCTTTAAATCACTGTTTTCCTAGAACAAACGTTGTTCAGACCATGGTCTACTAACAGTTTATAACATCAAATTAAAAAACAAAACAAAATCGGTCTTTGAAAAATATAAAAAGTGGCGAACTTAAAACGTCTATTTTAACGTTACGCCCTACAACATAGCGCGCTGCTGACCGGTAGCTACTAGGTACCTATTTAACTAAGGAGTAGATAATACGCTACGGCTGGCGTACCCATGAACTTTATGTCACGGTTAGTTTTTGGACAAAGTTAGACTTATTTGAGAAGGTCTAGATTTTTTTTATTCGATTTTTTCGATTTATTTTATTTGATGCTATAAACAGTTATTAGACCATGGTCTGAGCAACGTTTGTTCTGGGAAAACAGTGATTTAAAGGACACCGTGTATATTATATGTATGTATAAAGTATTTAAGAGTTATATCAGTCATCTGGTTCCCATAGTACAAGTTCTGCTTAGTTTGGGGTAGATAGCGCTGTGTGAATTGTTCAGCAATATTTATTTACTTATAGGTATCAGCCATAGAACGTCGACTGCTGAAAATAGGCCTTCGTCATAAATTTCAAGCTTGACCGATCTTGTGCCGCTGCACCCAAACGCTCCCAGCAACCTTTATACGATCGGCTTTCCGTGTGCGGTTCCACTGGAGAACTATCTGCCCCAACGGCCGTCGGTTCTTCAAGCGTGCTAATCCCCTTTACTGTATTGTAACAGACTTAGTAAACAATTGTAATTTTTTGTTTGAGAAATAATGAAGTTTGTTGCTGAATAAATAAATAATTCATTTATTATATATATAAATCACCTGGGTTTGTTTACGAATCTACTCATTGCTGATTTGATCTCTTAGAAGAACACCAAGCATATCTCTCTTCATAGCACGCTGAGCGACCAGGAACCTTCTTATATTATATTGACTTGTATGTATATGATATGTATTATTCTTATATTAAATATAAGCTTGAGATTGAAATTGTTAGAACTCGTTCAAAATGTTACAATTTGGACGTAATTTATTTCCTGTATGTATTCTAAAAGGATCATTAAAAAAACAACCAGCCTTGTTCCATGCCTTTCTTTCCTGGCTTGGTCGTGAAGGAACAAGCAGTAAAATTGACGTTTCAAAGTGATCCTTGTGATTTTAATGAATAAAAGATTTTGACTTTGTCTTATGAGGCCCATAGTGAGAGACCACGTTTCTGTGCTATGTGGGCATCACTGGTATCAATTTAGGCAAGTGGGGATACATCGACCCATTCCGGAGCCAGTGCCACTGCGGGGCCACCACACAAACAATGGCCCACCTGCTCTCATGTCCTCTGTGCCCAACCACCTGCACATGGAATGACTTGTATCAGGCAACAGAGAGGGGTGTGGAAGTTGCTTTCTATTGGGCTAATCAAATTTAAAAGTCAAATAGCCATTGACACGAAAGAAGAAGAAGACTGGTAACAAACACTGATCAAAGACTCTCTTTTCTCTTCATCTTCAGGCACTGAGGTGTTTTGCGCGAGCTTCGAGTAAAGTAAAGCAAGGTTAAAAAAGACTTTCACAAAAATTGGTCACAATGAAACCAATTATGTTCATAATTATAACGTTATCGTCCGCGTTTAACACCTTTTCCATGCCATAACATATTGCCCAATTTGAACCAACAACCCCTCGACCTCGCTTAATATAATTTTCAACTTTACTTCCCTAAGTTTACGTCGTAAATTCGCAAATCAACATTTTATGATACAATAAAACAACTATTATGAAATGAAACCGCAATTTTCATAGTTTAGACGAGTTTGTAACGTATCATTTTGGAGTCACGTTTCTGTTAAAGTTAACCAATTATTTATATTTACGTCCCCACAAATGTTTAAATGTTTTTTTAATTAGAAACATCATTTACTAGTGGTTCGCCTCGAACTGAGATCCCGCGAGTCTCCGATTAAAACTGAAAAATATTATTTGTAATCTTTGACTATCGAAATAGCGCCACGAAATCAATAACCAAATACTTGACCTACAGTTTCAGTCAAATTACAGGTAACGGGAATTCATGTAGTGCGGTTATCTTTTTTGGGGTAGTGAAGAAGCGAGCAACCGTATTCCGCGTGTCCAATGAGGTCATTTTCCATCCTCGCTCATGGTATGGTTGGGAGTTTCTTATTGAGGCTTAACAGAGGTACATTTTTGTGAGAAAGGTGTAAAAACGAATGCAGTTGTGTATCAAAATACAGTCCTGACGAACCTTGTGGAACCTGTTTCTCATACCATGTTCAATAACAGGCACTGGGTATTCCAACAAGATTCGGCGCCAGCTCATACAGCGAAGAGCACACAAGACTGGCTGGCGGTGCGTGAAATCGACTTCATCCGGCACGAAGACTGGCCCTCCTCCAGTCCAGATTTGAATCCGTTAGATTACAAGATATGGCAACACTTGGAGGAAAAGGCGTGCTCAAAGCCTCATCCCAATTTGGAGTCACTCAAGACATCCTTGATTAAGGCAGCCGCCGATATTGACATGGACCTCGTTCGTGCTGCGATAGACGACTGGCCGCGCAGATTGAAGGCCTGTATTCAAAATCACGGAGGTAATTTTGAATAAACTTTAGTGTCATAAAAATCTATGTATTGTTAAGTTCATTTTGGTATATAAATAGTTACATAATGAATAAACTTGTTTCAATTATTTTATATTAAACATGTGACAGAATTTATGACCTGACTAGGTACATACAACGCCGATTTGCCCAAGAAGACGTCCGTGACAGTCATGTGGGTCACTGCTCATCACTAACATAAAGGGATTTAATTTTGTGGACGTCACAGAAACTCACTTTGTAAGTGAACGTTAAAGTTCAGTCCTAAGTCCTCAGTCTAAAGGAGCAAATAAAGTTTTCTACGTAATTTTTTTGTACTCCTGGGAAACCTGATGTTAAGTGGTAACCACCGCATCTAACAAAGTATTGTCTTGTAAGTCATGCACCTAAGAAACGTGCCTTACGATGGATTACGTCCATCAACTTGAGGCATAAAGGTGTATAGCCATAAAGCCTTATGTGCCTGTAATTTCACCGGCAACCATACACTTCACACCAAAATACAGTAACTCTGCTTGGCGGCAGAAATAGGTACTCTACTACTCTTGTTCTCTTGTTGGGTGTTTTTATATTATTGCTAGCTGACCCGGCGAACTTCATACTGCCTTGAAATGCATATGACGCGGGCTACCAATGTACGTCACCGGTAGAACTGTCAATCGGCCATCGTTAGCTGCATCTATGGATGAGAAAATGAACTTTATTCATATTTTTTTTCGTGCATTTATCTGATATTTTAAGTTACCTGCTAATCGAGGCGGAGACAAATCTAACAAATAAAGACCATCAAAATCGGTCCAGCCGTTCTTGAGTTATAAATGGTGTAACTAACTCAATGTTTTATATAAGATAAGATAACTCTTTATTGAACACCAAAGTAAAATACAGAACATAATTCTCACAAATAGATTTAGTACAATGGGCGGTCTTATCGCTAAAAGTGATCTCTTCCACACAACCTTTGTATGGACAGGATTATAATGTATCACATGACGGCGGTGCATCTATGTAAAATTAAAAACATACCTACATACTATAAACCTCAAATACTAGTAATAACACAAATTTAATTTAAAATATGCAACTATAAAAATGGTTATGATGAATTATCAAGCAGTTACAACTTCAACACAGGGACAGATAATGGGTATGCACTTTTGTTTTAAAATTAAATAAATAAATATAAATATGGCTGGACATTTCTTACAGCGCTATCTTGCCCCAAACTAAGCAGAGCTTGTACTATGGGTACCAGATAACTGATAGAATACTTATATACTTTTTTTTTGTAAATACATACTTATAATATACAGAGAAACAACCAGACACGGAACAATTATCTGTAGATCATACGAACATTTGTTCCGCGGTGGCAATCGAACCCTGCGTCTCAGCCGGCTATTCGCCCACTGTACCACGGAGATAGCCTAGAATTACTAATACACTTGGATGTTCTTATAGAGAGATCTTATAGATTATGATGTTCTTATATATATAGATTTCAATAGTTTTTGTGGTTATAAAGGTAGGTTTAAGTTGAAATGTTAGATTCTAAATAGTTTTACTTCTACCATTATTGAGCGTGGCTGCAGTACATCTATTAAATCCAAAACACTCCATCCAAAGACCTATTGGACCTATCATTTACACATTATTTTAATCTGTTTTTCAATCATTATCATCATCATCAGCCGGAAGACGTCCACTGCTGAACATAGGCCTCCCCCTTAGATCGCCACAACAACCGGTTGGTAGCCGTTTGCGGCCAACGGCTCCCCGCGGTTCTTTCTAGATCATCGGTCCACCTTGTGGGGGGCCGGCCTACGCTGCGTCTTCTAGTCCGTGGTCTCCACTCGAGAACCTTTCTTCCCCAACGGTTATCGGTTCTACGAGCGATGTGGCCCGCCCATTGCCACTTCAACTTGCTAATTTTGAGAGCTATGTCGGCAACTTTAATTCTTCTGCGGATTTTCTCATTGCGGATTTTGTCACGCAAAGTAACCCCGAGCATAGCCCTCTCCATAGCTTGTCATGAGGCCATGAGTAAAGGACCACGTTTCAGTGCCATAGGTCATCACTGGCAACACACACTGGTTGAAGACTTTAGTCTTCAGGCTCTGGGGAATTTCAATTGTTTTTAAATGGTGTGCAATACAGGTATTATTTATCTATCTCACATTCTACAAAAGCTACCATCGTACAATCGGCACAATGAAAAATCAGTGCGTGACGTAGTAACATAGAAGACTTAAAAGATGGTATCGCACGACTTTCTTATTAATTACACCCAAAAGCCAAGGAAGGGTTTGCTATTAATACTATTACTTACTCATGGAACTGGAGGTGACGCGTCATGCTGCAGTGTTTGGTGTAACGGAAAATTTTAATAACCCCAAACTCATTGCTTTAACATTATCAATATGGCTGCTTCTATGTTAATAATTTCGTAGCTGCTAAAATAATCGAGTAATGTAATTTTAAAGATAGGTACAGGTGTAAAGGCACAATCGCCTGTCATTCAGCCAGCAACCATAACCTACAAACCGAAACAGCAATGCTGCTTGGCGGAAACAGGAAATAAACGAAAAGGCTAAAGATTATAAAACACTTTTAAATTTCAAAAGAACTTTTAAACATAAAATAAATCAAGTACAATGATATAGGTAAAAATACAAAACATATTAAATGTGTAATAAAACATATATTTATTAAATTTAATTAAACTGTGTTCAACATATGTTAAACTTTCAATTGGTTACAATAAAATATAAATAGTCTATTACATAATATAAATTATTAATTATTGACCAATAAAAATATTAATTAGCATGCATTCTTATTAAAATTAAGCATAAATTGTAAAACAGTCAATAAATAAATGTAAACATTATAAAATTAAGCAACTTCATTACCTGACGATAACAACAACGCGTAATCGGTGCAAGCGGGCCCGTACAGGCCAAAACAAGTGGCAGTTTTTGTTCACGTAAGTGCGTCAGCGCACTGTCTGATTTTATGTTGAACTACCCTCGTTTAGTTGCATAAGTTCTTGTTATTCTTGTAAATATTTAAAGTTCAGTGTTTGTTGTAGACATATACCTAGTTCAATTTTACTGTTCACTGAGTGATTGCCGTAAGACCATTGACCGTAAGTGATTGCTATTGTTAATCTTATCTATATATAATATATATATATTATATTATAAAAAGGAAAGATTTGTTTGTTTGTATTGAATAGGCTCCGAAACTACTGCACCGATTAAAAAATTCTTTCACTAATGGGAAGCTACACTATCCCCTGGTGACATAGGCTGTTTTTTACTCAACTGCGCAGAAGGAGGGTAATGTTTTTTATTTAAAAATTACGCGTGCGACGCCGCGGTTTGGTCAGCTAGTGAGAAATAAAGAATGTTAACCCTGCCCTAAGTGGCACACCAAGCCGCGACAGTGTGCAAGCTCCTAACGGGTATAATTTATAAGGCTTGTGCCGCATACACGTGCTGGCTGTATTTCGGTAATGCGCACCGTTTTACGATATGGGGCACGCGATCGAGTGTGTATTGTCTGTTTATTGTACTTTTTGTTTGAACTTTACAATTTCCTTTGCTTATGCGAGTTGGGAACTACAATGCTGAATTGGCATGTTTATTTTCACGGATATACCTACCTTGATAAAGATAGTATGGTTCTGAATACTTTCTTCGTCATTAAATTCGTTATCAGCTATAACACGTTCACTGTTAAACATAGATTTTCAGAGTAACGGACCTTGCGTTGGCCTGTACCCAACGGCTCTCAGAATACTTTATTTCCATATAGTGGGAAGTGGTCCTACGGTTAGTCTCAGCGTCTTTTAAATGTTTAGAAATAATGTGGTCCTAAATGCAAGTAGTAAAAGTAATAGATACTATACTAATATATTAAAAATTGTACTTGGTTAAAATATATTAAAAATAAATTTTATTTACAAATATTTTGTTTTAAGAAGGGCAAAGTGCCTTTAATAACGGAAAGAATATACAATAAATATTTTCAACACACTTGCTCGTAAAGTGAGCCATAGTACATCGTTATTAGAGCCATAAACCGAACTATTACACACGCGTGCGTAATAATATTACACACTAGTGCATAATAGAATTATCCCTACAAAGTTAAGTTAGTACCCATCTGCAAATTATATGCGAGTAAACAGAGCATTTTAAATTTAACCGGGTAATACAATTTTTGTAACAACAAAGAGGTTTTATGCCGCTGAAAATCCTATTACATTATTGGAATAAATAAATGTATCCCTAATTAAGACGAACAAACATTTTTTATTATCAAATTACTTATAATTCACAATAATTTGTTGTAAAATATTTGGATTTATTCACAAAAAATTATAATTTTGAAGTAAGCTGTATTATGGCTATATGTAATTAATCACATTACATTTGGAGCGTGCAAAAAAAAAATTGCGCGCCATTTCCCATTTTTTTGTTAATATCGCATTTGTTGCTGTGTGGTAAATTATTGTAATAATGTCAAGTTTTAGTACAGAAGATGAACAATTGATAGATTTAACCCCGCCAGAAATACTAAATGCAGCACAAAATACAAATGAAAGCCTAAGACCTGCAAAATCTTAGAGAAAAGTACTTACGATAGTTTCCTACAATGGACGAGCAACATAAAAACCCCGTCATTTTCTGAAAATGTGTTTTTAGCGTATTTCTCTGAACTCGCCAATACATACAAACCCAGCTTCCTGTGGTGCATCTATTCCATGGAAGCATGGTTAAGCTCAAAGATGGTGTTGATATCAAAACGTACTGTAACCCACAACCATGCACGTAGCATGAGTTATTTGGTGCGTTCTCCTTCCAGTAATTTGTATGATTTACCTTTGTCGCCGACGTTTACACAAGAAGTAAATGAAGGTACCTACTAAAGAAGTAGCAAGTACCAATGTAACACAAACTGTGAAATTGACATCAAAAACAATCCAATATCATTTTGAAAATCGTACATTCACCAATTGTTTTAATAATTAAACGATTTATGCAATGCATGTTTGTTTATTCCTCGCAAGTGTGTTGAAAAAGTCCGTATAAAAATCGTGAGTAACTTGCTCACTAGACACTCGGCTGATTTATGCCCTACGGCTTGGGCTGCAACTCACAGCCTCGTGTATAATGAGCAACTTAGCTCACTTGCATCATAATATACTATTCTGTTGTTGTAGCTTGTAAAGAACTTTAATTAATTCATTTATCCATTTTGGCATGAAACAAATGCAAGTAGGTTCTTAAATTGCGTTTTATCTTAAGTATCCAAGTATTGAAACATACCACATTGTGGGTATTGGAAAGCATTTTTTACAAAAGCCACAGCAGGTGTGTTCGTAAACCGTGATTCCGGCAATCACATCCGAAGGCAGGAAATTTGCGGTTCAATCAAAGAATGTTACCGAGTGGTCTGATTCATAGATTTTAGATTACTTATCGCTAATCCAAATATTCTATGATCCTAGAAATCAAGGACAATTAAGGCGAGCCTCCTAAAATTGTATGGGATATAAAAGTTAAATACCCGTTATGAGTGCCGGATTTATAATTTTTAGTAGTGTAGGCCACTATATTTCCGCCTCCCCATGTACCTTAACCCTTCTAATATATCTAATAATTTACCATTTGTAGTAAGGAAAGCACTAAAGTTAAATAAACAAATGAATTCGTCATCTATACTTAGTCTGGCCATAAATACTGTTACAATTAAAAATAAACAAAAAATTACGTTTGAATTTGGAATCTGTCATTTTTATATGATTATTCATTGTGTTTTCTCAATTTGGCGCCAATACATTGTACAAAATTTTGCGATATTTAAATGGAGTGGGGTGATAATGAGAACAGAATCGCTGTGATTGCATTACACAAAGTAGGTATGGAGCCAAATGCAATTTTTAAAACTTTCCATACGCTGGGTATTAGTAAAATGTTTGTGTACTGGGCTATTAATAGGTACAATGAGACCTCCTCTGTTTGTGATAAAAAAAGATCTGGCCGTCCACGTAGTGTTCGTACGAAAAAGGTGGTCAAAGCAGTAAGGGAAATAATTCGAAGAAATCCTGTCCGAAAGCAAAAGATTTTATCTCGGGAGATGAAGATAGCACCTAGAACCATGTCGCGTATTTTAAAAGATGACTTAGGACTTTCAGCCTACAAGAGACGTACTGGTCATTTCTTAACTGATAATTTATAAAAGAATAGGGTGGTAAAATCGAAAAACCTACTGAAGCGGTACGCAAAGGGAGGTCACAGAAAAGTTTTGTTTACGGATAAGAAAATTTTTACAATTAAGCAACATTTTAACAAACAAAATGACCGTATCTATGCTCACAGCTCTAAGGAAGCTTCCCAATTAGTCGACAGAGTGCAACGTGGGCATTATCCGACTTCAGTGATGGTGGGGTATTAACTATGATGGAGTGACTGAGCCATACTTTTGTGAAAAAGGTATCAAAACTTCGGCACAGGTGTATCAAGATACCATTCTAGAGAAGGTAGTGAAGCCCCTTAACAACACCATGTTTAATAACCAAGATGGTCCTTCCAGCAAGACTCGGCACCGGGTCATACAGCTCGGTCTACGCAGTCTTGGTTGGAAACGAACGTTTCAGACTTCATCAGAGCTGAAGACTGGCCGTCGTCTAGTCCCGATCTTAATCTGCTGGATTATGATTTATAGTCAGTTTTAGAGAGTACGGCTTGTTCTAAACGCCATGATAATTTGAAGTCCCTAAAACAATCCATACGATTGGCAGTAAAGAATTCAACCATGGAAAGAGTGCGTGCTTCTATTGATAACTGGCCCCAACGTTTAAAGGACTGTTTTGCAGCCAATGGTCAAAGACCACTTCGCGTAAGCATTTTATATTTTAAATTATTTTATATTTATGTATTAATCTAACACACTGTAAAAGTAATAAATGTTATTTGCAAGAAAAAAATTTTTTTTTCTTTGTTACAGTATTTATGGCAAGACTAGGTATATATAAAAGAAAGTCGTATTTATTACTCAAGAACGGCTGAACCGATTTGGCTGAAAATTGGTGGGGAGGTAGCTTAGAACCAGGAAACGGACATGGGATACTTTTTATCCCGTTCGACCGCGTTCCCGTGTGACGTGACATAAAACGTCAAAGAGAATACAAGTCACTATAAAACGTGGTATAACAAAAACGCATCTGACATGGAATAACAAAACGCAAATGACAGCTAAACGTAATTTTGTCTATGGTTAAGTATGGTTGTAATTAAATATATATATATATATATATGTATATATATATATATATATATATATATATATATATAAATCGGGTTAGTAATACTGGCCGGGGACAACAATTGACAATTCTTCCAAGGTGACGTATATTGACAGCCCGCGTTATATGCATGTCAAGGCGGTACGTAGTTCGGCGGGTCAACTAGATAAAGATAAAATAGGTACAATAACAGTAGGTACCTAGGATTGATAATTTTCGATAGGAATGAGTTTCTATAGGGTTTTAACGTATTAGTATAAAAACCATGAGATAACCAGTGAACTTCTTTGACTTTTATCCTCGGAAATCGAGTGAGCGTCCTCTGAAATCTGCCGCCCCTAGGACGCTGCCGCCCCTAGGCCGCGGCCTATATGGCCTATTGACAAATCCACGACTGCCCTTTACAAACAGAGTTGAGGTAGTCAAAGCTTACAAGCACTACCTCACTATCATGAACGAAGCCGACAAAATGAGCGGTATCCTGTAATACTCTGTTAAATATATCTTATTTACGTTACCTATACAGCGTGTTTTTTTTTACTGGGACAGTAGGGCAGCACCCATAACCAGAGGAGATACAGGTGCAGTTTCTTTTAAAACATCAGCTCGTTTTCGAAGAAAAACATTTTTGCATTAAAATTTTTTTGGTCAAGCGTGAGTAGCGCCTTAAAATGAATCAAGTTGGTAAAACCTTTTTTTGATGCCGATCGATGCATTTCTATATAAGGATCATTTTAGCGTATCGAATGAAACAAATCTGAGCAGCGGAAGATAAAATGTATTCTCATACAACAGGACAAAGCAAAATTCTTCCAACAAACATTTTATTCGATTCTAATTGCACATTAAAGAAGTATTAATACAGTAGTGATTAGGAAGTTTAGGAACTCCATGCTCTCATGAGCAATTCAAAAACATTTCGTATTTCAGAACAATTTTGAATTTCGAACATGGTTCTTGCAGCTGTCGGACTTTTATATCAGTCAATGATTAGGTCTATGTAGTATATATGTATATTAAAACGATATTTAATACTATATGAATTGTATTACTAGTGTTTATTAGTGTTTAAGTATTTGAAAGTAGATAAATTGAAATACCATGTATTTGTCTGGGATTAGTTATATTTATTTGTTTATATAATATTGTTTATATGTGTCTTGCAATTTAAATTAAACCTCTCCCTCTACCAAATATGCACGACCTATAATAACTGTTTGTCCGCATTACACAAAGGTGAACTGGAAGAGAATGCTAGTCTAGCATTAAATTCGCCTGTGTACAGATAATTTTATTTTATGCAATAAAATATGCGAATTTTTTATTCATTCATTCAGAGTTTGAAAAAAATCCCATACATAAATTGGTAAGGAAATTAAACACGCGTTAAACAGCGTCTATCTTTTTTTGTGGTAACAATGTATGAGTTTTGTTGGAACTTGCTGCGTCAAGCACATGTCTCATCAATGTGTATGGGAATATCTTAGGATAATAATTGAAGGTTTCGAGGTGTGATCTCTTCCTATTGACCTTTATCTAGTATCTGTATAAGCCTCATATGCCTGCAATTTACTAGCAACCATATTCTTCAACCCGAAACACAGCAATACTACTTGGATAGGTATAAATAAATACCTATATTGCTGGATATTTAACACAGCGCTATCTTGGCCCACACTAAGCAGAGCATCATATGGAACTACTGTTACTATGGAAACCAGATAGAATACTTAGGTATATACTTTTTTTTTAAAACATACTTAATAATCATAGAAAAATAATCAGACCCGGAACAAATATCTGTAGATCATGCAAACATTTGTCCGGATATTAGCCCACTGCGCTAGTCTGCATCGTATGGTGTAGAATTCTCCCGAGCGAGCCCTTTCACAAGGAACTCAACTACTTATATACTATTACCTCAAAATTGTAACCAAATGAACACAATTCTGCAAAAGGCTGTGTTGTCTGTGGTCTCATACAGCTTTATACGTGTGAAACTCTGCCACTTACAGCCATTTTGTGAGCACATTAAAACCGCAAATCCTGGACATGCCCATCGGTTTTATACGTTTATTGAGGAGCTGATGGTCAATTTGTGCCCACTTATTTATTTTTTTTTGCTACCGGAGTAAGCTCTCATTATGTGAATGAACTAAGGTTGCTGTGAGATTTAAAGTCTAGTAAAATTGGCCTGAAGATTTCATAAATATTCTAGATTCTTCGTGGCATTTTGCATCTTGTTGATTTTCTGACAGAAACTAAATAAAAAGAAAACACACTATAAAACATAACCATCTAAATTGGGTCAACTTAGATCTATTTTACCAGCTTTTTATTAACTTGCAATGTATGTATGTTTGTCGGGGTGGAATCTTGCAACTAAATTTTGAACCCGTTCCCCTCAACCGATTGAGCTGAAATTTGGAATACATATGTAACTTCGGTGACAATTCAATAATATGGTACCATGGAGGTGGTCTCATGATGGAGACGGATGTTAGACAACGGAACTTCTAAATGGATTATAGTGGGCTATTAGTGTTTGGGCTCATTTGGTTCCGATTATGAATTTAATAAAAGCTTGTTTTGAAAAAGTAATTTTTCAACAAAAAACTGATTATACAATCGGCCGTCTTCTACTAAATGTGTACCTGATTTTGAGAAATAGTTGTATTTAACCTAATTGTATTTATCTCTTTTATTAGTTGGATTATTAAATTTATATAAATAAAACCATATACCCATTTACTAAACTACCCTTTTTTTATTTTATGTTATTCCATATATTCAAAGTAATTATTGATAATTTATGAAGTGAAAACTTCTTTAGGCGCATTGGGCATTTTTGAGATCGCAAAAAACCATTGAAATCGCGACGCTGTTACCGTTACCGACACCTCTGTATATAGGTATCTCTAGTATTTTTTAAGTTTTCACTTCTGTCGGCACTCCCGGAGTGGCATTTTTTAATTTTTTTAGTACAGGATTATCTACCTAAAGATCGCTACAAAAAGATAGCTACTCCAAATAACTACCCGATAGCAAACTTATAGCAATATTGTAATTCGCAATACAACTATTTATTAAAACGCCAAGTTAATGTCAGGCAGCTTAGCCAGGTATATTACGATATATTATATATTACATTATATTACGATATACGATACTGAGTAAATGGTATATTACGATATACGATACTGGGTAAATGGTATATTACGATATACGATACTGAGTAAATAAATATTATTAATAAGAATATTGATTTAGGTTATTAGTTTGGTATATATTAGTCTATCTTTAGGTATTTATTTATGTATTGGGATCATAAGCATTTCTTTCATTTGTAAATATATTCTGTGCACCGCTGTCCATTACTGCTTCGCTCTTTACTTTCCATCCAAAAGTTGGCTGGAAGAAATCGCTTTCAGCGATAAGGGTGTACAATAAAGAATTATTATATTCTATTAATATTACTTACAATATTATGAATTATTAGATACTTATGCCAACTTATTATAAAAATATTCGAGCAGCTAAAGGAAATAACACAGGATCTAACACACCTACTACTCCTTATCTCGTTAAAGCCGAAAATGGAACTTGAAATAAAATTCCTCAGGCCCGAGATAGCCGGGAAATTTTCTAAATCTGGCTCGGAAAACTTTTACGATGCATTTTGGTGTGATTCCCTTTGCCCCTACCAGAGTTTTAAAATATTTTCCTCGAACAAAAACCAAGCGGGATAAAATAATCAGGGCGTCTTGCACAACGATCCCTAAATGCATGTTGTGTTCGTCTATAAATTAAATTGCATGTAATAATATCCAATACCTAGTGAATAAGCATGTACTTATATAAATTTGTTGATGAGCCTAATACATAAATAAAATTAAACGTATTTAGCGTACATGAAGCGTACCATGCTCGGCATCTAACTCTTAGATCGAGTTCCAAACGTCGAGATCCTTAGAAGAACGAAGGTTCATGATGTTGGGAATCGAGTTATGAAGCTCAAATGGTCTTAGGCGGGACACTTGGCAAGACGTGGTGATGACAGGTGGAGCAGGGTAGCAACTGAATGGTGGCCGAGGAATGGCTGTAGAACGGTTGGACGTCCGGCAGCGAGATGGATGAACGACATCGTTAGAGTCGCGGGCCGTCAATGGGTGAGACTAGCGCAGGATCGTGGCGGATGACACAAAGTTGGGGAAGCCAATACTCAGCAGTGGGTGAAGTCGGGCTGTGGATGATGATGATTTAGCGACTAAACATGTTTCAGTTTTACGTATTTGTATAATTTCACTACTCTCTAAATCATATTTAGCCACTAAATACGTTTAGGCGCAAATACGTTAAATACGTTGCACAGGTGGTCCTTAGATATTAAAAATTTGCAAATCAACCTTTTTATAAATCGCGGAGTCTTTAGACTTTTTGGTTGGTTTTTATGGAACTATTTTTAACTTTATTATTAGATTACAAAGGTATCCAAAGTTCCATCGCGGCTGCCGCTCGTCAATAGACATTTTTAGTCACCAAAAAAAGTGTTTATCTTATACAACCTGATGATTGCTTAAATAATCTTGAGACCCATGATGATCATGTTTGGATTGGATTTAACACAGCTTAACTATTGTTCTAGATTTCGGGCAGAGCGTCTTTTTTTTATCACAAATTGATCTTCGTTTTACGAAAGTATCACCGCGTAAGCGATGATGTGGTCTAAGATGAAGCACGAAGATCTAGAAGAGACCTATTCCATCTTACCTTAAAGAGACCCGGATTGTAATCTTCAGGAAAAACAGACAACGGTAAAGTAGTCCATACCTTAGGTATACCTTCCAAACCTACAGTGTATATGCCATGTGTGTAGTGGACGGCTTTACTGGAACGACATGCGGACGACAGTGACTGACTTACGTGATTCGTTCGTGACTGTGAGACTCCTAACCCAACATCTGTCGACCTTCATGAAGGAAGATTTTTGGCCGAAGCGTATCGTATTTCATCGTTTCTGCGGACGGATACTGAACACCGAGAACTCACTCCAAAATTGCAGTGTAAATTAATATAAGTTTTTATTACTTTAATATGTGTTTAAGGCTAAGGTATACATATTTAACGACCTACGTGGTGCAGTGGGCGAATAGCCGGCTGAGACGCTGGAGGTAGCGGGCCCGATTCCCACCGCGGATCAAATGTTTGCCTTATCTACAGATATTTTTATCTGGTTTCCATAGTACGAGCTCTGCTTAGTTTGAGGCTAGATAGCGCTGTGTGAAATGTCCAGAAATATTTATTTATTTAAAGGGCTATAAAAAAGTTAATAACTATCTTGTAACCATTTTATGTCTGAATTAAATGATTTATTATTATAATATAAGGCTACCGTTTGTAAAACCCTGTCCCAGTACTGCGAATGTATCTTTCAGGTAGTGCTTCTACTTGCATACAGAAGTGGTTTTCGTGAAATTCTCACATAAAAAATAAGCCAAAAGTAGGGGTTAAAGTCACGGACAAAACATGTTTCCGTCAGGCGCGAAGTATTTGTGCAAATTTTTACATTTCCACAATGCACGGACAACGGCACGAATGCTTGCACATGGAATTTAGTTTTTATTCTGTTTGGCTTCTGTTTTGTCGGTTCAAATAGCCTGGTTGAATGTTTTAGCCGTGCTTTGCCATGCTTTGCCGTTTAGTCAATCTGATGTAGATACATCGTAGGTTAGTCCGATCTCAAAGGTAAATAATAAAAGATTGGCAAAGGTCTAAGATCTTGGGACCAAAACTCTTTAATAAAGTTATCAGGCATACAGGTGTTAAGCACAAGTGGATTTAATTTTACCAGCACTCATACTCTTCAAAGCAAAACATAGCATAAATTGGTATGGTACTTCCCCGGGTCTTTTCACGAAGAACTCTACAACTACTATCGTTCAACGGTACGCTTTTTATTTCCTAACTAGCTGACCAATCCGCAGCTTCGCAAGCGTAGTTTTTCAATAAAAACATTACCCTCCTTCTGCGCAGTTAGGTAAAAAGTAGCCTATGTCACCCTGGGATAGTTTATCTTCCCAACAATGATAGAATTTATTAAATCGGTCCAGTAGTTTCGGAGCATATTCAAAACAAACAAACAAATATTCCTCTTTATAATATTAGTATAGATAGTATAGATGTACCACATTGCATGAACACTTTACCCTCAAAATAAAGTTTTCATAGTAATTTCAAACAGACAACCGTTTGAGCGGTACTTTTTTTTAATTAATTGCTCGGTTTTTGCTCCGGTCCAATCTATGTTTTCTCGGAAATAACCGTATCGGGGTTAATGACACAACGATAGTTGACCAACTGTTAATTGGTGAAAAAATGTTGTGGACACGCATTGGTTGATTTAAAAAACGTGCCGTGCTTTCTGTACAGTTTGAAACTCACAGAAGACAATATAATACACAATTAGCAAACAATTTTGGAGATTTACTTCATTATTCTATATACTCACATCATACCTCAGTATTTTATAGTACCTCTTGTACTCTGCAGGCTACCAGGCTCTGGAATGCCCTACCTGCCTCAATTCGTCACGCTAAATCTCTCCCTATCTTTAAAAACATAGTCAGACAACATTATCTGTCATCCATCGCTCACTAGACCACGTATTAATTTATACATTTTTATAATTTATATATGTAGGTATGACAATATATATTTTATATTAATATTTATGGAATTTTATGATTTTATGATTGCATTTTATTTTATATTATCTAAGTAGGTATATTTTTTTTTGTTTTTAAATTGTAATTTCAACTTGTACTATCTGATTTACGCCGCCGTCCTTATTTGTTCACATAGATCCTGTCCATCCAAAGGTTGCCTGGAAGAGATCGCTTTTAGCGATAAGGCTGTCCATTGTAGCTATTATTTAGAATAGTTTTTTTCTGTTATATATCTATATTTAATGGTGTGCAATAAAGGAATTATCTATCTATCTATCTAATACGTAACTAGGTAACTTTGTATCCCTTTTTAAAGTTATTGCGCGCACGGAGGAGTGTGGGATTTGGCTTAGTTATAGTTATATGAAGGAGGGCAAATGCCTTTGTACACACGGCTAGACATCAAGCTATACATTTCCAGTATAAGCTGACCTCTCATTCTACGAAAAGCCTACACAATGCGAGGTCAGCTTATACTGGAAACGTATAGCTTGATGTGTAGCCGTGTGTACATCTCCATTTTGTTATCTGTTTTGTCAGTAATATATTTGTGTACATTAAAGAACTCGACTACTATGCACTGCAGTTATTATAACAAGTAACTTTTTAACTAAAATCCGAACTCAGATAACAGTAAAAACCAAATTACTCCACCAATTTTGATGAAACTTCTATGGGATCAATCAAAAAGTATATCCTTTCAAACCAAAACTATTTTTCGAAAATGGTCGATATGTAACGGAGTTCTGAGCTAACAATCATAACATAACATAAAAATTAAAAAAAATTAAGACATATGGTTTTCTCATGTATGCCATTGTCAGAACTGGACCAAATGGGACCACACGGGAAGTACCAGCTTACAAATAAAAAAATAATCATCAAAATCGGTTCTCCCAGTTGCAAGTTCTGAGGTAACAAACATTAAAAAAAAATTAGGAATTGAGAATCTCCTCGTTATTTGAAGTCAGTTAAAAACGGGATACAGGGATACAGCGCGTAGCACGAGGTGAATCACACTGTGGAGCAGATCGCACATACCCTGAAAAAGGCTTACGATTTTTTTATTCTGATCCTTTCTCCTTTAATTTCATGTTGAGACATTTTTTACGATTTTTTATGTTCTTTTCCTTTCTCCTTTAAGTTAATGTTTTTTTAATTACAATGTACTTATTATTTCTACATTCATAAATAAAAAATCTTATTAGATTACAATCATTATTAACTATCTTCCGCCCGCGGCTTTGCGCACGTGAATGAATGAATGAATGAATGAATGAATGAAAATTCTTTATTATACCTTACAAGCTAGACACAACAGATTTATAGAAATAAACAAATAAAAGTAAGCATAATGGGCGGTCTTATCGCTTAAGAAAGCGATCTCTTCCAGACAACCTATGGATGGAGAGGATCATTGGTTAGTAGAAGATTGGCCGAGGTATAAAAAGAATAATCTTAATAATAGAAAATTAAAAATTACTTAACCCTAAATAGTTACATACGTACATACAAATTAGGTTGGTACGTAAATAATTTTAAATAAATAAATATCATCTAAATAATAAATAAATCATTGTGATTTGTCAATAGAAAGTAGCCTATGTGTCAATCCAAGTCATAATCTACCGACGTACCAAATTTCATAGAAATTGGTTCAGCTATTATGACGGGGTTGAGTAGCAAACAAACATCCAAGCTTTCGTATTTATGATATTAGTGTGATAAGGTTAAAGAATTGAAACGAAACATTGTCGGTCGTACTGATAACGGTTCATATCCCGTGATAAATTCCTGTTAAAAGAAGCTTTAGGTGGAGTAGACAGCACTTATACTATCCTGGTTATCTGGTTATCTTCAAGTCGCGAGTGAACAGGTTTCTTCTAGGCAAGCGTGGTACATCATAGACTGCATCATCGCTTACCATCGGGCGAGATCGTGGTCAAAAGCGAGCCTACAATACAAAAAATCGTCAGCCCATAATCTTAAACAATACATAAGTTGCGTCTTTTGGAAGAAGACCAAGAACCCAATCCTACTAAACCAATCGCTTCACTATGGCAATGGTATCGTCGCAAAATGGCGACGGCGGTCATTGAATGACCTTGCTTTTTTTATTGCTCTGAAAACATCATTGAATTTGGCAGCTTAATATTATTACAGTAACAACAATCATAATCGTTAATTATAGTATGTTTCCACAAGGTTCCACAATCGTCTCTCTTATAACTTTGCAGAAATAGGCCTCAGTTCCTGCAGCTGGCTTTATTAATCTTTATTCGATGTAAAGGCCTCAATTTCAACTTTATCAAAAACAATATTTTGATATCATATCAATATTTTCTCAGCTCGCTGTAGGTACTACTTGAGGGCACACACATGATTATTTAAATAGGTGGCGAAAAACTAAATTAAAAACAGTCGACTTTTTAAGACGAATGATCGAAGATCTGGGACGGATCATCGAAGTACCTGCTTGAAGCTCTGAAATCTATTGAGAGAAGAGCCAAAAAGCTCATAGGCAACGATGAGCCTGGAGCATCGACGAAAAGATGCAAGCCTCTCGGTTTTTTATCCAGTACATTTCGGAGAGTGTGCGGCGGAATATTTCAACCTAATCCCACCACACCCATTCTATCATCGAACGCTCTGTGGTGTGACACCACTTATGGTTAAAATACCTTATGGCACAAAGCGATTCTCTTCGACCTTTATTATGCGCACCGCCAAAGAGTGGAACGCCTTGCCAGAGTCTGTGTTTCCTGATAGCTTCAACCTGGGTGTCTTTAAGTCGCGAGTGAATAGGTTTCTTCTAGGCATGCGTGTACCATCGTAGACTGTTATGTTATGTTGGTGGACTCCCTTTTCCGCATTTGAACTCTTAAGTGGTCCATTATGCGTGAGAGAGTTGACTATATGGATAGCCAGCCTAACTCCGACCAGAAGCGCAGAAGTTTCCTGGGGTCTTCGCAGACTTCACGGAGTGACCTTGGATTGTCCAGGATTTCTGCACGTTGTGCTGTTACTCCCACGCATTCCAGGACTACGTGGGCTGCTGATTCTTCTTCGGTGAGACATCCCCTGCAGAGTGGGCTGTCTGTTACCCTCGTAGACTGCATCATCGCTTACCATCAGGCAAGATCGTGGTCAAACGCAAACCTATAATGTATAAAAAAATGGTACTAAATTTTATGCCAAGACGTTAAATGTTTAGGGGTCCCAAAGATTCAACATAAAAAAATGTTTGACTAATATGAGGTTTATTATATTTAATATAATCATTATTAGTGAAATGCTTCAATAGAATCGGATTTTCTTTGTGGAAAAAATTATAGACCCCCTACTGATGTAAACCTTATAAATACCTGAAGAAAGCACAAGTATCAAATATACCCTCACTCCTAAACAAACAAAACGCATCAAAAAAAGCCTTCATCTGCACATAAAAGACACACCTAATCCAAAAAACACACGAAATCCCTAATACACAGAAAATCTTAAAGCACCCTACACACCTACCTAGAGGTGTAATAAAGGTGCCTACACACGGACGCCTCAGGAATTAAAAAGAAACTCAAGGGGCACAAAGTCCACAATGTCAAAAAAGTCTCAGTCAACAAACAAAGTGAAAAGAAAAAAAATACTCCACATTCTTAATTTAACTTGAGTCACTCTTACGTCCCTCGAATTTCTTGCCAAAATGTCTTGAGCTCCCTCGAATTCTTATAGATGTTGTTTCACTGGTTTTTTCATGGTTATCCTGATTTAATTCAGTGGGTAAGTTGAGGTATCTTAGTTGGTCTATATCTTCTATTATTTAATATCGTTGAGCTATTTTAGTGTTGTGACTTACGCCTTCAAACAAAATGAAAAGTATCCTCAGTCAACTTTGGTCGCATTGCAATCTATAGAGGCAGTATATTATATTCAATTTCGTCAATCGTTACACTGACAGGCATTAAAATTAGATGAATTTTACTTAAACTCATCTAATTTTAATGCCTGTCTTCACACGCTCTAAAAAATAAAAAACAAATCATCATTTTTCATTTTACATTCATCAGGTAAGATGAGAAAGTGGGGGTTTTTTCGAAGACAGTTCAAGTTCCACTGGACACGTGTCACGAGAAGGGAGGCAGTAAAGGTGTGGTTTTATAAAACCGGCGAACATCATACGTCTATAATAGCGGTCAATAAAGTTTTCAACATTATGTCAAAGAAATATTTGTCGAAATGTCACCCCCAAGTTATGTGTGATATCGTCGTCTTTATCTTCTTCCATCGTTTTATCATTGCTCCGATTCCGTTCAGTTTCTCTATGGAGCTCTATAGTGACTGGCATCTGTAGGCTAGGATACTGAGTCAAAGCGACTGGCCATGTGCAGCATCCAATGACTTGATTCTCTTCAAATGTAATTTTGGAGGTCTAGTGTATGTATGTCTATCTGTGTCATCATACGCAATACTTTCCAGGACGTAGATATGCACGGTACTTCGGAAATTTTAGAATATTAGTATTTTCCAAACTTTCGCGATCACTGTACATAATTACTAATTAAAAAGGGTATTTATCGTGTAGTACCTTTTTTACCGCGGCCGCGACCGCGACCATGTTGCAACATTGTCTAAACGTTGGGATAACACCTGAATAAAAAAGGTGCATACGCAATAAATACCCATTTTAATCATTTTAATCAACGAGGACTATTTATTCATCGAGCGAAGCGAGATCTTCAAATCATCTTGGGCAAATCGGCGTTGTATGTATGTACGTTTGTTTGTCCGCGGATAACTTTAGAAGCGTTTATCCAATCATCGTGAAATTTGGTACATAGATAGGTAGTGATAGCACAATTTTGGTGTGACTAAAAGAGCTAAATATGTGCGGCGGTTGTTGTTCAAGAGGGGTAAAAAAAGGGACTATTCGGTCAAATAACACGTATAATAAAAGTTCTTTGTTAGTAGGCACCTGTCGACCCTGTTTTTATTTTTCGTTTAAACCTTGTAGTTTTTAAATTATTAGCCATAATAAAAACTGAACTTTGACTAAATTCACAGGGAACACCAGTGATCCCACAGTGTTTAAATTTGGTATGCGTGTAGCTAGCGTGTATCCAGAATATCTGCAATTTCTACCCCAAAAAAGTGTATCCAAATAACATTAACTTTCGTTACCTGTAATTTGAATAAAGCTGTAGGTCAAGTAAATAGGTTTTTTTATTTCGTGGCACTATTTTAAAGCCAATGCTAACAAAAAATATTTTTTCTTTTTTACCGAAGACTCGCGAGATCTCAGTTTGGGGCGAACCACTAGTTTTTAAGTAAAGCTGTTTTTTTCACGGGTAATACTCACTCCCTGTCAGGTAAACAGACAAAGCACTCCGTATTGCGGTCGCTATACAACGCTCTTCGTTTTTTAACAAAGCGAGACTTGAGAAAGTCCCCATTGCCTGGGGCGATACAGTGGTATATTATGTGTGTGTGATACTAGCCGATTTTGTCGGGGTTTACCTTGACAGCCCGTTTGCGGTAATTTACACGGTGTACAGAAAATTGGGCTTATTTTATTTATGGAGTGAAAAGTTTATAATATTCTACTTCTAATAATTTTATAAATGTATAAGTTTGTGTGGATGTTTGGGTTCTATAAGACTGTGGAAATAGTTTGAATTCATACACATACTTAGTACTTTTTATCAGAAGCAAAACTTATGGAATCATTACAATTTTATTGAACACCATAAAACAAAACAAATAATAAATAAAAACTGGCTAAGTGCGAGTTGGACTTACGCACGAAGGGTTCCGTACCATTATTTATAAAAACGGCAAAAATATCATGTCTGTTGTATTGGAGCCCAAATATTTGTTATATGTTAATTTAATTATTTATTTTTAAAGTGAATGTATAACTAAATATTCTGTGAATATTTCAAGCGTCTACCTGTTGCCGTTATCAATATCGAGCAAAAACGAGCAAAAAAATCACGTTTGTTGTACGGAACCCCCCCCCTAAATATTCATTTTATTCTGTTTTAGTATTTGTTGTTATACCGGCAACAGAAATACACCATCTGTGAAAATGTCAACTGTCTAACTATCACGGTTCATGAGATACAGCTTGGTGACATACGGACAGACAGACAGCGGAGTTTTAGTAATAGGGTCCCGTTTACCCTTTGGGTACGGAACCCTAAAAAACAACGTAAATCCAACCGTCCTTACTTACTCGAGTAGTAACGACCTCTACCAGACAACCTTTGGATGGAATGGACTATGAAGTACCACTAGACTAACTAGAACATTTGTTTTCAATAATTCTAGAGGTTTTTACAAATATTTAAAGATCATCATCTCAGGGCTGTGCATCGTAGGGCACATTTATAAGGTGTGTGACCTGTGAGGCAATGGTTGGCTACGAGGCAATGTTATAGGCGACGGTTACCACTTAACATCAGGTGGGCCACTTAACATAAGCTCTCTCCGTCTCCAGGTCGTATAAAAAAACTGCAATACTATGCATAATACCCTTCGTCAAGTAACATTCTACATAGAATGAAAGAACATTTAAAACACATGCAAATGCCAACTTACGAATCGCGATCAATAAGACAAAGACCCTAATTTCGGTCCCTTATCAACTGTCATATAAAAAACTTAAGCCCCCCCCCCCCCACACACACACCGCCGCTCATTATAAGGGTAACTAATCACTGAGCTGTGGAGAAAAAAACGGTATTTTTTTATTCATTAACCACCCTCTTCTTACGTTGCTGTCCTGGGAATAGAGAATGTGTGGAGACTTCCCGATTTGATCCAAATCTATAATAATATTATAAATTCGAAAGAAACTCTGTACTTTGTCTGTCTGTCTGTTTATTCCGTTTTCACGATTGGCCCGATTTCGTTGAAACTTGGTATAGACAGATTATGAACTGGATTCAGACATAGGCTATTATTGCATAAAATAAAGTCAAATTAATTGAAAATTAAGTGGCAGTGCAGTGAAGTGGGCGAATAGCCGGCTAAGACGCAGGAGGTAGCGGGTTCGATTCCCGCCACGGGATAAATATTTGCATGATCTACAGATATTTGTTCCGTGTCTGGTTTTTTCTCTATATATTATAAGTATGTATTTACAAAAAAATATATACCTATATAAGTATTGTATCAGTTATCTGGTTCCCATAGTACAAGCTATGCTTAGTTTGGGGCTAGATAGCGCTGTGTTAAGTGTCCAGCAATATTTATATTATTATTAAAGTCAGTTATATAATATATTATATTTAAATGGTTGCTTTGCATAAATCATGATCACGGCCAAATGTACAAAGTAAAAAAAAAGGATGGAATCGATGGAAAAAGGAAAAAGTAAGTGTTTACTGAAATGTGTTTTGAAATGTTAACAACTTACTAGTTTAAAATTAAATTCCCCATTCAAAAATCATATCTCGGGCGCAGAAGGTTATAAAAAAATTATTAAACAAAAAATATTTAGTGTGTTATTATTATTATCAGCCCACTGTGTCCCACTGCTGGGCAATGGCCTCCCCCCATTCTTTCCAGACACTTCTTTCAAGCGCTAAGGTGGTCCAGTCCGCTCGGAAATTAGTGAGCTCATCCCTCCATCTCTTCTTTGGTCTGCCACGACGTCTTCGGGCTGTGTCGGGGTTCCACTCAGTAGTGAACTCAGCCCACTGATCACCCGATATACGGCATAAATGACCAGCCCAGTCCCACTTGAGCTTAGCGGCTTTCTTAGCTACATCTACGATTTGTGTTCGAGAGCGCAGCTCGGTGTTGCGTATGCGGTCAATACGCTTGAATCCGAGAATGCTGCGCTCCATGTGTATAATGTGTATGTTTGTGTATAATACAGAGAAAAAAAAGAATCAATAAAAATATTATTGTATTTTTATACCTTTATAAATTTAACGAATAAAACGTTCCGAGACGTCTCATCGCAATCCGTGTTCTGTGTCTGCATACGGCACACTCTCCCCACACCGTGAATTTGCATATCTGCTCACTTACTAAGTGCCATAGCTTGTTTGTACGCACTTCACATTCTTCTCCTAGTTTCCCCAATTGTTAATTAAAACCTATTTTCTAAACAATTTTGCAATTGTAAGCGTATGCAAAGAAGTCGTGAGATCTTGAGTCATTCTATACGCTTAGATCTGTACTTGAGTGCTTTCTTACGCTTAGCATGTTTGTTTTCTTAAATACCCTTTAAATAGTTTAAATAATACAAACCTCCATATTTCTTTATTGTCATAACGTACGCCATCGTCTTCATTAATTTACTAGATCCTGTACACTGTAAAGGTGCCTGAAAAGATCGCTTTTAGCAATAAAGTCGCCCTTTGTAGGTACTGTATTTTTTTCAATGTTTCTTTATAATAGTATGATATTTGACTACCTTCTTGGCGCAGTGGGCGAATAGCCGGCTGAGACGCAAGAGGTAGCGGGCTCGATTCCCGCCACGGAACAAATGTTTGCATGATCTACAGATATTTATTCCGAGTCTGGATGTATTTACAAAAAAAAAAGCATATAAGTATTCTATCAGTTATCTGGTTCCCATAGTACAAGCTCTGCTTAGTTTGGGGCTGGATAGCGCTGCGTGATATGTCCAGCAGTATTTATTTATTTAATAATATAGTAATATGTTTATCTACCTCAATAATACTATCTCCTTATTCTGCACTAATTATGGATAAATTTAAAAAAAATGTAGTGCTGCCTACCGATACCTACAAGCTACACGTTTCAAGTGTCTTACTTTCAGCAGCCAACAAGGTCACTGAAAATACAAGCGCTATTCCCGTTTTTTGAGAAATAGAGAGAGATCTCGACAAGCCCGGCCAGAGAACTAATAAATCCAAAGTCAGCGTAGGTGTGAAAAAGCCCCGAATTTAATCAAAATGAAAGTGTACAAAGGAGATATAGGGCAGCTGTCAAACAGACGCTTTTCTTAAGCAAAGCATCGCCTAATTTCAATATCCGCTCGGAACGTGGACCGTTCGAAATCTCTCCTCGGGGAATAAATTACCAGGACTATTCAATATTTCATCAGGACGAGGCCGAGTCTGAATATTCAAAACTAGAGGCGACACGTAACGGCACGCGCAAGCCATTTTTCGCGCCTATCATCTCGGTAACAAAACGCACTCGTAATTACCCCCTCCCTTTATTTCCCCCTCTTGCCCCCCTGAGGCGGGGGAAGGGGGCCTCCCAGTGACAATTATTGATCAAAAATTCTCTCTCTTCTTTCGCAAAAGAAAACTTGGACGGGTTATGTGTCAACCGGTGTAGTTTGATCGTTGTAATTAGATCTTTTAATTAATTATTTTGTATACAATTTTCGTCACGTTAATTAATGTACTGAATCTAGTTGCCTCATTGATTTAAGTGCCTGACTTATTTAATACGTATATGCTTGAGATTTCAATTTGATACATTCTGCCTCTAACATTTTACTAAGTAAAGAAGAGTGTATTTAACAAAGGTTGGTCTAAAGTTGTTAACAACCTGTGCCTCTCATTTTCACTTAAGAGAGCCTAAAACATCAACTGAGTCCAAAAAATAACCAGTGACATATAATAAGAAGCAATGCAAAATGCAAGAAGCAATCTTTGTAAGTTTTACGATATAATCTACAAATAAAAGAAGGAAATACAGAGTGACACCCTGCCTTGATTTTTGGACCCAATGGAAAATTAACATATATTTAGATAGATAGATAGATAAATAATTCTTTATTGTTACACCAAATTAAAATAACTTAACCTAGAAAATTTAAAGACTAATACATGTTGGTACAATGGGCGGCCTTATCGCTAAAAGCGATCTCTTCCAGGCAACTTTTATTTATATATATATATATCCTTTATTATATTTACATTTGACCTTTATATTTATTTATTTTAGGAAAATAAACTGCTTCAAAATAGATTATAGTAGTTAGATTGAAATGATATTTTAGCGTAGAGAGTATAAACATTTGTACGGCCGTGTTTCTATTCTCTGCGCATTTTACTCTGTTATTCTTATTTAACTTTTTAATTTCACGTTTCTAGTGTGGTCATGCTAGAATTGGCTGAGTTGTTGTCAATTAGACTTACCAGAACTAAACTTCATAGATATAACATCTGTTTATTATCATGATTTAAATAAAAACTTTACTTATTCTACCAGAGGAAACTTTTTAATGCTAGTCTTTTCTATTAATATATTATCTACTATATTATTTTTAAAACTTTTTTTTGCAATATAAATGAATTAATAATATTGTGAGTCTTATTTTCCATTGAGTTCTTTTAAAGAGGTCCTTTAAAGTACCAAGAGCGCCAGGCCGCAGTATACGTGGCCGCCTCGGCATATTAATTGCACGCGGTCCTACCGGCGGGAGGCAAGACATGGAGGCGCGAGGTCAACCGTCGCAGCGCCATTGTTTTGTGCGTGCGACTGTACCGATCTATCTATATTACGATAAGAATTTACATCTTTGCGTAACCTAGTTTGTGTTTGATTGTACTTGGGCGTTACTTTTGCTTGCTTTTGTTTGTCTCTAGAAAGTTCTAAAATTTCACTAAGTAGATAGCGGTACTGAAAATATTAACGCGAAAGAAAGAGAGTACCTTTACTTGTACGGGCAACAGTGTAACACTTTATCATATAGATATCACACACAACATAACTAGTGGTTCGCCCCGAATGAGATCTCGCGAGTCTCCCAAATAAAAAAAATATTTTTAGGGCGAGTCGCGCAACGATACCTAACCGTATTTAGGGGCTAAAAATGATTTAAGGAGTTGTCAAATATATAAATACGTAAAATTTAAACATGTTAAGACGCTAAATACGTTTATCGTTGCACAAGCCGGCCTTAATCTTTGACTAGTAAAGTAGTGCCACGAAATGCACCAAATAACTTGACCCACAGTAGCATTCAAATTAAAGGTAACGGGAGTTTATGTAAATTGGTTCACCTTTTTTTTGGGTACAAATTGAAGTTATTTTGGATTTCAGACTTTTGCCTATATTTGTGTTACTAAATCTATACGCATACCAAATTACAGCACTGTGGGGTCACTGATGTACCCTGTGAATTTTGTCAAAGTTCAGTTTTTATTATGGCTAATAACTCAAAAACTATAAGGAATTTATAAAAAAATAAAATCGACGTCTAAATGTGCTAATTTAGACCTTTCATTTGACGTTACATTTACCATAGCCTCATTTTTATTATTTTTTTTACCCCTCTTGAACTCCAATAACTCAACAACCCCGCAACATTTTTAGCTCATTTAACCACACTAAAATTGTGCCATCACTATCTCTACCTATGTATTAAATTTCACGATAATCGAATCAACGTTACGAAAGTTATCCTCGGACAAACATACATACCTATATATACAACGCTGATTTGCCCAAATTGATTTAGAGATCTCGCTTCGCTCGATCAAAACCAAAGTGAGAGTTAAACAGAGAAGTAGGTCTTACCACAAAATGGATAGATACCTACTACTCTCTGTTTATATTACCTACCTACATCTAATTATATAAAACAAAGTCGGGTTATTTACACCATTTATAACTCAAGAACTTTAATTTTTTGGATTTTTTTCCGCCCCGAATAGCAGAATAACTATAAAAATATCGGCAAAATTAACGCAAAACATATTTTAAAGAAAATTTATTTTCTCATCGGCGACATATATTGACAGCCCGCGTCATATGCATGTCAAGACGGTACGAAGTTCGGTAGGTCGCTAGTATATATATATAAAAAACAAAGTCGGGTTAGTTACAACAAACCCTCCGTCGTCCGAGACACGTTCTCGGAGACCCGGATGACGAAATCACTTCCGCTAATGCGGGTGAGTCATCCACATTAGACAGAGCAAACACTCCACAAATACACCGACCTCGCCGGCGAGGTCGACGAGTCCCATTAGTCGCCGCCTACACGAGGTACAAGCACGTACCCGGGCGTTTCTCTCCTATCCCCGTCCCGGCAACAGCCCAAGCCGAGGTTCGTACCTAAGTGGTGCCCTTGCGCTAGTTGCCTCATCAAAAATAAAATTATAGGGCTGAGCGCCTTCTGCGCTCGCCAAAAGCTCGGTTAAGCTGCAACGGCCTCAGAGGCCAACAGCGAGATAAGTCCATTCGAAAAAAAAAAAAATCGGGTTAGTTACACCATTTATAACTCAAGAACGGCTGAACCGATTTTAAAGATCTTTAATTTGATAAATTTATTTGTGCCCGGAATAGCAAAATAGCGATTAGAATTTTGTAAAAATTAAAACAAAAAGAAATTATGAGAAAAATTAATTTTCTGATACATAGATGCAGCAATTGTTGGCCGATTGACAATTATACCGGCGACGTAGATTGGCAGCCCGCGTCATATGCATGTCAAAACGGTACGAAGTTCGCTGGGTCAGCTAGTTGGATATAAAAATTACGTGAGGAATAAAAACATTAGATACGAATTAACAAACATTAACTAATAATTTTTATTATGTAGCTACAATTTGGCGTTAATTGATAAAAAAAATTACTATCTACACGCTAACAAATTTATTGTTTTAGATACTAAAGGTAAAAAGCCAGATTCACTAGGTTTTATAAGATATTTTCCAGGTTTTTAGGCGAAAAACGGAACCCTTATGGATTCGTTATGTCTGTCTGTCCGTCTGTATGTCACAGCCACTTTTTTCCGAAACTATAACAACTATACTGTTGAAACTTGGTAAGTAGATGTATTCTGTGAACCGCATTAAGATTTTCACACAAAAATAGAAAAAAAAACAAAAAATATTGGGGGTTCCCCATACTTAAAACTGAGACACAAATGATTTTACATCAAACCCATACGTGTGGGGTATCTATGGATAGGTCTTCAAAAATGATATTGAGGTTACTAATATCATTTGTTTCTAAACTGAATAGCTTGCGCGAGAGACACTTCCAAAGTAGTAAAATGTATGCCCCCCCCCCCCCTGTAATTTCTAAAATAAGAGAATGATAAAACCTAAAAAAATATATATTGTACATTGCCATGCAAACTTTACCGAAAATTTGTTTGAACGAGATCTAGTAAGTAGTATTTTTTTAATACGTCATAAATCGTAAACAGCAAATTCCCTTTTTATAGATACGTACGGAACCCTTCGTGCACGAGTCCGACTTGACCGGTTTTTTCTTGGTTTTAGTTGTCATTTGCCTATTTCAGATTTTCATAGAAGTGAATAAAGATTAAACTGAATTTTTTTATCGGATTTGGTTGGTGCTAGTAACCCCAAACCAATATAAAGCAACATTATCATCTTTTGCGTACGCCATGAAATTTCATATAGCTTAATTAAATTTTTTATGTAGTTCTAGGTGATAGAATTAGCAAATGGCGCACTTGATGGTGGCAACCATTGCCTAGAAAGTATTGACTCATACGTTACGAACCATAAAATGCCGTATGATGCACAAGTGTTAAGGCCTCATGTACCAGTAATTTCACTAGCACTCCCCCCCCCCCCCCCCCCCCCCCCCTCAAACCAACAGAAACAGGTATGGTGGTGGTACTTCCCGGGCGAGCCATTCCACTTAAAATACTACTACGAGTAAGTGTAGATTATACCAAGGAGTTTTTAACAGTAGAGCCAGTAAATATAAGATCTGCATCTCCTTTAGTCTCGAATTTATTTTCAGATGAAAATTTTCATATTCCATCCAATAATCCGCGCACCGGATTGTTTTCAGTCCCGCATACATAATGCAGGGCTGGGTTTTACTGCAACTATACGTTGAATCGGATCGGAAAAGCGATCGTGTCTCGTTTCTTTCGATTTTCCGCTCTGTCCATTATTGTGTTTGTGAGCGACCATGTATGTAAATCATTCAATTCTCGCCGCACACACAAACACCCTCCGTCTCACTCGTGCCCAGCCAAAGCGACACCCACGAGAAAGGATACGATAATCCACGGTGTTAATTTACGTACAGTTGGCAATTATAATTTTCGTATTCGCGTCCGTCCTTCTCTTTCTCCGTATTTTTTATTGTCTGTCCTTGTCAGGGTGGGGGTTAAGATAAAGCGAAGACGCGCGAGATATGTAGAATTTTTAATAAAAACCGCGCTTCTGTGTGCGCTAAGTGATATGGCTTGTTCTTTTTAATTTCGTTGCGAATGCGAGCGCGTCTAGAGATCATCTATCAGGATTTTTTTCCTTTTTTCCGTCTACGTTATGAAGATTTCGCATGGGATATTAATATTGATTGTTTCGTTCGCGACTAATGAAAGCTTGATTAGTGTACGCTGTTGATGTGTAATGATCCCGGGGGATAAGGGGAACGTAAAAGGTTTTTCTGTAGTTGAAGCGTTTTTACCGACTGAATGTTTTGCGTCTTAATTGAGTATCGGAGTAATTGTAGAAGAGATTCGCTTGAGATTTGACCGAACTTTTTATTGGAGCAGAAGATAAATAAAATCATACTATACTAATATTATACCGACCTCCGTGGCGCAGTAGGCGAATAGCCGGCTGAGATGCAGGAGGTAGCGGGTTCGATTCCCGCTGCGGAACAAATATTTGCATGATCTACAGATATTTGTTCCGGGTCTGGTTGTTTCTCTACATATTTTATGTATGTATTTACAAAAGAAAACGTATATAAGTATTCTATCAGTTATCTGGTTCCCATAGTACAAGCTCTGCTTAGTTTGGGGCTAGATAGCGCTATGTGAAATGTCCAGCAATACTTATTTATTTATTATAAATGTGAAAGTGGGTTTGTTTATTTGTTTGTTACGCTTTCGCATCGTAACGGCTAAACCAATTTCTATGAAATTTGGTATATAGATAGATTGTGACATGGATTGGGACAAAGGCTTTTTGATTTTGATTTATAAATTCAAAAGTAGCTATGTCTCACTGTGTCTGTTACGTTTATCACGGCTAAACGGCTGGACTGATTTCGATGAAATTTGGTATACAGATAGATTACAACCGGGATTGGGGCATAGGACAAGGAGGGTAATGATTATTGCCAAACCACGCGTGCGAGTCTGTTGGAGCGGCATTCAGTTTGAATAAAGTTTCCGTTATCGTTATTTTGCATATTTCGTAGCAGTTTGTAACGGTGCGTAGATGCACTACACACTCGTAGAGGTCTCTACACACATCTAGAAGATTTCAACGCGTGAGCTCGACATACGAGGAACGTATGTTACGTATTTGACTGCCCGAAGCAAAGAGTGTATTATTTTTATTGTAGGGGCCCACTTATGTAAGACCGGAACGAAACACGTTCCTGTACTCAATGGTCCTCATACAGATAAGATAACTCTTTATTGTACACCAAAATAATATACAGAATTTCTTTTTTACTAATACATATTTACATTATAATAAAATAGCTATTGCCCGCGACTTCGTACGCATTACACTACTAAATGTGTAGGTAACCTAGAAATAAAGCTATACTCGATTTTGCAACTTGACTCGACACCCCAGTTTTATCCCATGATTGCCATAAAAAGTACTTTATGTGTTAATCCAGGTAATAATTTACGTAGATACTAATTTTCATCGAAATCGGTTTATCCGTTACGATGTGATTGAGTAACAAACAAACAAATAGACTAACATCCAAACTATCGCATTTATAATATTAGTGTGATGCTTATGCTTCAATATTTTTTAAATTCTTGTTATTTAGTATCTACTGAAATAAAAATGAATTAGGCTCATAGATCCCCATGACGGGCATTACAGTATGTAGACCTAGGTATGTATATAACAAGAAGTAGTCTTCCGAAATATAACAAAAGGGAGCAATCCGAAAATAACATTTTGGGCACACTCTTTCCCCTCGCAAAACTAACGATTGTATTAATATTATTTTAAAAAGTAGGTTCATCGATTTACCAGTTACGGTTAGTAAATTTAGTTAAAAATTCTAGCCAAGTAGATGACGAAAATGTAAGTGTTAGACGCTTTATACTGTGAAGACGATGCGGATAGAAACTGCCAGTACCGCTTCCCGTCTGTATTTATCACGAGACGCGACGCGCTGAAAAACCGACGATATGCGGTTGACAACCACCCCGCACCGCACGCAGCGATTTGGAATCGCATCGCGCCCGTCGGTGTATTGCTTTATATACAAGATGAATTTGTAAATAAACGACACGAGGAACGGTTCTGATGGTAATTAAGAAAAATAATCTTGCTGTGTTATTGTAAAATTCCTACCCAGGCTTCAAATGATAGACTCCGTATGTGGCAGAGTGGACCGTATTTTCTTTCTTCTTAGTTGCTAAGTTACAAAGTATGATCGCGCACTTGATAATTACAATTTTTTTTTTCGAATGGACTTATCTCGCTGTTGGCCTCTGAGGCCGTTGCAGCTTTACCGAGCTTATGGCGAGCGCAGAAGGCGCTCAGCACTGTAAGTTTTGATGAGGCAACTAGCGCATGGGCACCACTTAGGTCCGAACCTCGGCTTGGGCTGTTGCCAGGGTGGGATAGGAGAGAAACGCCCGTGTACGTCCTTGTACCTCGTATAGGCGGCGACTCAAGGGACTCGTCGACCTTACTGGCGAGGTTGGTGTATCTGTGAAGTGTTTGCTCTGTCTAATGTAGATGACTTTTCCGCATTAGCGGTGGTAATTTCGTCATCCGGGTCTCCGAGAACGTGTATCGGACGACGGAGAGTTTTTTTTTTTTTTTTTTTTTTTTTTTTTTTCGAATGGACTAATCTCGCTGTTGGCCTCTGAGGCCGTGACAGCTTAACCGAACTTTTGGCGAGCGCAGATGGCGCTCAGCCCTGTAAGTTTTTTTTTTTTTAGGCAACTAGCGCAAGGGCACCACTTAGGTACGAACCTCGGCTTGGGCTGTTGCCGGGATGGGGATAGGAGAGAAACGCCCGGGTACATGTCTGTACCTCGTATAAGCGGCGACTGAAGGGACTCGTCGACCTCGCCGGCGAGGTCGGTGTTTCTGTGAAGTGTTTGCTCTGTCTGATATAGATGACTCACCTTCCGCATTAGCAGAGGTGATTTCGTCATCCGGGTCTCCGAGAACGTGTCTCGGACGACGGAGGATTTTGTTGGCGGGCGGATCCAACGGGTAAACCGGAATGGTGTGTACCAAAGGGTTCGGATGATTAGAGGCAAGTTCATAAAACCGCTTGGAAGCGAGCTTCATGAACCTGGCTATTGATTCTAATTTCAAATCGCGATGTAGGTCGTTATTGCGAAAATACCAGGGCGAGCCTGAGGCTTTTCGCAAGAAGCGATTTTGAATAACCTGAATGGCACCAACTTTAGGAGAGTGGGCAAATACTACAGATGAGTATGTCATAATGGGGCGAATGCACGCTTTGTAAAGAGTCACCTTATTTTTAAGGGACATTTTACTTTTCGCGCCTAGAAGTGAGGACAATCGTCCTAGGGTGAACTTTGCTTGGTTGCACCTCTTAGTGATGTGCAACCTAAAGGAAAGACGCCTATCGAGGATGACACCCAGATATTTGGCTGATGGGGCCCAGCGAATGGGCTGGCCAAATAGAGAGATCGGTTTGGGAGTGAGGTTTCTCCGTGAGAAGTACACTGCTGTACTTTTCGACGGGTTTACCTCGATCCGCCACTTGCGGAACCAAGTGGCTAATGAATGAAGGGCAGCCTGCAGCCTTATACCCACCCGATCAGGATTCCGATTGGATGTGTACAAGGCTGTGTCGTCTGCGTATAGGGCTATTTCCACTTGAGGAGTGCGGGGGATATCGCTGGTGTACAGCGTGAACAGGAGGGGGCCGAGAACGGAGCCTTGAGGGACTCCTGCTCTGACTGGTCTAGGACTAGAGAGAGTGCCTTCCACGGTGTAGCGAAAGCTGCGACCTTGTAGGTAGTCTCGTATGATGAGCACGAGTCTGTCTGGGACTCCGAGTTTGAATAGCTTGTAGATCAAGCCGTTGTGCCAGACTTTGTCGAAAGCTTTCGCTACGTCGAGGAAGACGGCACCAGTATCTGAAGGCCAGGTACTTTGCCAGTTGGAGAGAACATGCTCCGTTATGCGGAGCACCTGTTGTGGGCATGAATGTTGGGCTCGAAAGCCAAACTGCTCGTCGGGAAGGAGTTTGAACTCATTGACATGAGCCCAGAGGCGCTTCATTAGAAGACGCTCATATATCTTGCCTAGACTATTAATTAGACTAATGGGACGATAACTAGTTGGATCGTTTGCCTGTTTGCTGGGTTTTCGGATGCCAATGACGTTGGCTTCCTTCCAAGCATCAGGGAAGGTGCAAGTTTCCATAGCCGCATTGAAGATGCAGACTAGGATATGGATAAGGGGAACAGAGAACTGTTTGAGTACTCTGTTAGAAATGCCGTCGGGGCCGGAGGCTTTCTTTGGGTGTAGGGCCTTGATAGTGTCAAAGACTTCAGAGGGCTCAATCGGATCAAGTGGGGAAGTAGGGGGTCGGGAGGCTAAGCGGTCAACCTCGCTGTTCACCGTATGGAGGTGAACAGGGTCGACGGGTTCGAGACTGGGCGAGCATTGAGATTCGAGGGTTTCAGCCAGGAAATCGGCTTTTTCCTCGTCTTCGAATGCTGGAGGGTGATTTGGTCGTATAAGGGGAGGCATCGGAGCGAGAGCGTCTGCTTTCATGGAGCGAGCTAACCTCCAGTAGGCCAGATGGCTAGGCTCGATCCCCGAGAGCAGGCTCTCCCACTCACGATTGCGATGTTCTTTAATGCGCTCTCTCACCTCACGGTGCAGGGAGCGCATTAAGACTCGATTGTCGTTAGTGGGGCAGCGACTATGAAGTCTAACTGCGGCGTTAGCTTCAGTCATCAGCCGTCTGATATCATCTGGCAGGGGGCCCCGGTGGTCATCCACTACGGGCACCTGCTTTGATGAGTCTCTGACTGAGTTTGTGATATGTGTGGTAAGGGCGTCAACCGCTACCGTAATATCACCAGATGTCCGAATGACAGAAGGGATCTTATCTAGATCAGTCGAGTGCGCAGACTTGAGGGCTTTCTCAAGTTTATGCCACTCTACCACAGTCTTGGTGGCAGGGGGCTGGTCAGTGGGAGGGCCGAGTAAGAGCATTACCGGTCGATGATCGGAATCGAGCTCATGAATAACTTCGATTAAGCGTAGCCGAAGGGCTACGTTTTTGAGAAGTGCAATGTCAAGGAGCTCGGGGGGAGTGGAAGTAGGGAAGCGAGTCATGCCTCTAGGGGCAATGATGTCGAAATTAAGGGGTTCAACTAGACTTTCTAGTTGTTTGCCTTTAGAGTTCGTCGTGGTGCTATTCCACATGACGTTTTTGGAATTGAAGTCACCCGCCAATATGACGGAGCTTCCTAGACTGAACAGGGCTTGCAGGTCACTCTCGAATTGAGGTGAGCGAGGCTTGCCGGGAGGGACATAGCAGGATGCAATAATGACCGAGGAATGCCCGGTCATTGCTAGCCTGCAGACGGAGGCTTCTATGTAAGACAGAGAAGGGGGATCAAGAGGCATGCAGTGTAGAGCCTTCTTGTAGTAAATGACAGTGCCGCCCTTTTGAGCTAGCAGTCTGTCATTGCGAACAATTTGATAGTTAGGGATTTTTGGGTCCCGATGACCGGGCTTTAAATTTGTCTCTTGTACTAGCAAGATATCAAGTTGGTGCCTATTTAGAAAATCTTGGATAATAGAACGCTGTCTTGAAAGACCGTCAGCGTTGAAGAACGCTAGTGATAAAGAGCGCGGTTTTTTCCTTTCCTTTTGTACAACCATTTTGGGGCCTAAAAGGGTTTGGAGGAGGACGAAGCTGCCTTAACGGCGGCAAGAAGAGCTGAGTGCGCCTCAAGGGCAATCAGCTTTTCGAGGGGGGAGTTTGCTTGCCTAAGTTTTTGTGCAAGCACGCGAACCTCGGCAAGGTCGATGGAGGAGAACTCTATGATGAGAGCCAAGTCGGCAGCAAAGTCCGACTTGCCCATTTTAGAGGAGGGGGCTGGCTCAGAAGAGCGCGGCGGGGGGGCCGTTGCCTTAAGGGCTAGGCTCGAGTATGGCAAGGGCTTGGCCCATGCTGAGCTTTTGGGAGGTTGCGCCTCCTGCGAGGGTACCATGGTCAACTTTGAAGTTGTTTTGGTATACTTCGGAGAAGGTCGGGGTTGACTCCTACGAGCCACCACCCTGCTGACTTTGGGCGCCGAAGGACAACCACGATAATTCGCGGTGTGTCCCACGGCACCACAAAGCACGCAGCTTGGCGGCTCGATGGTGTCTCGAGTGCGGTTGCAGTCAGAGGTGCCATGGTCACCCAGGCACTTGACGCAACGGGGGCGGGCGTGGCAGTTTTTGGCCGAGTGGCCATACAGCTGACATCTATGGCACTGACTAGGAGTGCCATTTCGGTGGGGGGGTTCAACCCGGAGGCCGGAGAGGTTGTTGACCATCTTCAGGTTGAAGATGGCCTTCCCTGCCTGTGACAGCTCTAGTACTACGAGTACTAGATTGTAGGTGGTCTTACCGTTATGCATACGGTGGACCTCCTTGACCGGGAAGGACTGAGCGAGTAAATCTGACTTAATGGAGTCAGTGGAGTGCTCCGCAGGGAGGCCGCGGATCACAACTCGAAGGAGCCTTTCGTCTTCGAGAGCATAGGTGTGATAGCCTATGTGCTCTTGACGTAGGAGGGTAGTGAGACGACGATGGTCGTCTGAAGTGGGGAGTAGGACTTTAATAGCGTCCTTAGTGTTGCGGGCGTTTGTGAATGAGATCTTATTCTCATTACACAGATAGGAAACTCTGTCCCACTTGCCCTTTTCGCGGATGAAAAGGGGCGGGGGAGGCCTTTCCTTCCTCGCGGCAGTGGAAGCCGCGGGGGGAGAGGCGGGGCGGGCAGGCTGCGAGGCCGAGGGAGGGGTTGCCTTTTTGGCTGGGGGGGAAACGGAGGAAACCTTCCTCGACGAAGAGGTCTTCTTCGAAGAGGGTTTCTTCCTCTTACCACCCGTGACGAGGGTGAAATCTTCCTCCGAGTCGGAGGAAGAGGAGTTTGATGCCTCTGCGGAAGACGCGGGGCGTAGAAGGAGGTCGATCTCCATATCGTCCTCGGAGGGTGGGTCCGGAGATTCCGGAGAGTCTAAAAAGACTCTGCGAGGTGAGGCCTCTCGAGAGTCGGGCTTTTTTGATGACGACGAGGGAGGCGCTGAGGCAGGAGGTTGAGGGGAGGGGGCAGGCTTACGAGCCGCCGTTGGTGCCTGAGGGGCTTGCTGAGGCTTCCGAACCTCGTTAGTGGCCTGAGGGGCCAGGGCAGGCATGCGGGCCGCCGGGGGTGCCAGAGGGGCTTTCAGAGGCTTCCGGGCCTCGTTAGTGGCCTGAGGGGCCGGGGATGGCTTTCGAGCCGCTGGGGAGGCCAGAGGGGCCGGCACGGGCTTCCGAGCCACATTTTTGGCCAGAGGGGCCGGAGTGGACGTGACGACATCCATTAGACGCGGGAGGGAGGCAACCGATTGTTGCTCCCTCATAAAACGTTGTCGGACATTGTCGGGAACGTTCTCGAGCAGCAACCGGATTACGGAACCCGGCAACTGGACGAGGTCGTCCCCGGCGATGTCCATCATAACTCTCCGGGGGGGAACACCCGGAGAGGTGAGGGGGTGCGTGATCCTCCCGTCGGGATAGACAGGAGGGGTGAGGCCTAAGTGTCCTACCTAAAGTGTGTCCCTTTACCGCTCTTACGGGGTATGAGGGGTGTGTCCTAACCGATACTTGGTGTCGGCGAGGGAAGCCCCCAAGGCCGGTGGTACCAAGCCCAGCCGGATGTAGCGTTCCTCAGGAGAGGAAAGCTGGCGTTCCGGGTCCACGCCCAGTCTGGTTTGTGTTAACACCGCAAGGTATCCACCAGACCGACCACTAAACGTGGATTTGGGCTCTTAATGGTAAGAAACAAGAGTTTGCCCTGAAAAGGACAAAGTCCAATAAAGGACTCTTCTGAGGTGTACTCGCAAGCGAGCGCACACAACAGGGCAAATGGCGGATGCCAAGTGCGGCGCGGGGTGCGGGGCGCGCGGCGCGAGGCGCAAGGCGCGGGGCGCGGGGCGCGGGGCGGCACGTGGGCCGGCGGGAGCGCGCGAGCGGAGCGGAGCAGACGTGTTGCCGGTGCGAGGACCGGCGAGCGAATAGATATGAGATGATCCCGACGACGGAGAGTTGTAAATTTCGTTCTATACTTATATAAAATTAGGTCCTCGTCCTAGTTGTAGTGCGGGAAGCGTAATTTACATTTTCACTAATAACATTTCTAATCGAACTTTCTAGAAAAAGTTAGGCAGAGACACATATAACTACGTATAGCTATCCCTTTCTTTTTAGCCCGTTAACGAAGCTTTTAGAAAAGCCAGACAGGGATGCGTATAACTACATATAGTTATCCCGTTTTTGATCGTCCGTTACAGTTTTATAGTCCATAAAATTGGTTCACTGTTTACAAATGAAATTAATAAAATTAAGCAAAACTTGTACTATGGGAATCACACTGATAGAAACTTATATAGTTTTGTAAATACGCACTTATCTATATACAAATGGATGTTGGTACACACGGCTACACATCAAGGTATACAAGTCCAGTATAAGTTGACCTCTCATTCTACGAAAAGCCTACACAAAGCGAGGTCAGCTTATACTGGAATTGTATAGCTTGATGTGTAGCCGTGTGTACATATACATACATCTAAGGCTCAGACTATATGGCATCCGGGCTTATCAGGGACCTTTTTTAACGGCTCCTGACCAACCCGTCGCACAACCAAACATTTGATTTTTTCCTGCACCGACTCTACACACGATCCGAAGCCATCCTACTCCGATTTTTACCTGGAAGCAACCGGGACATGCACCGGATTCGCAGGATAGAGGAGACCCGGATGCCAAATGGTCCGAGCCTTAGATTTATAAATCCCGACACCGTTTGACCGATCACCATGAAAGTTGGCACATCTAAGTGTTTTTTCATGAAGAAAGTTGTCATGTGTTAAATAAATAAATATTTTTGGACATTTCACACAGCGCTATCTAGCCCCAAACTAGGCAGAGCTTGTACTATGCGAACCAGATAACTGATAGAATACTTATATACTTTTTTTTTTAAAATACATACTTATAATATATAGAGAAACAACCAGACCCGGAACAAATATCTGTAATCATGCAAACATTTGTTCCGCAGCGGGAATCGAAACCGCAATCAATCAACTTTTAAGTCCCATAAAGTAATACAATATTAACTTGTTGTGTCGGCAACCTTATGCTCACCTTCCACTGCACACTCGACTACACACTCCGGACACACATACACTCACCCTACTTTACTAATAACATAGCTCTTTGTAAGATGATTATGATTATGATTATTAAATGTAATAAATTTAGAACTTGGACTTTAGAACATATGGCAATGGGCAGGCCATATAGCGCGCAGAACAGATGGCCGATGGGGCCGGAAGGTTCTCGAGTGGAGGCCACGGACCGGCAAGCGCAGCGTAGGACGTCCACCCACAAGATGGGCAGACTTGGTAAGAACCGCAGGTCGGCGTTGGATGCAGGCCGCTTCCAACCGCAGTTCCTGGAGATCAATGAGGGAGGCCTTTGTCCAGCAGTGGACGTCCTACGGCTGATATGATGATTATATAGGTTGCTTATTATTGATTATTACTATTAAGTTTATTTCATGTTTCTTTTATGGGCAGAGCCTAGCTACCCACGACACAGGGAATCCTAGTGTGGGAGCTAGCGTTCATTATTATACTAAGTACCTACCTAAATGTATACCTACTAATTTAATATTATATCGTACCTATTAACTTTTTGTGTGAACAATTCTGGATCAATAAAATTTTTCTTATTATTTTTATTTTTATTATTCATTTATTTATGTTCATTATGTTATATTTATTATTTATGTTGTTTCATTTGTTTATTTATTAACAAGCGCATGCAAAACCACGGGCGGAAGCTAATAATATATAGAGGAATACCCAGAATGGGAACAAATTTCTGAAGAACATTTGTTTAAAGAACATTGTTGGATTTAAATTCAACCCTGGAAGAGGTCCATACAAAATTTGACAGCGGCCGTCATCGCACCGCGCCGTACTACACCGCATCGTTTCCGGTGTGTGGGACTCTCATGGTAGAAATTCTCGTTAGTTTAATTTGATAGCATAACTTAGTTTGAAGTTCCGAGCTCAGGCCTATCAAAACGAAGTTTCAAACCTTTACGAGTAAAAATTAAATTTGTTCCTCATTACTTAATGTCTTGTGAAAGTTTAATTTTCACTGAGACTGGCAAGATTTTTACTGAAATAAAGTTTATTCGACTGAAATTAAAGTAGCCGGAAGTGTTGCCACATACGAGTATCATCCGTTGGGCCAGATGCTTGTACACACGACTACACTTCAAGCTATAAGTTTCCAGTATAAGCTGACCTCTCATTCTATGAAAAGCCTACACAATGCGAGGTCAGCTTATACTGGAAATGTATAGCTTGATGTGTAGCCGTGTGTACCATCTCTAAGCCTGGCTTGCACAACGATCCCCAAACGTATTTAGCAACTTATTATTATTATCATAACTTTTATTCAGATATATTGATAAGTACATTGAACTTATAACTACTTAAATATGCAGATTTTGTCGACATCAACAACTTATGTCTGTTTGTCATTTTTCAGCAAAGGCCTCCTCCAACTTTTTCCAATTCTCTCTGTCTCTTGCTGTACTGCTCCAAGTTTTTCCTGCTATTGTTTTAATTTCGTCTTCCCATCTCCTGAATTGTCTTCCCTTGTTCCTTGTTTTGTAAGTTGGATGCCAGTTCATTAACACTTTACTGCATTTCTCGATACCTCGAATGTTCTATCCACCTTTTTTATACTACTTATATGGCAAACAAGCATGCAGTCCACCAGATGTTAAGTGGCTACTGCAGCCCATGGATATCCACATAGAATTCAACACAAGGTATTATGTTGTCTTGATCTTCACGTGGATACGTTGCCACACTATAGGACTTAGCTGCTATGTCTATGTGCCAGTAATTACACGAACATACCATTACCATCTAACCGGAACACAGCAGCACAAGTACTGCTATTTGGCGGCCGATAAAGGTAAGGTGGTGGTGCCCACTTCCTCGAGCTCGTTCACAAAAGCTCTACCACCAGTAAAATTATTGCTATTGTTTTGATTTCGTCTTCCCATCTCCTGAACTGTCTTCCCTTGTTCCTTGTTGTACCAGTTCATTAAGATTTTACTCCATTTTTCAATACCTCGAATTGTATGTCCTGTCCACCTCCATATAAGTTTTTTATCCGGTCTTTTACTTTCGTGCGTTTTAAATATATTATATAATATTGTAAGTACAGTTTTTTTATTATTTTTATTACTTGTCATTTGTAATTATACTCTGTGCACCGCTGCCCATTACTGCTTCGCTCATTACTTTACATCCAAAGGTTGCCTGAAAGAAATCACTTTCAGCGATAAGGCCGCCCATTGTACTGTATTTAGAATTAATTAGTTTTTTTAAGCATTCGTGGTCTACAATAAAACATTTTTCTATTCTTTTCACTTACCACCAGGTGAGGTAGTGGTCATCATCAATAATAAGAAAACTAGCAAGCTTTGACATACTATTTAATAACAATTATTAGGTACTAACTGACGCTGGAAAATTAATTTCTATTATCATCATTATCATCTCAGCCCACGTCCACCCACTGCTGGGTATAGGCCTCCTCGTTATCACGCCACTCTCTCCGGTCCTATGCCAATGTGTCAATGGTCCTGTATTATGGCGACTCACCAAAACGCACTGACCAGCGTGGTGTTTTATGGCTATTAACTCTTGTCACTATGATGCACGCCAATAAATTACTAATATACCTATAATTAAATTTAATTATTATTATTAGGTATTCAATAAAATTATCAATTAGACGAACTCCGTGGCGCAGTGGGCTGAGCCAGCTGAGACGCAAGAGGTAGCTGGTTCGATTCCCGCCACGAAACAAATGTGTGCATGATCTACAGATATTTGTTCGGGGTCTGGATGTTTTTCTATATACATATTATAAGTACATATTTATAAAAAAAGTAAATAAGTATTGTATCAGTTATCTGGTGCCCATAATACAAGCTCTGCTCAGTTTGGAGCTAGATAGCGCTGTGTGAACTGTCCAGCAATATTTATTATTTATTAATTCAATCCATTTCTTAGTCCTTTGACAAATTATAATATGTCGGTAAAATAATAACAAGAAATAAAAATAATTAGTCTGTAAAGTGTGTTTTATGATACTAAATTGGTAAAACTAAAAGCATGCTTAGAAATAATAACTAAACATTTTACGAAAAACATGGTCTGCCTTCCAGTTGATTTACACTGACAGGGTTCATTTCTATCTGTCACAACTTTGTGTAACACCATGTGAAAGCAATAAATGTATTGTGTACTGAGCATGCTCAAGCTAACAAGATTGGTGTGGTTTTACAAGTATGTGTCTTACCGTCACGGACCACTCAACACATCTACCGGGCCGGAACGCATCTGCTGAATGACTCGGCCATTCCTAGCCACCCCCACTGCAACCGCGCGTGAACGAACGAACAGATTCGTAATGCTAAGACGCACTTCTTAACTTATAGCATACTACACCTTACCACACTAACATAAACTCCATTTCAGAATATCTGATGTGTGTGCTGACCGGTGGTGATGAGTCACAGGAATCAATCGCCTAAGTTGATATGTTTAAGGTCGGTTTTGAGATGGATTGTTAGAGGATTGTGAGTTGGAAGCGTTCTGGTCTGCGTCCGAGACGAATCGTCTTCCGGAGTTAGACGTGATTTCTTGAAGAAAGTCTCGAATCAATGGAACGCAGTGGACATTGGCCTCCGATTGTATTGATTTTGGGCCATAAAATAAGCGATTCGAAGAAAGTTCTAGATCTTTGGGAATTCTGAGCACAAAAAGTGTGTTTTGAAAGGTTATAATGAAATAATTTAAAAAAAGAGGAGGTTAATTGAAGAAAAAGAAATAAAACCCTTGACATGCTCAAATATTTTGTATATATTTAGTGGTCTAACTCGAATAAAACTGTTATAAAAGCAAAAAAAAATATCTCTCCTACTAGTTTGGTGATGTTCCCGCCTTTTTCATGGCGCCATCTTGTTAGCCAACTGTGAGAGAGTCGGTGAATTGAAACTTCTTTACCGTTCCAAAACAAAATCGATTCATAATAGACTCTTATTGATACTTTCATAATATAAAAATAAGTGTCACTTTTCGTTTTTCTCGTTTATTTTTAATAACTTGAGTCATTTTTGTGATTTACTACCGGGATTTTTTGATGGGAACCTTTTTTACTTGAAATTTTAATGAATGAAATCCTAACTTTGGGCAACGTTATAGAGATATATTAGATTAGATACTCTCTTTATTGCACACCATTAAAAATGACACAAACAAAAGAGAAAACACAATTAAATCAAAGGTACAATCGGTGACCTTATCACTAAAAGCGACCTTTTCGAATTTCGAATCGGGGCGAATTTCTAGCCCCAATCTACGAGGACCACACTGGTTAAAGCGTTATTCTTATCCTAGATTATGCAGATGTATGTTATCCCGATACCACGGAAGAGCAACTGAACAGGTATGAGCGTCTGCAGAATCTCTGTATTCGCTATATCTACAGCCTACGAAAATATGACCATGTCTCGGTATTTCGTCAGCAGCTAAAATGGTACATGCTGGCGAGATGCGCACATGCCTGTTGTGCACCTCCTGTTTAGTACTCTTCACAACCCTCTGTTTCCCAGCTACCTCAGAGAGCGATTTGCGTTCGTATCAACTGAGAACAGAGCTGTGCGATCGTCTCCAATTGATTACTCCACAGCATAACACGGCTACTTACTCTGACTCTTACACCATAACCGCTACTCGTCTCTGGAATAATATGCCACCAAACTATTTCGAAGCTATTTCAGTGGAAGCATTCAGATAGAGAATCTATAGGCACCTTCTCGGTCAAACCGACCAAAAATGAGCAACTTAATCTTTCCTTATCACTTCTTCTATTGTTATGTATGTATGTATTTTTATTTGATATTGGTATAGTTTAGTCTATGATATAAAGTATTTAAGTATGCACCTTGCTATTTTTATTAGTCCTGTGCAAATTTTCATTAGTTCCCTTTCCTGTGCACTCCCTACACATCTTTTTCTACAATACACAAAGGTTATCTGGAAGAGAATACTCTTTAGCATTAAGTTCGCCTTTGTACTAGTTATATAAGTGCAATAAAGTATTTTCAATCAATCAATCTTCCAAGCTAGCTCTTCCTACCATTCCTGTTTAAATCATCTTTAAATAATAGATGTATATAGCCTGCAAGTTGCAGAATTAGCTGGATATGTTCCTATAACCTATGGAACCTAAACCGATCTTCGCATTTGCTCTCACGTATCGACACATTCACGTAACATGAACGTCGATATGTTTCTGATCAAGGCGAGTGTGGGCATACGCGGCGAGCAAGTATTAGGTTTAGGAATTAACTTTACTTTCAAATCTATCCATCTAACTAAATATATAAAACGAAGTCGGGTTAGTTACACCATTTACAACTCAGGAACGGCTGGACCAATTTCGATGATTTTTGATTTGTTGAATTTGTCTCCGCCACGAATTGCAGAACAATTAATAAAATATCGGAAAAACTCACGCAAAAAGAAATTATGTAGAAATGTATTTTGTCATACATAGATGCAGTTAAAGATGGCCAATTGACAATTATTATACCAGGGCGACATTTGCAGACCGCGTCATATGCATGTCAAGGCGGTACAAAGTTCGGCGGGTCAGCTAGTTATGAAATAAAAAAACCTTTCCAGCCAGCACTATTCAAAATAAAAGGTTCTATTTTTAAATCTAATCGTCCATTTCTCTTTTGTGGAACACCATCGCCAATTTCATTTTTAAAAGTGCAAAGTGCCAGTAACCTCTTTTAATTTCAATAGTAGGGTCGCGGGCTCAAGGTCGCCCCAGAGAGGGGACACTTTATGATCAGCTGATAGCCGCCGTGTCGTTATTATATTGTATACTGTTGATTTTTAACCAACTGATGAAATATATATACCTATTATTTTTATTTTTAAGAAAAAGAGCTTATTTTTGTATAAAAAAATCGTTTTATTACAACTTTTTTGGAGTCCGTGTGATTGGAAGATTCTCGTTTAAATACGAAATAAGGTTTTTTGCGCTAAAATAAATAAATTTTATTTATTTTTAGGCCAACATATTTATTTTTAAAGGTGGCATCTATTAGGTCACCATACTTGAGTATTACAAAGCATCAAAATACAAAATTGGGTTAGTGAATGTGTCATTGAGTAGGTACAAATTGATAAGCTTATCAATTTGTACCTACTCAATGACACATTCACTAACCCAATTTTGCAATCATTGAAAGTGGCAGAAAGAGCACAAAACAATAATACTCTCAACTGAAACTATAAACAAAATGTTTACAAACTTTTTGGCAACTGAACCTCACCAAAAAAATGAAAACATAACTTTTCCCGCGCATTGCGTAACTTTACGAAAAAAGCTCCAAACACTACCAGTTGCACTCGAAAGTTTAGGAGCTCGATAAAAGAGGCTATAAACCGCGAGCGTGGGCACCGGGCAGCGAGGGGGGAGCGGTCATCTCCCCCTATTTCCCCCTTTTTATCTCCTCTCCGCAAGTCAAGGGCGCGTGGGGCAGGTCCACCGGCCGCCGGCTATTGACATTCTGTTTTCAAATTTTTACCTACTTTTTTCCATTGTCCGTAACTTTTTAATACAGGGGTCGACAAACTGAGTGGCCAGTGAGTGGCCCTGTTAAATTAAGTGTTTGCAATTCCGGTATTTGAATGTCGAATTATTGTTGTCGTACCCTTTGGCTATAAAACGTCTAAGTGCGGTTTTTAAATTATTTTATGTTAATGGTTTTTTATTGCTTGGGAACATTTTGCACTAATTCCTAATAGATTTTGAGATTCTGATTGTAATTTATCATTTTATGGCTGAGACGCAGGAAGTAGCGGGTTCGATTTCCGCCGCGGAACAAATGTTTGCATGATCCACAGATATTTGTTCCGTGTCTGGGTGTTATATCTGGGTATATATTATATATAAGTATGTATTTACAAAAAATAAGTATATAAGTATTCTATCAGTTATCTATCTGGTTCCCATAGTACAAGCTTTGCTAGTTTGGGACTAGATAGCGCTGTGTGAAATGTTCAGCAATATTTATTATTATTATTTATGTATGGAATCTGAATATAATAGATTATTATAAAGGTTGTCTGGAAGAGATTGCTTTAAGCGATAAGACCGCCCATTGTACCGTTATTTATTGTTTATTTAATTTGTTACTGTATTTTTATTTGGTGTGCAATAAAGAGTAGGTATATCTATGAATGCGTAATTTAGCATTAAGTAATAAGGTCTTCTTTTCATCTGGGGGGGGGGGGGGGCTATCCTAGCTGCACTTTCGAGTGCGTGGTCTCCACTCGAGAACCTTTCTGCCCCAACGGCCGTCAGATCATCGATCTATGTGCCCTGCCCACTGCCACTTCAGCTTCCTGATCCTTTGTGCTAAAATTATTTATAAATTTAGTCGTGAACCTATTATTTTATTATTGTAAAGCGTCGACGGCTAAAAATGAACCGGTGAAGAAGTATATCATCTCTGTATCAAATAGAAAGGACGCGGTTGAAAACTCATCTATACCTACTAAAGAAAATTTTTTCTTATCTTGTATAGTTTGTACTCCTTTTCTCTCCTGATCCTTTCCTAGTTTAGTGTAGATATATCCCGGGTTTTTTGTCTATTCTGTTTCCCTAATTTTTTATTTGCCAAGGGCAAATGCACAAAACCGTGTGACGCCAAAAAATATCTAATTGGTCCGTTTTGACATCTATAACTTTGTAAGAACGTCTAGACAAGAAATCGTAATATCAACCACATAATGCCAACAAGTTTATATATTATCGATACACTATAACAATAAGTATAATTAAAACGAACCATGTTTTATTTTATATTAAAAAAAAAATACTAAAAAATACTAGTTATTCCTAGATCAATATTCCGACAAGACGATATTCTAATATTGTAATATATGGTTTTGTTGGTAGTATTTAAAAAAATACAAATCTGTTCTAATAGATTTAAAAGTAAATATGCACTAGAATAATTCGTATTTTTTTCAATTATTATTATTATCAGCCATTCGTATCCCACTGCTGGGCCTCCCCCCATTCCTTCCAGACTTCCGTCAACCGGCCAATCCCTTAGGAATTTATCCAGCCCGTCCCGCCATCTACGTTTCGGTCTGCCACGTCGTCTTCTCGCTGGGTCAAGACGCCACTCGGTGGCTGTCCTTGCCCACACCTCACTTGGCATGTGACAGACATGCCCAGCCCAGTTCCACGTCAGCTGAGCGGCTTCGATGGCTACTTCAACAGTATTGGTCTTTGAACGCAGTTCAGTGTTCCGGACTACTTATTTCAATAATTCTATAATATTGTTTTTTTACGGAGTAGAAGGGATGGGCAAAGTGTTAAAATTATTTCATAATACATGTCGATAATACCGTCATTGTATCCGTTATCCTCGATCTGGACCGGTCGAAATGGACGCCGCGATATCTGTCATCTTCCACAACTTAATACCAATACTATCGATATATTAACATCTGTTACAGTTAAACTTTTATTTCTTTTTATAGAATGTTACGGGAATGCATGTACAAAACTGGATTTACTTTTAAGAGTATTAAAGTACTAAAAGATTATAGAAGGCATTTTTCATCGTATTAAAATAAATATGTAAGACTCGCTTTTTTTACCAACAAGAGTTATTTTTTCACCAACAACACAATACCAACAAGAAAATTATCCAAATCCCAACTACTCAGACTTATGATTTTAAAACTATCCAAAAGCTACGAACCTCGTGGGATTTTCCTGCAAGTGATTGTTAACTGGTCATCGAAATAGGGGACGTCCACTAGCGAGATGGGTCGACGACATCCATAAGACCGTGGGTCGTACGTACGTGGTTCAGACTGGCACAGGACTGGGAAGGGGAAGAATGACAGAAACAAGGAGAGCCCTATGCCCAGCAGTGGCTCGACACTCGACAAAATAAAATAATTCCACCACGGAGACGGCGCGATGAAATCTTCGAGAATGGTCCACTGCGCACAGAAAAATTAAAAAAGGGAGCGAGGTCTTTGCCTTGCTGCAGCACAGGCTAAAAAAGTACTATATAGGGCTCATAACTATATAAGAGTAGTCAGAGGTAAGTCCAATAAGAGCCCTCTTTGTGCATAAAAGTTAGCATTCAAATTGCTAACCCATCACCGCTTAGGGTGACTTACGCAATGATGCGCCAAATATGATTTAAGAAGTTGTCAAATACAAATACTTACGTCAAATTTAAACACGTTTAATCGCTAAATACGTTTAGGGATCATTGCCCAAGCCAAGTTTAGAATACCAACCGATGTCACTTAATATTTGGTTACTTAAAAATATATAAATTCCAACTAGACCTTTTCCAACTTTACCAGCAACATCGATATATCAGACAAAAACTCCGAAAAGTTTTGAGTGACAGGACCGCCGTCGAAACGATGTCGATGAATCGATAAGGCACAAAGCACCCGCCAGCCCATCTCTATTGACAAGGCGGGTTAGAGCGTGTGCTACGTGTGAATGTTATCGATTATATCGATACAATCGAGATGTACGATTTGGCTGTTACGAAGTTCTTAAGGAACGAAATGCATGATATAATCGTGTATGATTCGTATGTACTTATTACATTGTGCTCTAAATGGACTGGACCGATACTGGGAGAATTGTACGGTTTTGGAGGAGACCTTTACCCAGAACTTAGACGGCATTATTTAATTTTAAAAAAAAGTAATTTTTAATTGTCTTTATGTATTAATAAGTCATAATGTCTTGGTCTTGTACTTTCAAGTTGTACAATATTTTTCTAATAAACTCAATTTGAAGAAATGCATCGATTACGGACCTTAGTAGGTACATACATGGCTAGAATAAAAGTCCTTATAACTGTAATCAAACTCTTATGGATTCGTCATGTCTATCTGTCTGTCTGTCCGTCCGTATGTCACAGCCACTTTTTGCCGAAACTTTAGGAACTATACTGTTGAAATTTGGTAAGTAGATGTATTCTGTGAACCGCATTTAGACTTTCACGCAAAAATAGAAAAAAAAACAATACATTTTAGGGGTTCCCCATACATAGAACTGAACCTCAAAAAAACCCATACGTGTTATGTATCTATGGATAGGTCTTCAAAAATTATATTGAGATTTCTAATATCATTTTTTTCTAAACTGAATAGTTTGCGCGAGAGACACTTCCAAAGTGGTAAAATGTGTCCCCCCCCCCCCCCCCCCCCCCCCCTCCCCCATGTAACTACTAATAAAAAGAGAATGATAAAACTAAAAAAAATATATGATGTAAACTTCCACCAAAAATTAGTTTGAACGAGATCTAGTAAGTAGTTTTTTTTTCGATCAAAGTTACAACGAACTACAAGAACTTTTATACCATGTTACTTGCTGCTACGGAACCCTTCATGGGCGAGTCCGACCCGCACTGAGCCGCTTTTTTTAGACTTGCTTGTGCCAAATGAAACGAGCAAATCAAGCCAATTTTTTTATGTAGCGTTTTAAAACCCCCTTGTAATACTTACTTTGATTATGATGCTGTATAATTCATCATAAACATTTTTATGTTTGTTAATATTAAATTTGTGTTATTATTATTATTTAAGGCTTATAGTATGAAGGTATATATTATATAGATGCACTGCCGGCTATTGTCCTAAATCTATTTGTAAAAATTATGTTCTGTATTTTACTTTAGTGTACAATAAATAGTTATCTTACCTTACCTTATTATCTTTGACTTATTGATATTCTATATAATCTATGTAAATGGGCCTAAATATGAAGTAAAATGTGCAAAATAAGCAAAAATTTTTTGGCTTATAATCTATAGTCTAACTTTTTATTAGCTGCAGTAAAATGACGTTTCTAAATGTCATTCCGTAAAATAATGTTGCCAGCCTAATCTCAATAGGGATGTGATTCAGTTCACAAAAATTAATTAAATAACATTATTATGACGTTTTTGTTTCATTTTGAATGTACCTCCCTATACTTCCACTAAAAAAGATCAATCCTGTAGTATAGTAATAATAATAGGTTAAAAAAATACATTACAACTTAATATTATATCTCAAAAAAAAAAAACAAACTGATTATTCATTTATGATTCACTCATTTAGCTACATCCCTATTTATTTTTCTTCAAAAACCGGCAACCCACAAAACGTCATTTTACTGCAGCTAATAAAAAGTTAGACTTTAGATAACCTTATAGAACTTGCCAAAAATCACAGTAAACAAACTAAGCTACCACAAAAACGATTTCTCTCATTCCATTCCTAAAGTGTTCGTTGAACTGGCGCGTGCGACGATCTGACATATCTGCCAGTCACGTCATAATCATAATGGCGGACGAACAAAGCCGAATCTTGGAGATATCTCGAAGGATTACTTACACAATTATGCACTGTGTAATGAACTCTATCTCACACTAGATAATAGCTTATAGATGGACTCAATGGTATGACGAAATGATTCGAGAATAGTACGTCTGTACTGATGAGATTGTTTACGTACTTTCTAAGGTAAAGATGCCTACTTCACAAAAAAAACATTATAAAATTACTTTTGAAGTAAAACTTTTTTACGCACGCTTGACTTGAGTACGCTGGTGAATGCGTTACGAAAAGTGCGAACGGAAGTTGAGAGGGAGATATAAGTTAGTAAAGATAGAAAAAGAGAGAGTTACGTTTCGTATATTGGAACGAAGTTTCTTATCGCCCGTTGCGAAAGGGGGCTAGACGGAAAAAATTAATACCAAAAGTTGTAACGACACTTTTTGCTATAGTTGTAAGCCGTGCGGCGTGCGCGTGTTTCTTTATCTCTCTCTCATAGAAAGCAAGCCAGTTATTTTCGTTTCGTCTTTCTATTTCGCATTGAACAGTGTGGTGTCGCGACGATTATTTTTGTTGAGTGTATACAGGTTTTTTGTACATAATAAACAATAACAATAATGAATCTTGACAGTGTTTCTGCCATTTTGGCCGGTGATTTTAACATCAACTTCAGTAATGAAAAATCAAAACCATTGCTACAGTTTCTAGAGGAAGAATTTGATTTAAGAATAAACAATATTCCAGCAGAATCAACAACAAAATATAATACTACCATCGATACAGTTTTTTCAAGACATTTAAATAAAATAGAATCCCAAACATATGTTTCCTACTTCAGTTACCACAAGCCAATTATTACTAAAATTGAGCCTACTGATTAAGTTTATATTACATTATATTTGTTAATAATAAAAAAAAACATTACTATAACTTAAAAACAATAACATTTTATTACAATTCCTTCACTAATTAATCGAAAGGAACTTCGTTCCATCCGGGTGTCCCTTGACACCTCTCAAGTTTTTTTTTTTATTTTAGTGGCAAGACAGAGAGGTGCGCGCGCACATTTTCTTTATCTCTGCCTCTCATAGTCAGTGCATGATATATATATATATATATGTATATGTTATGATTTTATATTTTATAGTAAAATTCTGGATTAAAAGGCAACACCAAGTGACGTCATCGTGGTGGTGTGATGTCGCATGGTGGGTGGAAAAAAAATGTAAGGATAGTGCGAGGACTAAGAGCGGAGTTGAGTTCGGTTCGGGCGGTCAACTAGAGTAGTCATCAAGCTGACACCCTGTCACTTCGATTCAAGAATTAAAATAAAGTTACTTTGTGTAATATTGCTGGAGTTTTTATTAACTCAGAAGTGGGATATACGCACGAAAAACCCACATAAGTGGGCTCGCCTTAGAGGTAAGCGATATTTATATTTTATTCTACTATTAGATTTGGAATATTTTTGATACAGGATATTTTCTTCACCCATTTAAATTTGATCACGTAAAAGTCATCATGGACTGTAATCATGTGGGAAGTTTGCATCAAACTACCCACAAGTAAAAATAAATTTTTAAAATTATTTTTGTGAATCAATATTATGGTCGGGGCTACGCTCCGTATGTATTGATTTGCATCTAATTTTGTAAAATGCCATGCAGCAGAGGGAAACCTCCAGCGTGAAATTCTACAAAACAAAAATCAATAATCATTTTTGTGAATCAATATTATTGTCGGGGCTACACTCCGTATGTATTGATTTGCATTTAATTTTGTAGAATGTCATGTGGCTGGGGTAACTCTCCTGCATACAATTCTGCAAAACAAAATATCTTAAAAACAAATAATAATAATCGGAACCATTGTGGGAATTGATACATGGTCAGAGCTACACTCCGATAGTATTAATTTTCATTTAATTTTGTAGAATGTCATGTGGCTGGGGTAACTCTCCTGCATGCAATTCTGCAAAACAAAATATCTTAAAAACAAATAATAATAATCGGAACCATTGTGGGAATTGATACATGGTCAGAGCTACACTCCGATAGTATTAATTTTCATTTAATTTTGTAGAATGTCATGTGGCTGGGGTAACTCTCCTGCATGCAATTCTGCAAAACAAAATATCTTAAAAACAAATAATAATAATCGGAACCATTGTGGGAATTGATACATGGTCAGAGCTACACTCCGATAGTATTAATTTTCATTTAATTTTGTAGAATGTCATGTGGCTGGGGTAACTCTCCTGCATGCAATTCTGCAAAACAAAATATCTTAAAAACAAATAATAATAATCGGAACCATTGTGGGAATTGATACATGGTCAGAGCTACACTCCGATAGTATTAATTTTCATTTAATTTTGTAGAATGTCATGTGGCTGGGGTAACTCTCCTGCATGCAATTCTGCAAAACAAAATATCTTAAAAACAAATAATAATAATCGGAACCATTGTGGGAATTGATACATGGTCAGAGCTACACTCCGATAGTATTAATTTTCATTTAATTTTGTAGAATAGCATGTGGCAGGGTTAACTCTCCCGCGTTATATTCTGAAAAAAAAAAAAAAAAAAATATTAAATATTAAAAATATGGGTGAAGTATATATCTAATTTTACTCCAGAGCCAAAAAAAAAACTAAAAAAAAAAAAAAATCATAACTCGTACATTAATAAAGATAGAACGTTGAAATTTGGAAAATATTTTTATCAATCTAAGTTTTATTTGATACAGTTAATTGGAAACTTATTGCTTCATTGATTTTTAAATAGTTACAGCAATTGATGTTTCAATATCGAACAGCGGAAATTTTTGAGATACGCCATTTCCGCTTTCTGCCGTCGGTATTTAAAAGGAAAACAAATTGCTTATTGCTAAGTTGGGTTATGTGTGCCCATCATAATAAAACTGTTGGCTTGAGTTGTCTACCTGTCTTATATTATGGGAATAATAAAATGGCTATGTATGCCTAGGTTGCTGGGTTATGTGTACCCTTTGTATCGGAATAATAAACAGGCTATGTAGGTCTAATTAGTAGGGTTATGTGTGCCCTTAGCATCGGAATAATAAAATGGATATGTATGCCTAAGTTGCTGGGTTATGTGTGCCCTTAGCATCGGAATAATAAAATGGCTATGTATGCCTAAATTGCTGGGTTATGTGTGCCCTTAGCATCGGAATAATAAAATGGCTATGTATGCCTAAGTTGCTGGGTTATGTGTGCTCTTAGCATCGGAATAATAAAATGGCTATGTATGCCTGGTTGGGTTACGTGTGCTCGCAATATTGCAATAATGCGAAATAAAATTAAATGTATTTAATTTATTATGGCACAGACAGATTTATTTATTTTTACTTTGTTGGGTTATGTGAGCTCATAATTTACCCGGCTTCGCGTTTTTTTTTTCCTACCCTTCAGGATAATTTTAGTTAAATAATTTTTAGAATCATACCAGTACAGCCAAACAGACAAGTATACATGAAATGGCTATATAGGCAATCGTTTATTTGCTAAATAGCACACATCATACATTTACAAAAATTTAAAGTAATGAAAATAAATAATAAAGAACTAATGATAATTGTATGTCTTGTTATGTTATATTTCATAAAGTCCCTAGATGCAATATCGCGCATTCATCATTGTACGTACACGTGGGTAATTTGTTATTAGCAATGGCTGATGATGATGATGGTGCTCCAACCCCTGAACGTTCCCGATCTTCTCGGGATCGGAGTAGGAGAAAAAGGACAAGGGCGCCTTCTACGGAGCGGAGATCGAGCAAATCACGTAAAACTTCTCATGGTCTAACTGCTGATGACGTGCTTAAGATTCTGAATGCCTGGAAGGACGATTCAAGTAAGAGTCATATTTCTTTTCAAAATAACCAACTTAATAATGTAATACCTGAATTTGATCCCTCAAATAGGGCGCAAAGTATTGAATCTTGGTTAAGAAAAGTGAACGAATGCTCTCAAATATACAACTGGAACGAGAAACAAACTATTCATTTTTCGCTACAAAAACTCGTTGGCCTCGCCAAGAAGTGGTTTGAAGCTCTCCCTACGCTGGTTTTTAGTTGGGATGAGTGGCAAACCAAACTAAAGAAAGCTTTTCCGAGTGAAGAGAACTATGGCAGACTTCTAGAAGAAATGCTTGCTCGCACCAGCCGCATTGATGAGAGCCTTCGCGAGTATTTCTATGATAAACTAAACTTGTTAAATAGGTGTGAAATTAAAGGAAAGAAGGCTGTTGACTGCATTGTGCACGGTATTTCCGATCGGTCAGTTAGGAATGGAGCCCAGGCGCTAAGTTGTACCGAGCCAGAGGATTTATTAAGTTTTCTTTGCTCCCAGCCCATACTTACTCCCAACTTCAATAAAAGTCGCGATCGTATTAGCCAGAGGTCAGTAACTAGTACGACTTACACACCTACGCGTTTTAGGTCCGCTAACAGTGATTCCATTGTCTGTTTCAATTGTCGAATCAAAGGTCATCCATTTCAGAAATGCCCAAAACCTATTGTAAAGTGCAAACGTTGCAATAGAGTAGGGCATGACTTAGAAACATGCAAACTGCCACCTATCGTCGGAAATTCTTCCCGTTCAAGTGAAATCAGCTCTGAAAAAACTACGCTAAAAATATCAACAAATAATAGCAATGACAAATTTTTCAAGAAAATATCAGTAAACGAGAAACTATTAACAGCATATATCGATTTCGGCAGTGAATGCAGTTTGATGCGATATACCGAATCGTTAGAATTCGACCTCGTCAAAAATACTGACCATGTTCCTGTAATAAAGGGGTTTGGTAACTCTTCCATTGTGCCCTTGTTCAAATCTTTTGTGAACGTAAAAATTGACGATATCGAAACCACTTTGGAATTCTTAATCGTAGATGATATATTCATGCAAACCCCTCTTTTAATTGGTCAGAATTTCACGGAACTCCCATATATAACTGTTCTTAAGGACAGTTCTCGATTAATATTTTATAAAAGTCCTGTAAATGAACCATTATGTAAAAACAATACTGTTAAGCTGTATGTTGAAAATTCGATCGAAGTAAAGAATGTGGGTATAGTCCCTGTTACTGCCCAGAATGATGGCTTTTCCGGTGATGTGTATGTAGAAGGCTATAATTCTCTCGAACCCGGGAAAGAATTTAGATTATGGCAAGGGGCCTATAGGCTACGTAATGGCATTGGTGAATTGGTTTTGACCAATTTATCACAAAACCCGCTTCAACTTGAAAAATGCACTCTGCTTGCGCGTTCAATCGTATTTTCAGAGCAAGAAATTTGTCAAGTCAATCGGATTTTAACAGATAACCAATCAATTCTAGAACCACTGGATAGGTCGGATATCAAAGTCAGCAAAGAACTAGACGAAAATCATGTTTTAGACTTGTATTCATTACTACAAAGCTATCGCGATTGCTTTGCTTCCAGTCTTGCAGAAATAGGTTGTACTCCAGAATTCGAAATGAAAATAGATCTTTCCGACCTGAAGCCTGTTTTTTATCGACCTTATCGTTTATCTTTTTCCGAACGCGAACAAGTCCGTGAAATAATTAATGACCTACTAAGCAATGATATCATCCAAGAATCCAATTCAGACTATGCCAGTCCCATTCTGATGGTTAGAAAGAAAACTGGCGAAATGCGATTGTGCGTTGACTTTCGGGCCCTTAACGTCAAAACTATCAAGGATCGGTTCCCTCTTCCACTGATTGAGGATCAATTATCGAACCTTAGTGGCAATTGTTATTTTACGTCACTAGATTTAGCCTCGGGTTATTACCAAATTCCCATGGCCCCTGAAAGTAAGCATCTCACAGGGTTTGTTACGCCTGATGGGCATTACGAATTTAAGCGCATGCCTTTCGGGTTGGCCAACGCTCCTGCTATCTTTCAACGAATGATCAATAAAATACTTGGCAATAAGCGATTTGAGTATGCCTTAGCATACTTAGATGATATTCTTATTCCTTCTGTGAGTATAAAGCAGGGATTTGAAAGATTGCAGGAGATACTGGAATTGTTACGTAAATTTGGATTAACCCTTAAACTGTCCAAATGTAGATTTTTTGACACTTCTATAAACTATTTAGGATACGAGATTTCCAATAATGGTATAAAGCCCGGTGAAGCAAAAATATTAGCCGTTAGAGAATTTCCCACCCCTACGAATGTCCATGAAGTGCGTCAATTTCTCGGCCTCACGGGTTATTTTCGTAAATTTATTAAAGGCTACGGAGAAATAGCACAACCATTAACTAGTTTGTTAAAGAAACATGCAGTATGGCAGTGGACGCAAAATCATGAAAAAGCTTTTACTTTTCTTAAAGAAACACTACAAACACGGCCAGTACTAGCGCTGTATGACCCAAAACTAGAAACGGAACTTCATACTGACGCGAGTGCCCTTGGTTTAGGCGGTATTTTAATGCAATGGCAAAGGGATCCGTATGTTTTGAAGCCCGTTGCTTATTTCAGCCGACAGACGACCGTAGACGAAAGACATTTCCATTCATATGAACTAGAAACCTTAGCGGTCGTCTGTTCTCTGAAAAAGTTTAGGGTATATCTCTTGGGTTTACCGTTCAAAATATTCACTGACTGTGCAGCTCTAAGAACAACATTAACAAAAAGCGATCTTATCCCGCGCATAGCCAGATGGTGGCTACAGATCAGTGAATTCAATTTTGAGATTGAATACCGAGCAGGTACTAGCATGACACATGTAGACGCACTAAGCCGAAATACTACGTTAAATAAAGGTGTTGATGAGGTAAATTCTGCTCTGGTTTATAACATAAAAACGGGAAACTGGCTACTAACCTTGCAAATGGGTGACCCTGAAATATTGCGGATTCTAAAAATACTTAATCCAGAGGTTGATGAAGAGTGTAAGGAAATAAAAGATAACTTTGCCATTCAAAATAATGCACTATATCGAAAGGTTGATGGTCATTTGTGTTTGGTAGTACCAAGGAGCGCGAGATGGCAAATTTGTAAAGCTAATCATGATGACATTGGGCATCATGGTTACGCTAAGACTGTTGAAAAGATAAGAAATCAATACTGGTTCCCTAAACTAAGACGTTTCGTAAAAAAATACGTATCAGCCTGCATAGAGTGTGCTTATAACAAGGATTCTGCTAGTAAGAAAAAGAAAGGTCATCTTTATCCTATAGAAAAGATTAATATCCCCTTTCACACAATCCACATAGATCATCTCGGACCCTTTGTCAAAAGTAGAAATGGTTTCTCGTATATATTGACTGTAGTAGATGGTTTCACGAAATATGTATTTGTTAAGGCTGTGAGAGATACTAAAACTAAGACTTCTATTAGGGCTTTGGAAAACATATTTTATGACTTTGGTGTACCAATTAGGATCATCTCAGACCGTGGCACATCTTTCACCTCAGCAGCCTTTAAAACCTTTTGTAACAATCATGGTATCAAACATGTTCTTAACGCCGTAGCCTGTCCCAGAGCAAACGGGCAGGCCGAAAGGTATAATCAAACCATTCTGAACACGTTAGCAGCACAAAACTCAAATGGCTCCGAGCGCGACTGGGACAGGTGCGTTGGTAAGATCCAGTGGGGAATCAACAATACTGTTAACTCTACCACCCACAAAACTGCGACAAAAGCTTTATTTGGTACTAAAATGAGAGATGATTTAGCTAACAAACTGGATGTACCTTCAGATACGCCTTCTGCCGATATGACTCTTTTAAGAGAAAATCTTAGTGAACATATTAAGAATTCTCAGGCAAAACTAAAACAACAACATGATTCCGCGCATTCACCTGCTACTAAATATAATTTTGGGGATTTAGTTAAGGTCACTAGAACAAATTATTCTAATGATGGGAAAAGTACTAAGCTTCTGTCAAAGTTTGTGGGTCCGTACAAAATTGTTGAAGTTTTGGGCAACGACAGATATAGAATAACCGATGTGCCGGGCTTTAATAAGAAAAAGAAGCCATATGAAAGTGTCTTTTCTGCCGATAGATTAAGACCATGGAAGACATATTAATGCTTTAGAAATTAATGGTAGTGACCACAGCGATACAAGTGAAAACAGTGACAATGAATAGACATGTATCTAACATATGTAATAAAAAGTGGTATTGAAAATATTCTTTATTTAGGCACTTTTATTTATATAAAGTTGGTTAATAAAATGATACTATGTGATAACTATACTCGATTTATAAAATTATGTTAATTAATATTATGAGGTACTATTTTGCTTTGTATATATTTATTTTTTTATTTGATTTATTTAGATAATAATTTAGAGCAAGATTTATCCTATTAATAAATCACACTGTATTTGCAGATGTTCTTCTTCAGAGTGTTATGATTCTATATTAATATTAGGTGAACTAATGAGTTCAAAGTAATTAAATTATTTATTGTTGTAAATAGAAATTATGATTTTATCCAGTTTGTATTACGTTGGTTAGTATTGTTCTGATGTTACATATAGGTATTGCAAAAGTTTATATAAGAGCACTTAGTAATCTACCTATTTTAATCACGTTTAATTATATAAATGCTCTGTCACAACGTATTTTAAATAGTCTAGTACGTGTAGAAATTTAAAAATTTTACTGATGTCAAATTCAAAATGCGAGTACATACAAATTAAGTTGTAATTAAATTAAGTACTTTGATACATGTTCAGATTTAGTTAGATAAATGCTTTGAAACGAACTGAATTGCAAAGCGAAAGTTAATTACAAATATTATAATAATTATGTAGAATTGCGTGCGTCAGGGGCCGCACGGTTGTCGGACGGCCGAGTGTTATGATTTTATATTTTATAGTAAAATTCTGGATTAAAAGGCAACACCAAGTGACGTCATCGTGGTGGTGTGATGTCGCATGGTGGGGGGAAAAAAAATGTAAGGATAGTGCGAGGACTAAGAGCGGAGTTGAGTTCGGTTCGGGCGGTCAACTAGAGTAGTCATCAAGCTGACACCCTGTCACTTCGATTCAAGAATTAAAATAAAGTTACTTTGTGTAATATTGCTGGAGTTTTTATTATATATATATATCTCAGTGTTCGTAGTGTTATAGTAGTTCGTATGATTATTTTTCGTAATTTCATTTCGTTCTTGAACAATTTTATATATTAATATTTTGAAAAAGAAGTTTTACTTCAGTCGTGGGGTCTAATCTAAGGCATACTAGTTTTTTTTAATTGTCAAAGTCAACATCCCTAGGTATATCACAAAACAAAATATATTTTTACAAGGTCTATACATCTTATAAAAATATTTGTAGAGTGTGTACCGATTTCACTGGGCAATAAATTTATCGATTAGGTAATTAAAAATAAGGTCAGAATTAAAAAACTACATACTACTTATATTTTTTTTAATTTTAATTATTATTATAAATACAGTATTTATCACGTAGCTACGTAAGCATTTATATAATTTTATTAAATTTAGATATAAATGATAAATTTAATCATTATTTGGACACGTCGAGCCACACAGAATAAAAAGCCGTCATATTTAAATTTTAACTAGTTTATTTCAAATTATTTAATGAACATTTTGATTACTGAAATATTTACTATTATTTTAATAAGAAATGTGTCTAATAGCCCTCTACGTGTGCCACGCTTTTGTGTCTTGTGCTGTGCCAATGCAATCGCTTCCATTGTTTTCTGTTGTTTTTCAACTAATGGAACTTTTTCAACTAATGGAACTTTTTCAACTAATGGAACTTTTAAAATGCATATTATCAAAAGGAGCACCCTTCTCTAAAATGATAGCGTCCAAATAGGTTTATAATAATAATAATAATAATCTTTATTTCAGACTCATGAGATCCATATACATTTACTACACACAATACAATACACATATACATAATTCACAATAAAATCACCTTAAGTAGTTTAGGTGGCAATGCCCACCCAACGTCTATACATCTTAGAATCCTACATCTTATAAGCCTTTCTGCCAGACTTCTAATGCTAGCGTTATTACAAGTGTCAACTCGGGACATGAAAGACGCTATCCTCCTACGCTGAATAGCGTGCTGTGCTTAGATTTCGAAATTCGCTTTCCTAATACTGACAAAAACTTAAAGATAATTGCATTATGTCAACCTGACTGAAATCTCTTAAACTACACGAATTTTTTTTATTTTGTGTCAATGACGAAACAGTTAAATGTTACTCAAAACATAAAAGGCCACCGAGCATTATGTCGCCTAATACCATGTCATCACAATTTACCAACCAAATAAAAATAAATTTGGCAATCTTGACGCAATCAAATCAAGTGACGATTTTGTCTCGGACAGTGGGCGTGTGAGGCTGACCAAAAAAACATATCACTCCCACTCGGACCGGTTACCTACAAACTCAACTTAACCCTAATTAACACAAAATGAACCTTCATCCATCGTAATAAGAATCTATACAGATGAAGAGGTAACTTCGCCGATCCCCAATAGCCATACCACGCCTCGACACCCGTCATTGGCAGAAATAAAAACGCGTAACTTGTCACGTCTCGGCGGACAGTGAAATCGTGCGACCGGTGACAATGTGTCAACTCGCCAATTCAACCGGACCCCTCGCTGTGCAAACATACAGAGCAAATAATTGCAGTGTCGACAGGTCAACGGCAACTGGACGCGAACTTACTATAGATAGGTAGGTAGAATCGTGTCGTTGCGTCGTGCCTTATGAAACTACAGTTGAAGCTTCAATGAGCAAACGTTTACCCGCAAAAGGAAATTTCATCGATCACGCTCACAAATTGCTACCTAACTATCGAGATGTAAATCGCTTATGGCTACCGTTATTTTGAAAAATCAATTGTTGGTAATCGATTCGCTGCAGTTGCGTTGAGTTTACGCAGTCGCTGTCCCACGGTCGGGTTATGCGACGCGACGCGACACGACACGACACGACGCGACACTAAACCGCGGCCACCGTGACGACCTGTCGTTTAAATGCGAAATAATCGAATGGTAAATCGGTTTTGAAGGACCAATCGAGTTTCCACTCTGTGTCGAAATTTTCAAATGCGATTACGGAATATTAGCATTTTTTTCGTGTTTATTTTACTCACAACGTTGACGCAACTTGTGACCCCTTACATCTGACAAAGGATACAAATACCTCATAAAATGTCACAAGCATCATTACAATTTACAAAAATCACTATAGCATACAAAAACTATCAACGAAGACATTATTCAGAAGTGTTTTATTGTGTACATAAAGAATGAGACACCCTACCTGGCTATGTTACATCTGCTGTAGAGGAACTGCCTTCTCGTCAAAATCTACCTTGGCCAGCGTGGAAGACCCTACACAGACTGCAGTAGCTGTAACTTTCGTAAATGGTATGACAGAAGAATCAGCCACGCATTGTGAATGACCATCGTACGATGGTCATCCACCACCTGGACGATGAGTGAAGTAATGACCTGACCTGTTCCGACGCGGTGGCATATAGTCTACTCTATACTAATCTATACTATAATATTATAAAGAGGAAAGATTTGTTTGTTTGTATTGGATAGGCTCCGAAACTACTGGACCGATTTAAAAAATTCTTTCACTGTTGAGAAGCTACACTATCCCCAGGTGACATAGGCTACTTTTTACCCAACTGCGCAGAAGGAGGGTAATGTTTTTATTGAATAACTACGCGTGCGAAGGTGCTTTGATTGAAATCGGTCTGTTAGTCGAAAGCTATTTAGTCGTGAAAACGAAACAAACAGACAGAGTTACTTTTCAATTTATCGAGCGAAGCGAGATCTCCAAATCAACTTGGGCAAATCGGCATTGTATGTATGTATGTATGTATGTTGGTTTGTCCGAGGATAACTTGCGAAGCGTTGCTCCGATCATCGTGAAATTTTGTATATAGGTATGATAGCACAATTTTGGTGTGACTAAATGAGCTAAAAATGTGGGGAGGTTGCTGAGATATTGGGATACAATAGGGGTAAAAACCAAAAAATTAGATCATCCGGTCAAATGGTACGTTAAATAAAAGGTCTTTATGCGTACATTTCGACCCCGTTTTTATTTTTAGATTAAACTTTGTAGTTTTTAAATTATTGGCCATAGTAAAAACTGAACTTTGACAAAATTCACAAGGTACACCAGTGACCCCACAGTACTGAAATTAGGTATGCGTGTAGGTTTAGTGACACAACTATAGGGAAAAGTCTGATATCTAGAATAACTACAATTTCTACCCCAAAAAAGAGTAACCAATGGACATGAACTGTGGTTACCTGTAATTTAAATGAAACTGTAGAAAAAGTTAATTGGTTAATTATTTTGAAGCACTATTTTTCTTGGACTTGTATTAGTATTGATAGAGCTATTTAAGAAGACATAATTTCCTAATTAAGTTAGAATCATAACGTGCCCCAGACCAGTGTCTTGGAAACACTTCCACGTGGTAGTGATCTGGAGCAGTTGAGCTATCTATAGATCGTTAGCAACAGTCTCTGGATGATTCAACTGTTTCTTCTGTATTTTAGTCTTGTAAATAAATGTATACATTCTTTCTGCAAATAAAGACATTAAATAAAACCGGCCAAATGCGAGTCGGACTCGCGCACGAAGGGTTCCTTACCATTATCTATAAAAACGGCAAAAAGTCACGTTTGTTGTATGGGAGCCCACCTTAAATATTTGTTTTATTTTAATTTAATTATTTATTGTTTAAAGTGAATATTTAACTAAATATCTGTGAATATTTCAAGCATCTACCTGTTGCCGTTATCAATATCGAGCTAAAACGAGCAAAAAAATCACGTCTGTTGTACGGGAGCCCCCCTTAAATATTTATTTTATTCTGTTTTTAGTATTTATTGATAGATCGGCAACATAAATACATCATCTGTGAAAAATTCAACTGTCTAACTATCACGGTTCATAAGATACAGCCTGGTGACAGACGAACAGACAGACAGACAGCAGAGCCTCAGTAATAGGGTGCCGTTTTACCCTTTGGATACGGAACCCTAAAAAACATAATCAAAACTGACTTGAAGTTGCATAGTTGCATACACAAAGTGCAAAGCTGTTCAAAATGAAAATTAGAAGCAATGGGCAATGCACCCGAAACATGAACCATCATACACGACATACGTGAGACAGCCGGCAATTATACAGGGTGGGCCTATCGCGGCCTGGCACCGACCTGCCCGAATTTGCGCTGGCATTTACACTCCAACTACAGGACGCTCCTAATTTACACCTCATTATTCAATTAAAATAGGATAGAAACAAAAACATGTTCAATATATCGTTTTTTATTAGGGTTCCATACCCAAAGGGGTGTCTGTCTGTCTGTCTGTTTGTCCGTCTGTATTTCTGTTGCCGCTATAACAACAAATACTAAAAACCGAATAAAATAAATATTTAATCCCATACAACAAACGTGATTCTTTTCTCGTTTTAACTCGATATTGATAACGGCAACAGGTAGACGCTTGAAATATTCACAGAATATTTACTTGTATATTCACTTTTAAAATATATAATTAAATTAAAATAAAACAAATATTTAAGGGGGGCTCCCATACAACAAACGTGATTTTTTTGCCGTTTTTATAGATAATGGTACGGAACCCTTCGTGCGCGAGTCTAACTCGCACTTGGCCAGTTTTTTTTTGTTCTACAAAAAGTTGCATACTAATCACACTAATATCATAAATGCGAGAGTTTGGATGTTTGTTTATTTAATAACTAGTTTGTTACCCAATCACGTCATAACGGTCTCATAATGGTTAGATGATATCGTCAACGTCGCTGAGAATCAATGGATAAACCTCGTGAATAAAGAAGTATGTAACTATGATGATGATGATGATGAAACTTTTCATATATTATTATTTCGGTCAGTTGTTGCTCAAGGATTTCAATATTTATCGTGGAGCAGAGAGTGCTGCTGCTATCTCACTGCTAGACCAAGGCCTCCCTCATTGATATCCAGGAACTGCGGTTGGAAGCGGCCTGCATCCAACGCCGACCTGCGGTTCTTACCAAGTCGTCTGCCCATCTTGTAGGTGGACGTCCTATGCTACGCTTGCCGGTCCGTGGCCTCCATTCGAGAACTTTCCTGCCCCATCGGCCATCTGTTCTGCGCGCTTTATGGCCTGCCCATTGCCACTTCTACGTGTTAATCCGTCGGGCTATGTCGGTGACTTGAGTTCTCCTACGTATCTCCTCATTTCTGATTCGATCCCGTAGAGAAACCCCGAGCATAGCCCTCTCCATAGCTCGTTGAGCGACTCTGAGCTTATTCATAAGGCTGCAATCTAAACTGCGTTAAATATCGAATCTTATCAAAATAATTGATTTTGTATCGAACTCTCAAAAACTAATTCGTGATTTACTTCACTCGAAAAGAACAGTCAATGGTGCGCTTGAAACTGAATATATTTTTGATAAACCGGATTCCATCAAGCAGCAAAATAACGTCTTTTTGATATAAATAAATGTCTGAATTGAGATTTTTCGAATATTATATACATAGGTTTACCTATACAACCATCTTGATGGAAGTCTCAAGCCATAATAAACTTTTCTTGGTCAAATAAATTCATTCTGTATATGCCTAATATCAAAGCTTATTCATTTGCATTTGTCGTGGCCTGAGCACGTGTGTTGGCGTCGCGTGCTACCGATGTATTACCGACAAACAAATGCTCTACACCCTGTATAAGGTTACATAGAAACTTGCATAGATAGGACAGTGGGTACATTCAAAATCAGATGTTGATATCCAAATTTGTACCTACAGAATTGAGAGCAGTATCGCTAGGCAGCCAATACCACCCTAGCTAGTGCCAAAAAACATTTCTTTATTCTTTCTTTATTACAACCTCTGTGGCGCAGTGGGCGAATAGCCGGCTGAGAAGCAGGAGGTCGCGGGTTTTATTCCCGCCGTGGAACAAATTTTTGCATGATCTACATATATTTGATCCGGGTTTGGGTATTTTTCTATGTATTATAAGTATGTATTTACAAAACAAAAAGTATATAAGTATTCTATCAGTTATCTGGTTCCCATAGTACAAGCTTTGCTTAGTTTGGGGCTAGATGGCGTTGTGTGAAATGTCCAGCATTATTTATTTATTTTATTTATTGTACACAAGAAAATACATTAAAAAAGTACAGAAATAGAGGACATGTACAAAGGCGAGCTTAACCCTATGAAGAGTTTTCTTCGAGAGTTTTCGATACTATTAGCTTCCGCTTACGGCTTCGCCCATAGGTCTCAATAAACAATATCCTTTAATTTAAACCAAGTTATAATCTATCTATATATCCAGCCGTAACGACGTGATTTAGTAACAAACATTAAAACTTGCGCATTTATATTATTAGCGTGATTGAGTGCTTCCGTACTTCTAAAGACCTCGAGTAATAAGTAGAGTCCGATCCAGGTTAATTACTTGTTCATATAAACTTTCTTGAAGGTAAAATAAGTTTTTGTTAGGCTAGATACGCGACATTTTCCCCGAAATCGATAGAGCGTTCATTGCAGTATCAGAGATCAAGATTTTTTAGGATGTCCACCAATAAAGTGGCGACCTCCGTGGCGCAGTGGGCGAATAGCCGGCTGAGACTTAGGAGGTAGCGGGTTCGATTCCCGCCGCGGAACAAATGTTTGCATGATCTGCAGATATTTGTTCTGGATCTGGGTGTTTTTTTCTGTATATTATAAGACTTTATTTGCAAAAAAAATAGTATATAAGTATTCTATAAGTATCTGGTTCCCATAGTACAAGCTCTGCTTAATGTAGGGCTAGATAGCGCTGTGTGAAATTTCCAGCAATAAAAAAAGTCGCCGTCCTCATGTGTTTATAGATCCTCCCCATCCAAAAGTTACCTGGAAGAGATCGACTTTAGCGATAAGGCCGCCCATTGTAATTTTGATTTATTTTTGTCTGATTATTATTAACTAGCTGTTGTCCACGACTTCGTACGCGTTACACTACTAAATGTGTAGGTAACCTAGAAATAAAGCTTAACTCGCTGTTACAACTTGATTTGACGCCCCATTTTTATCCCAAGGGAATTGATTTATGAAATAAATAATAACCTATGTGGTGTTTCAGGTTATAATCTACGTATATATCAAATTTCATTGAAATCGGTTCAGCCGTTACGGCGTGATTGAGTAACAAACATCCAAACTTTCGCATTTATAATATTGGTGTGATGATGTGCAATAAAAAAATTATCTATCTATCTACCTACTTATTTCTAAAGCCCGATGTTTTCCACTGCAGGGCAAATAGATTCTTTTCTTATGTCTCTATTTTGAGCATATTCTTTTCATACAAGTCTCGCCAGCTCCGTGTAGGCCTACCCAAAATTTGCCCGAATGCACTCCGAGAAATGGGCCCATATTGCAACACCATGAACGAACGCCTGAAGACGGAAGCCTACGTCGGGGTCGGCCAAGTAAGCGTTGGCGGCTTCCAAAAAGGATGGTGGGAGATAGCGACAGGTGCTTGGAGGGACTTGGGGGAGACCTTTACCCAGGGACGAGATATGTTAGGAAAAATAATATTTATCAAACAAAATCCACAACTCTTAAGCAAATACATCGATACGTAGGTCTATTTTAGCCTTTAGGTACTATCGGTTCTGTTTAAACTCTTTGCCAGAAACCCGATATAGCTGCGACGTATCGCCTTTAATGAATCAACCCCCGAAACTACGTAACCCGCTCATTAACGTGTGTGATCGATACTTACTGCTTTATCCTGATACTTGCCTATGAAGTAAAAGTTCACCAATAGCTGTACAAGACATATCTTATGCACAATTACTATTTTGACGCGGTGCAGTGGCGCGTAACATACACTTGAAAACAACCCAAGATTGCATATTATAGAGTAAATTTAAAAACCTGTGCATTTTTTTATAACGCAAAAATGAAGTGTCAAACTTTTGAAGCATTTTTCTGTTTGTGGCGTCGTCCTTGCCTTGACAAAACAGATTGACAGATTACCGTGCGCGATTTGATTTGTGTTTGTGAGATGATTCTTCTTGAGAACAAAATGGCTAAAAGAATATTCAAACATAGACCTTCCACACATTCAAATTGTACGTTTGATTTTCGACAAAAATCTCAAACCTGTAGACATTGACACAAGCAAATTTATGACGTGTAGGAATGAATGATTGAATGTAAATGTTTTAGGTGGTGTGACCCTATAAAAATAACACTAGTTTGACAATCAAAAGATGATCCTTTTGTTTGCTAATTATTCATTAATCAACCTTCAAGAAACTCGATTTGATTTAACAAGAGTGTTATGTTAAACACTATGTCAATTAATTTGTGATTTGATTGGTGAACCAACAACTGGCTGTAAGTGCCTATTTCACGAGCTCCGAGTAATATTAATTGATGGATAAAAATACCTCTCTATATCTGTTTTCTTGTACATAAGACGTATCTACAAGTATATATTTTTTATAAGACGACCTCCGCGGCGCAGTTGGCGAATAGCCGGCTGAGAGGCAGGGCAGGAGGTAGCGGTTTCGATTCTACAGATAGGTATCTACAGTTTTAGTTCCGGGTCTTGATTTACTCTATATTTTATGTGTGTATTTAAAAAATAAATATATAAGTATTCTATCAGCTATCTGGTTCCCATAGTACAAGCTCTGCTTAGTTTGGTGCTAGATAGCGCTGTGTAAAATGTCCAGCAATATTTATTTACTTATCCGTTGGAAAGCGTTACTCAAAGATAGTGAAATAGGCACTAAAAGTTAAAAGCTGTGTAATGTAAATAATATCAAGCATACACTATTTTTTTTAGTTATTTGAAATTACGGTTCGAACAAACACACGGCTACACATCAAGCTATAAATTTCCAGTAAAAGCTGACCTCTCATTCTATGAAAAGCCTACACAATACGAGGTCAGCTTGTACTGGAAATGTATAGATTGATGTGTAGCCGTGTGTACATGGCGGGGTCTCTGAAAACGTATTTTCAATACTAAGCAATAAAATATTATTAACAAGTGCAGATGGAATATACGCGCCATAAAAGAATTCTCTCACTTATTTAGAATGCTCGCAAGTCCTTTGGTAACTTGTTATAAAAACAGAAATGTTTCCGAGATCCCCATCAATAAAACAATAACTTTTACTGCCCGCACACCTTTTTAAAACCCATGTGTACAGTAATACAAAGTTATAAAATAAACGGTCAATTGCAAGTCATAGACGCGCGCACAGGGTCCCTTACTTTATTTTTGCATAGTACAGTGTACACACGGCTACACATCAAGCTATATATTTCCAGTATAAGCTGTCCTGTCATTCTACGACAAGCCTACACAATGCGAGGTCAGCTTATACTGGAAATGTATAGCTTGATGTGTAGCCGTGTGTACCCTTATGTGGCTATATTCATATGTTTCATCTGTGCATCTATTACTGCTCCGCTTATTACTTTCAATTCAATGGTTTTCTGGAAGAAATCGCTTTCTTTTCATACCATTTTTATTCCTATACAAAAGTTCAGTAGCGATTTATTAGGTATCTGAACGCTTTGTTTAACCATTTCTGCTGTTAAAAAGTATTAAAAATAGTTCCACACAAAGACATAATAATTCCAATAAGGTTTAGGTATAATAATCATTTATTCTCAAAAAGATAACAACTTTGACGACCTCCGTGGTAGGTATGTATTTACAAAAAAAATTTATATAAGTATTCTATCAGTTATCTGGTTCCCATAGTACAAGCTCTGCTTAGTTTGAGGCTAGATAGCGCTGTGTGAAATGTCCAGTAATATTGATTTATTTATTTAATTATCACTTACATGAGAATCAGTACACATAGAAAAATTAATGGAAGTCGTTCGAGTTATGCAGGTAGGTACAAATTAACGCATAAAATAATTAAATAACGCACGAAATAAACCATTTTTAACGACATTTCAAATAAATGAAAATGATATTTATGAATAAAAGAACTTAATGATTTATTGAATGCGACCTCCGTGGTACAGTGGGCGAATAGCCGGCTGAGACGCAGGAGGTAGCGGGTTCGATTCCCGCCGCGAAACAAATGTTTGCATGATCTACAGATATTTGTTCCGGGTCTGGTTGTTTCTCTCTATATATAAGTATATATTTACAAATGTATGTAAGTATTCTATCAGTTATCTGGTTCCCATAGTACAGCTCTGCTTAGTTTGGGGCTAGATAGCGTTGTGAGAAATGTCCAGCAAAATTTATTAAAAAAAAAATTAGACGTAAGTAGTTTGATATGCATATATTTAGACATTTCTGCCTTTCAGTTATCAGGTGAATCGCCACTGAACTTTGTATAGGAATCGAACTACCTTAAATATGTATCTAATATATGTTCATGGTACAATAAAGCGTTGTTCTATTCTATTCTACAAGGTCCAAACTAAATTAACTAACTTGAAGAAGTATTCTTAGTTCATATTAACTACTATTTTTGAGAAAATCGTTCAGAAAAAAAGTTTGTTTCTAGTTTTGTACGCAACACTACCTCGTTTAAAATTACTTAGAAATGTAATATCAACATTCAAGCCAGAACAAAACATATTCTCTAAAAAAATACAACCGGTTTCCTCTTACCAAGATTATGCCCTTGTGACAGACGGACGTGCAAAGCTTAGCTTTTTTTTATACCACTTGGAAATGGAACAAGAATATGACCCACCTCAAAGTGCTAACCATCACCTATAACAAAGTATTGCCTCACAAGTCACGCACCTTAGAAACGTGCCCTATGATGCACTGCCTTGCGTCGATCAACTTGAGGCATACTAAAGCCTCATGTGCCTGTAATTTCACCAGCAACAATACCCTAGAAACCGAAACACAGCAATGATGCTTGGCCGCAGAAATAGGTATGGTTGTAGCATTTCTTGGGCGAGCCTTTTACAAGGAACTCTATTACTCTAATGGTTCTCACTGCCACCAATCGGTTACAGAACCCTAAATGTTTTTTATGTCAATTATGTCAAAACAGGTACGACATACACAGTTAGACGTTTCTTTTGTTATACTGTGTATAGAAGTCAGGTAGAGTCATAAAGTGATACCTATATGCATTATAATGCTTGTTTGTCGGTGTTTCTAGAAATCCAGTAAAAGATAGTGAAAATAAGAGGATTTTGGAGACAATAGCCTTTTTAAGATAGATAAGGTACATGAGCTATTGAAAGTGCTTAGTTAGTTGGAGATTTTAGAAGCTTAAAAAGTATTTTGGATACGTGATTGTTATGGGGTAAGCTAGTTTTAGGGAAAATGAATATTATTAGAAGACTGACGTCTTCCAAACTAAATTATAAAGTCTTCTTCTTCTTAGCGTGTCAATAGTTCTACGTATATTGTGTTAGATATGTACTTGGCTACATTGATGGCGTAGAGACTACAAGACTTAACTAAGATGACTCTTATACCTTGGGAGAAGGGTAGGCTTTTGGTGTGGGACGCCACGTGCGTCGATACCCTTGTGCCATCTCATCTGTCTGGTACAGCAGTTGGGGCTGGTGCGGCGGCAAATTCAACCGAAGATCTCAAGCGGCGCAAATATGGAAGTCTCGACAGAGCTTACGTATTTGAGCCATTTGGGGTCGACACCATGGGGTACCAGAGCCTATCATGTTTTCAAAATCATTTCTGGGCTTATCTGGGTCAATGCATAAGCATTGCTGCAACCAGTGTCTTGGGGGCACTTCCGCCTGGTAGTGATCTGGAGCAGTGGTGGTATCTATAGATCATTTGCAACGGTATTTAGATGATTCAACTGTTTCTTCTGTATTTTATTGTAAATAACTGTATATTCTATAAACTAATTTCTCAATTTGCCATAATCTAATTAAAATCTACACTAATATAATAAAGAGGTAGTTTGAGAGTTTGTTTGGATGTAGGAGGTAATCTTCGGAACTACTAAACTGATTTTGAAAATTATTTCACTAAAAGAAAGCTGATAGAAAAGCGAAGCGTAGGCGTGTGTTAGTGGACTACTTACAATAATAGTATTATCTCGAAAAAATCATCAAGTGACGTAATTTTTTTATGTTATTTGTGGGGAAACAGTCTTACGGCCCACCTGATGGTAAGCGGTCACCATCGCCTATTGACACCGGCAACACCCGGGGTATTGTCGATACGTTCCCTACACTGTAGCAACCTCTTTACATTTCTCTTGAAGCGTGCCATGTCGTAGCCTAATGGGAAAACCTCAGTTGGTAGCTCATTCCACATCTTGCAAGTATGGGGTAGAAAAGATCGCGTGAAGCGTGTGGTGCGCGATACCCAATTGTCGATTATATGTGGAAGAGCTTTATTACGTTGTAACGAGTTTATTACGTTCTCTAACAAATAGGATTTTTTTAGATTAGAATTATTTTTTTTGTATATGTAACATCGCGTTTATCAGCCATAGTAATATAATATCAATTTTGGCTTTAATTCCTTAAAAATGTAATATAAAATGGATTGAAACTCTAACATGACATTTAACTAATGTATGTATTATAAATATTATATACTAGCTGACCTGCCTCCGACTTCGCACGCATGGTAAAAAGTAGCCTGTGTTACTCAGGGATAATGTAGCATTCTAACAGTGAAAGAATTTTTGAAATCGTACCCGTAGTTTTTGAGTTCGTTCGTTACAAACATACACACAAAATACAAAAATACAAATCTTTCCTCTTTATAATATTACTTACTTTATAATATTCATGTTATATATATGTATATATCATAATTTTATATATTATATTTAGATATGTAATTTAATAATTTATTTACGTCTATTTGTATTTTATTTAGGTATTAGTTGCACTCTCCCTTCATCCACATCTTATGTACACTCCTGACTATATCTTTGACATTACTGTATCCTCTCCATCCAAAGGTTGTCTGTAAGAAATCGCATTAAAGCGATAAGACCGCCCATTGTATTTGCTTTGTGTTTTATTTTGTCTGTAATATCTATTTTTTTAATGTGTACAATAAAATGTTTTCATTCATTCATTCATTCATGAAGTTATAGAACAACAAGTTCCAACATTAATTTCATTTAATTTTTACCAAAAACACAAATAAACACGTCGTAAGGAGAATTAAGCAATATTTTTTAATAATCACGGTAAGGGACGCCGATCGCATGTTTATTATATACAACAAACGTATACACACAGCTTCTCATCAAGCTATAAATTTCCAGTATAAGCTGACCTCGCATTGTGTAAGCTTTTCGCAGAATGAGAGATCAGCTTATACTGGAGATGTATAGCTTGATGTGTAGCCGTGTGTACTGTATACGCCCTTCACGTGACAAATTATTTTAAGGTTATTAAACACTTTCTTACGAGAACGAATCAGAAATGAAGAGATAAGTAGACGAACCAAAGTCACCGACATAGAACAAAGGATTAGCGAACTGAAGTGGACAGGGCACGTAGCACGAAGAACTGACGGCCGTTGGGGCAGAAAGGTTCTCCAGTAGAGACCACGCACTGGAAAGCGCAGCGTAAGACGCCCCCCCCCCCCCCCCCCACTAGATGGAAAACGACCTATTAAAGGTTGCTGGGAGCTGTTGGGTGCAGGCTGCATAAGATCAACCGTGATCAGGAAATCTATGGGGGAGTGATGATGATGATGATGAAACACTCTCTTCGATATAAAGTATAGGTATATTTTTATTTGCAGATTAAGAGTAGCGCGCGTTTACCATCCTCTCCGAATCAGCCTTAATATAATAATATAATATTGCTGGACATTTCACACAGCGCTATCTAGCCCCAAACTAAGCCGAGCTTGTACTATGGAAACCAGATAACTGATAGAATACATATATAGGTAACTTTTTTTTTTGTAAATACATACTTATAAAATATAGAGAAACGACCAGACCCGGAACAAATATGAACATATAGATCATGCAAACATTTGTTCCGCGGCGAGAATCGAACCCGCTACATCCTGCGTCTCAGCCGGCTTTTCGCCTACTGCACCACGGAGGTCGTCTATATTAGACTAGTTGACTTGCCCTAGCTTCAATTCTTCAAAGCTTCAGCTTAATAACAAAATACAATGTAGCCTATAGCACTCAGGGATAATGTAGCTTTCTATCAGTGTAATAACTTTCAGAATCGGATCAGTAGTTCCTGAGATTACCGACGTAAAAAACAGTAAAACTGACATAGAAAGAAACCCAATTAGCTTTCTATTTCAAAATAACCGCGTCCAAATCGGTCCATCCGCTTGGGAATGACGCCATAGACAGACAGACATAGGCGTCAAAAGTATTGTATCGCATATATTATATACGGGTATTTATCACGTATGTACCTTTATTATTTATTATCCCGATACTTGCTGTTTATAAGATAGACTGTAGCTGTGGCTGCTCTTACATCGAGCAAACGTACCATTGCCGAGCGTGTCAAAGAGCATATCGCAGCTGTCAAAAATCGCCAGGTAAACAAGTCAACGATAGCAGAGCATCTGGTAGACACGGGACCTAATCATTGGATTGAACTTCATGATTCTAAGGTTTTCTCTAGTGAAATAAACAAGAAAGCAAGAAAGAAAGTACATTAGTCGGCTGAGACGCAGGAGGTAGCGGGTTCGATTCCCGCTGCGGAACAAAAGTTTGCGGAGTGACTTGTGAACGAGAAACCCAACACCACCTTGGGACTGTTGGTCGCCCTCCCGGTAGTATAGTAGGTTACCAGACTTAAGGGATATCGTGTCCTCGCCCTCTCTACGGACTTCTGATAACCCCAAAATGTCCCAGTGTAATCTACTAATTTCTTCTTCCAGCTCAACAATCTTTTCGTCTGTCCTCAAAGTGCGGATGTTGTGTGTTACCAGGGCCAGTGTTCGTCGTAAGGTTTGGTAGCCGATCGTCTCCCGGGGATTCTTAGCACCCCTGGCCCCACCGTTACCATGACTGCTACCGTAGCCAGGATTAGCGGGGCCGCCGGGGACTCGGGGCCTGGTTTTATGTAGCAATATTATGAGGGGGTTGTCGCCACGCTTGGCAGGCGGGTTGGCGAGCGCAGTATAGGTATTGAAAACACGAAAAGACGCTGCTGCCCATCTTTCGGAGGTATCCCTTAGCAGACTCCTACTGCATCCACGGGCAAGAGCGGAGAGGCAACATTCTACTGCCGGCGCCCCACGGCGATTCCAAAGATATCAGTCAAGTAATAAATATCTGTTTTACAATTGTTCAGATTTTCTTTCAAATTCGGATCTTTTTCTTGTAAAAACTCCAACACAGATTCAAAAATGCCTGAAAATATTTCTAAGCAAGAGCCTCTTGATAGCCAGCGAACTTCAGTGTGCAGAAGTAATCAAGTAAAGACTTCGTCTTTTTCCTCACATAGCTGAGCAAATAACCGAGAGTTCAAAGGATTGCTTCGAATCTTGTTGATAGCATTTATTACATATTGTAAAGACTTATGCAATCTAGGACTCAGCTTTTTTGCTACTAAATGCTGCCTGTGAATCACGCAGTGAATGACCAGTACATCAGGCAGTTGTCGCTTTAAGTGAGCTATAAAACCACGATGACGACCAACCATAGACGGTGCACCATCAGTCGCAACAGAAACAATGTTTTTCCATGGAATAGCTTTGTCAGTAAAAAAATGTTCCACGGCCTGAAAAATCGATTCTCCTCTGGTATCAGTCTCTAAATATGTAGCAAAAAGCAGTTCTTGGAACATATTTTCATCTTTGATATATCGAACATATCCTAACAACAGAGCTTCATTGCCGGGTAATGTAGACTCGTCCAACTGGAAAGAGAATCTGTTGGTCTGTAAGAACTTGCATAAAATGTTTTCCACATCCCGTCCCATCTCGTCTATGCGTCTCTGATCGGTGTTATTGTAGGTATTCTCTTTAAAATATCATGTGCGGGTTTGTGCAATACATTGTTAAGGACCTCCGCAATGGCTGGTAAGATAAGCTGCTCTCTAATTGTGTGAGGTTTCCCCGACTTCGCTATTAGTAAAGATATATTATAGGACGCTCGTATACCATCATCGTCTTTAATAGATGATGACGCAAACATCGATCTTATGGATGGTCTTTTGTCTAGTTTTTCTTTAAGTGCTTGAAAAAATGACAAGGACTTACTTTTTTGTCAGCATGTACTCTTGATAAGTGGTCATCCATTTTTAAAGGCTTCATAGCATCGTTACTAAATACTTTTTCACATATGAGATACATCGGCAAGTGTTGATTTGATGGAGATGCAATAAATCCGAACTTTAAGTAGTCCAAACTGTATTGTCTGCATTTTTTTTTCGTGTCCGCCATCATAAAACTCAGTAATCCTGCAAATAAAAAAATAAGAAACTACCTAAATAAAAAACAATAATAAAATATAATTTACTGGTAATTTTTTACAATTGAAACAACTGAGGAAACTGCAAACTGTTGCAAACAATCTACACATAGCTCAACTGATCACTATCACACAGTGGGGCAATGCAGACAGCGTCCCCAAGACGCTGGCTGCATTGCCCAACTGTATGGCAATGCTGATGCGCTGTGCCGGATAAAAACTGTTTGGTACTTACCCTGTTAATTTTTCATAAACTGCAGATATTGTATGGTTACGCTATTAACTCGCGTAGGGAGCTCAGCATTTTGTAAATTCTTTTTCAATCACTTTACTTCACTTAATTTAGCTATGTTATAACTTTGTAATCTCTTGAAATAAATAAGTTATTATCGTTCAAGCTCCAACGAATTTCAAAACGCAAATGAACTTTCAACCTAAGTGCAAGCTCGTTAAATAATAAAATATCGGGAACATGTTTGGACTTGCAACTTGATCATGAATTCGTTCGTATTTAATAGCGTAAGCGTCAAATAGAGAGCAAGTCAAAACGCGCCTGAAAGACGTACGCTCGAACTCATTATCTTGCACAAACTTGTCCACACTGACTTGCCGAGTTTTTCATCTTGTACGAACTTGAGACTTTACATTAATACAAAAATGCTATTTCCTACAAAAATATTAATTATTCTTAGTACACGTAACACAACATAAACAATACAGTACCTACCTACCTATCTTGAAAGATTTAAATAAGAACTTGTGTTAATTAAATAGGGGTCGATTTTTAGACCTCGTCGACCCCCAAAATCAGTTTTCGTTTATGTCGACCCCTAGAACTTTGGAGAACTTTGGGAATCCCTGCTATAGACTCAACGTCGTGGAACCCGGTGATTATTATGTGTGCGCGTCGTGATCGGTCGCCTCAGTGCGTAGATACGGTTAGTGTAGTGTGTCGTAATATGAACGAAGATATTTATTATTCTGAAGACCAAGTGAGGGTAGTTGCTGCAGCTGCCATCACTTCTCGACGGTAGCTCCAAGTACTCCAGTCCGCCCGTGACTACGGCTGTTGCAACTAATAAATACCCGGTTCAATCAGTAGTTATAGGCGTCAAACTTATAACAACATTATTTTTGCGTCGGAGATTAAAAATCAGACAGCAGCTAATTTTCAATCATACTAACGCGAAAGTTTGTATGTATGGATGTTTGTTACTCTTTCAAGCCGGAACGGCTGAACTGATTGCGATGAAATTTGGTATGTACGTAGATCATAACCTGGATTAACTTATAGGCTACTTTTTATTGGCAAACCACGCGTGCGAAGCCGTGGATTGGTCAGCTAGTATAAGATAAATATGTATGTCAAAATTATTTATTAAAATTTGCATTGAGCTACCCCTCAAAATAAAATCAGCCCTTAATTTTAAAATAGCATTTTTTGTAACCTATTTAAGCTTGTACGAATGTAAGTAACAATTAAGTTTACCCCAATTTCTTTATCGGTCAATCAATCAATGTTAGCGCCCACTGACCGACAATTATTGGCCACCACTCACACCGAATCTCGAATTTTACCTATCTATTCCATCCATTTAAATCTGCTATTGCATAACTTAATACATAATATAATTTATTTTCTTATGTACACACGGCACACGGCTATACATCAAGCTATACATTTCCAGTATAAGCTGGCCTCGCATTGTGTAGGCTTTTCGTAGAATGAGAGGTCAGCTTATACTGGAATTGTGTAGCTTGATATGTAGCCGTGTGTACAAGTTCGGAAGAGAACTAACCCACAACACAGGTTTTTCCTAGGGTGCTTAGGGAACTATTTAAGTGAGACTATAACTATGTAATTTTCAAATCCTTTACATTAGTTTTATTTTGTTTTAGCATGCTAAGTTTATTTATAGTATATATATTATTGTATCATGTACTGAATAAAGATTTATAATTTTATTATTACTAGTGGTTCGCCCCGAACTGAGATCTCGCGAGTCTCCCAAAACAAAACAAAATATTCTTACGCAACGATACCTAAACGTATTTAGTGGCTAAATGTGATTTAAGGAGTTGTCAAATAATACAAATACATACAATTTAAACATGTTTAGTAGCTAAATACGTTTAGGGATCAATATGCAAGACGGCATCTTTGATTATTAAAATAGTGCTACGAAATGAGGAACCATTAACTTGACCTACAGTTTCATTCAAATTACAGGTAACAGGAGTTCATGCAAAATGGATGTATTTTTTGGGGTACAAATTAGTTATTTTGGATTTCAGAATTGTCTATATTTGTGTTACTAAAGCTACACGCATACCAAATTTCCGCACTGTGGGGTCACTGGTGTAGGTACCTTGTGAACTTCGTCAAAGTTCAGTTTTTATTATGCACAATAACTTAAAAACTACAAAGTTTAAATTAAAAATGGGGTCGAAATGAAAACACAAAACCTTTTATTAGTCATGCCACTTGACCGTATAGTCCCATTTTGTTTTTTTTTTACCACTCTTGAACCCCAATATCTCAACCCCCCCATTGATAGCTGATTTAGTCACACCAAAATTGTGCCATCGCTACCTACCTATATACCAAGTTTCACGAAGATCGGATAAACGCTTCGAAAGTTATCCTCGGACAAACAAACATACACACGTATAACGTCGATTTGCCCAAATTGATTTAGAGATCTCGCTTCGCTCGATCAATAATTATATCAGAGATTAATATAACTATGTATATAACCTATAACTCCCTCTCAACTTCCGTTCGCACTTTTTATAACGCATTCACCAGCTTACTCCCCAAATCAAGCGTGCGTAAAGAAGTTTTTCTTCAAAAATACCAGCCCTGTATCGCGTATTTTTGACCACCCCGTCCGGTGTAATTGTGTCCGCTTTTAATCGAGGGTTAAACCATAGTTTGGGCGAGTTTAATGGGCCGGTGTAACTCATGTTGTGTTTATGAGTCAAGTGGACGTAATGGTGCAACCCGCCCGATTAGTTAGTGGTATCGTCAGCTTAATAGCTGTAGTCAGGTAATTATTACGTGAGTGATAATGATAAGTTACTGTACTCTGTGATCATTTTTTATGGATAACTAGCTTCCGCCAGTGGCTTCTCACGCGTTCTTTGTCAAATAAAAGTAGCCAATGCGTTAATCCAGGTTATAAACTACCTACATACCAAATTTCATCGAATTCGGTTCAGCCGTTACGACGTGATTGAGTAACAAACAATTAAATAAACAAACATCCAAACTTTCGCATTTATAATATTAGTGTGATCAAGAAAAGAAGAAATCTTGTTAAAATAATATGTAATAAACGAAGCCCGGCTTGCACAACGATCCTTAAACGTATTTAGCGACTAAACATGTTGTACTTAGAAAACTTTCGTGATCTATTTTAATCATTCACTGCAAGTGCGAGGCGAGACGTAGTTCGGAGCGGATCGCACTCACCCTGATGAAGGTTCACGAATTGAACCGAAACATTGTCGGTCGAAACACCGATAAAACGGTACTTGATAAATCCCGTATTTCTAATAATGATGTTTAAATTTGACGTATGATTTAAAAACTCTCTTAAACATATTTAGGCACTAGGTAAATACGATTTGGCATAGTTGCGCAACTCGCCCTTATTTCTAAAAAAAAACGAGTGTGCTTTGACCCATACGACGGAAGTAAAGCTTTTTTTTTCAAAATATTAATTTATAAAATTATTCTAGAACGAAATGAAATTACGAAAAATAATCAAGAAATCACCGTTCGCGTAACGCTAGCAAACTGGCAAACGAACTACTGAGTGAGATAAATATATATTTCATGCACTGGCTATGAGAGGAAGAGAGAAAGAAAGTCACACTGTAGGAGCAAAAGAGAGCAGTGCGTGTGCACTGCTCTCTCTTGCTCCTACAGTGTGATACAGACAATAGACCTGCACTGTGTCTTACATATATGAAACGTAACTGGCTATGAAAGAGAGAAAGAAAATGTGTGCTCGCACCTCTCTCTCTTGCCCTACAGTATACGAAACATAACTCTCTCTCTCTTTCTATCTTCACTAACTTATATCTCCCTCTCAACTTCCGTTCGCCTCTACCGATCACACTTAACGCTCTCGTCACGCATTCACCAGCTTACTCCCCAAGTCAAGCGTGTGTAAAGAAGTTTTACTCCAAAAACAAAACATCACAATTAACAATTTATCCTGTAACAGTTAGTTCTTGTCTATTTTTGTATAAAATTCCATAACAGCAAGTCATTAAAACTCGCGTGTAGAACCAACACCACGTGACCCAGACACAACCCGAGAAAATGGTAATGCCTACGATGATTATCGCAACGCGTTATTTTCACCAGTAAAAGTAACCCTTGAACAGTTATCTGATAACTTTCCTACCAGCATAAACTGATCTCCACATCCCTACGGAAATTCCCTAACGTTCGGAACTTTGATGAGTGTAAAACTACTAGGGGTCATGAGATAATGGTAAGTAAAGTCATGCGACGTTTGAAATACGTGTTGTGACGTCACATTCATGTCAGCCAATCCATTAGTGGTCTTATCTTATGTTACGGATTGGTGTTGGTAGAAGGCCTGCGTAGACCTGCGTTTATTGGTGGGGACATAATATGGCTTAGGATAATTTGCCCAGCGATGCCTAAACGTATTTACTGGCTAAACTTGATTTAGCTAGAGAGTTGTCAAATCATACAACTACGTCTAATTTAAACATGTTTAGGGATCGTTATGCAAGCCGGGCTTAGTTCCTAAATATGTTGACAGGTGTCAAATAGTATCAATAAACTACAAAACCAAATTATTACAACATTGGAACATCATCTGAAATATTGATCCGGGATTAACTAGTGTTTCGAATACCAATTTCAACTGACTAGATACCACCATAGCCATACCTATTTCTGCCGCTAATCAGCATTGCTGTGTTTCGTGAAGGGTATGGTTGCCGGTGAAATTACACGCATATGAGACTGTACACCTGTATGCCTCGAGTTGATGGAAGCAGAGCAGTGCATCTTAGGGCACAGGCTAACGTGCGTGACCTACAAGGCAATTGTTATAGGCGATGGTTACCACTTAACATCAGGAGGGCCTTAAGCTTGTCCCATCTCTATGTATTACTCGTGCGCGATAACTTGGGACCTGCTAGGAATGCGACTCCCCGACCGCTTCCCCTGCACTTCCCCGATGGCGCCCGTATTGTACCGTTCGCATCACTATTTTTTACTAGGGTTTTTAGTCTCGTACTGGCCTACGTCACGTAACGACGCACTCTGGAATTCTTTTAGTTTTCGTTTGTGTTATTGTTTTGTTGTCTGAAAAAAAGAAGTCAACCATGTGGACAGGCTTCGACAAAAGTATTGGGACGATGACCTCTTACAAGAGACGAATGAATCGCAATTAATTGTCAATTTATCGGATACCTCTTCGTCAAGTGATTATAGTGAGACTGAGGACGAAGAACAACCTCTAGAAGGCATAAATCCACTAAGTAGTGACGAAGATGAGATAATGTAAATAATAGATAAAATAAATGTATAAACTTAAACATTGTATTTTTATTTTATTCAAATAGTGTAAAAAAGATTAGATAAAAAGCAGCGTCCTCCCTGAGTAACATAATAAATTAGGTTAAAAAAAACAAAGACGAAGCCGCGGGCGGCTGCTTGTTATGTTCGCTTTTTTGCGGGCGGTACAAACACGCCAATATGACGTCACCGCGCTCAGGTCCCAACTTATCGCGCACGGGTAATACCTAGTGTAAAAATTATAAATCAATGCTTTTAATTCATGGTAGTTATTCCGTTCCAGTCAAAAATATAGACTAAGGGGTCTTCCTTTAATCACGTAAGGGTTTTTTGTTTTTTTTTCATTTTTACCCCGCCCCCCTCCCCCTCCCCCCCCCCCCCCTCCCCCCAACATCCACCACGTGTATTTTTATATAAAAATATCTGTTTTAATGAAAATTATCATAAATTCAGATTTTGAAATCCCGGTCGCGCAGTAGACAGTTTTCTGAACGCTAAATAAATGAATTGATGGACATTTCACACAGCGCTATCTAGCTCCAAACTTAGCAGAGCTTGTACTATGGGAACCAGTTAATAGAACACGTACATATATGTATACTTTTTTTAATATCGTTGTTATGTTGATTTTTAGACATAAATTCGGCCGCTCAGGATTTCACGCGATTGCGTCGAAAATATTGTGTCCACAAAGACTAATCGCAGGCCACAAAGACGAGCGGCACAAACGCGTATTTCGAAGGACAACCCACGTGACAGAATTTACAAAATATAACATCAGGCAGTATTTATTTTTTTTTTTTTACAAGTATTTGAGATTTATTGAATATTTGATTAAAAGTGATAAAAAATAATGGTTGCTATTACATGATAGGTAATATATTTAGAAGTTATAAGATATTTTTACGTTTTGTATAATCGTATACTTTTTTCGTAATATTACATTACAGCGGGAGACACTGGTGATTTGTATGAAATACACTTCTGTCACGCGGATTTACAACTCTGTAACGTACTGTTTATAATTAAATTATTCAATACATATGTTATTTAATCGTTCACAGCCATTATGTGTAGTTTTTGTAATTGTAATTTCACTGTAATTTCACTTTTTTATTTCACTGACTGGTGGAGAGACCGTTTTTATAGGTTAAAAAGAAGAACGACCCATATACGTGATTGTCACTACATCCCGTCCCATCGTGGATCAATCGCGATGTTATTCCAACCCCCCCATGTTCGAACCTCACGTGATTAAGGACAACCTCTACCTGTTCACTTATCGTGCTTACGCACGAATAACGGTAAAGAGCCTAACATTAAGTTATTAGGCGAAGGCATTATGAGATTACTCACATTTCTTACAATTATGAATAGACCCTCGCTATTGTCTGATTCGTGTGTATGAAACAATGCTTATGTACCTGGGTTTTGCCAACATACACCGTACGTTCTGGGAAAAGATGGTTGTAAAGTTTGGGTTAGGACCAAATGCTTTTTTAGCTCATGTCTGGTTTGACTAAGTGTTTTTAAAGATGAGTTATGTTATGTATGATACAAACTATTTTAATATTGAATTGAAATAAGCTTTTACTAAACTGACTGGATTAACGACCTTTGTGGCGCAGTGGGCGAATCCCCGCTACGGCACAAATGTTTGCATGTTCTACAAATATTTGTCTCTAGTTTGGGTATTTTTCTTTAAATTATAAATTAGTATTTACAAAACAAATATATACTTAAGTGCTCTATCAGTTATCTGGTTCCCATAGTAAAGGCTTTGCTTAGTTTGGCGCTAGATAGCGCTGTGTGAAATGTCCAGCGTTATGTATTTAGAATAACCACAGTAAATAAGTAAACGGTGAATGTTCTGAAGAGCTGTTCAATTTAATCTCTGCTTTCCACTTCTACCATCGAACCTCCCGCAACCGGCAACGAGCTCACCCAAATATTGTAGATGCGTGGAAGTCTCACACGGTGCGTTTCACCTGCTCGTTTCTTCCACGCACCTGCAACATGTGGAATGACCTTCCTCCGGAGGTTTTTCCGGTGGGCTTCAAAATTAACGCCTTCAAGAGAGGTGTAAATGGGGTATTAAGTGGTAGGCAACGCGACTGCAGTACCACGAGTGCTGCAGGAGTTTATAGGCGGCGGTGACCACTTAACATCAGGAGGCCCGTCAGCTTGTGTGCCTACAAGTTCAATATAAAAAAGTAACTGACGACCTCCGTGGCGCTGTGGACGAATGTGGCTGAGACGCAAGAGGTTCAATTCCGCGGAACAAATGTTTGCAAAATCTACAGATATTTGCTCCTGATCTCGTTCTTTATATCTAACTCTCGAATCCCGCCGCAAAGTTGCAAGCCTATCGATCTCGTAAAAGATTACAGAATACATTTTGGGGAATGTTCCCAGCAACTATACGATCTAATCCCACCATCCCTCTTCAATCAAAGGACAAGCAGGCGCCCGGCTCAGTACCATCCGTACCTAGTTGATATAGTACCCATCCGCACACACCGTTTTGATTCTACGTTCTTGATGCGAACAGCTAAGGTATGGAACACTTAACCGTCGTCTGTTTTTCCTAATAAATACGATCCGGGCGTCTTTAAGGTAAGAGTGAATAGGTTTCTTCTAGATCTTCGTGCAACATCTTAGACCACATCATCGCTTACCATCAGGTGAGATTGTGATCAAACGAAGTTCTATCACGTTAAAAAAAATGGTGACGGGTGATGAGCCGCTGTTAATTCATGCAACTTTATAAAGTACATGTGTCACAAGCGGTTTGAATACTGTATTGTCTTGGTTGTGTGAGTTAGTACTAGCGCATGCAAACAGGTTATCCAAATTCGGTAATATACTGGTAATCGCCTCATTTTCTCCAGCGATAAATATCGAAACATTCCGATAAAAGTACCGATAAACGATACATTTTAGATTTTATGCAATCGTTCCCTCAATCGCTCCCGCGAGTCATAATTTGAAATTCGCGCGTGCAAGTTGTGACTATCGCTCTCTCGGTCGCTCTTCCAATCTTCTATAACCGGCACGAGTGCGCCGGCCGCAACGCGCGTAAGAACTTGTCTAGCTAGTTTGTTCATTCAGCACGGTTTTCAGTGAGGATTCAGGAAAACTAACTGAACTTCAGTTATCTAGAATAACATTCTCAATTATCGATCTCATTTTATACACTGTTAGAAGAATAACTTTTTAGTTAGGTAATATACTCTATCGGACATAGTACCTCTCTCTTCGGGCATAATGAAATTGACAGACAACTGTGAGGTACTCAACTCTAATCTTGTGGGCAATCGCGCTAATTTTAAACGGTAATACCAAAACAAAACCAAAACCAAATACGATACGTATCACGCTAACTATTTGAACGTATACGAATCGGCACAACTTACGGAGGCCTATACTCAACAATGATAATAAGAATGATGATAAGAATTGGCTATTCTTTGGAAGATACGTTGTTGTAGCGTACGATCCAACTTTATAAGTCGTGCAAATTGTTTTGTTTGAATGTAGGCGTGGGCGTGCCCACGCCCACGCCCACGCCCACGCCCACGCCCACGCCCACGCCCACGCCCACGCCCACGCCCACACCCACGCCCACGCCCACGCCCACGCCCACGCCCACGCCCACGCCCACGCCCACGCCCACGCCCACGCCCACGCCCACGCCCACGCCCACGCCCACGCCCACGCCCACGCCCACGCCCACGCCCACGCCCACGCCCACGCCCACGCCCACGCCCACGCCCACGCCCACGCCCACGCCCACGCCCACGCCCACGCCCACGCCCACGCCCACGCCCACGCACACGCCCACGCCCACGCCCACGCCCACGCCCACGCCCACGCGCACGCCCACGCCCACGCCCACGCTCACGCCCACGCCCACGCCCACGCGCACGCCCACGCCCACGCCCACGCCCACGCCCACGCCCACGCCCACGCCCACGCCCACGCCCACGCCCACGCCCACGCCCACGCCCACGCCCACGCCCACGCCCACGCCCACGCCCACGCCCACGCCCACGCCCACGCCCACGCCCACGCCCACGCCCACGCCCACGCCCACGCCCACGCCCACGCCCACGCCCACGCCCACGCCCACGCCCACGCCCACGCCCACGCCCACGCCCACGCCCACGCCCACGCCCACGCCCACGCCCACGCCCACGCCCACGCCCACGCCCACGCCCACGCCCACGCCCACGCCCACGCCCACGCCCACGCCCACGCCCACGCCCACGCCCACGCCCACGCCCACGCCCACGCCCACGCCCACGCCCACGCTTACGCTCACGCCCACGCCCACGCCCACGCCCACGCCCACGCCCACGCCCACGCCCACGCCCACGCCCACGTCCACACGAAACTAGCTAGTTAGTTTTCTGTACTCTACTTGTGCAGATCAGAACGGACTTACCTAAAGTAAAAAGTCTATAAGATTAAGTTTTTGAAACGAATAACGATAATTTCTCTATTTTCATAAACACTCTCGTATCGAATATTGGCTGCTCATTACACCACCTGTACGCAGATGACGTCCAACTATACCCGAGTTTTGAACCCGTTCTGGTGGTACGTGGTATTGAAAACCTTACCAATGACCTTGGTGCTGTGTATAGGTGGACCCAGAAGTATGAAATACCGATAAACGGTACTTATAATACCCCGTATTTATAATAAGGATTTTCCCTATATACCTAGTCAGGTCATAAATTCTATCACAAGTTTAATATAAAATAATTGAAACAAGTTTATTCATTATGTAACCATTTATATACCAAAATGAACTTAACAAAACATAGATTCTTATGACACTAAAGTTTATTCAAAATGACCTCCGTGATTTTGAATACAGGCCAGTCGTCTATCGCAGCACGAACGAGGTCCATATCAATATCGGCGGCTGCCTTAATCAAGGATGTCTTGAGTGACTCCAAATTGGGATGAGGCTTTGAGCACGCCTTTTCCTCCAAGTGTTGCCATATCTTGTAATCTAACGGATTCAAATCTGAACTGGAGGAGAGCCAGTCTTCGTGCCGGATGAAGTCGATTTCACGCGCCGCCAGCCAGTCTTGTGTGCTCTTCGCTCTATGAGCTGGCACCGAATCTTGTTGGAATACCCAATGCCTGTTATTGAACATGGTATGAGAAACAGGATCCACAAGGTTCGTCAGGACTGTATTTTGATACACAACTGCATTCGTTTTTACACCTTTCTCACAAAAATGTACCTCTGTTAAGCCCCAATAAGAAACTCCCAACCATACCATGAGCGAGGATGGAAAATGACCTCGTTGGACACGCGGAATACGGTTGCTCGCTTCTTCACTACTGTGTGCGTACACCTTATCATTTTGTTTGTTGTAGCTCTCTTCTACGGCAAAAATTTTTTTATCCGAAAAAAGAATTTCCCGATTTTTTTTTCCCGCGTACCGCTTTCAACAAAGCGCGGCATCTCTTCAGTCTCAGGTCCATTAGACGAGCATTCAAACGATGTCCTGTTTTTCTTCGATATGCCCGAAGCCCTAAGTCTTCATTTAACACCCTTTTCACCGTGGTTCTGCTTAACCCCATCTGAAGGGCCAACAGTTTCTGCTTACGTTTGGGAATTCTTTGAATTCGCGCCTTCACAGCTTTTATCACTGCTGGAGTCCTAACAGACCGAGGGCGACCACTTCTTGGCCTGTCATCTACACTAAAGTCTTAATTGTATCGTTTGATGGTGCGATAAACGAATCTTTTGGTTATATTCAAATTTTTCAGTATGTCAAAAAATTGAATTGGCGCGTAACCGCAACGATGCAACGCGGTCTTCTTTAAGCGTCCACTCCATATTTAAAAATGAGTAAAATTCTAAAAAGTATACAATTTTTATTTTCATGAACAATTCGAAATTCGAATTCTATAAACTTTTTTGTGGCCAGCATTCTAAAAGAAAAGTTTTTACTGTGTGACAATACTTATGACTTGACTAGGTATTATGTTTTATCGCCTTGCCAGAGTCTGTGTTTCCTGATAGCTATAACGTTCCTGATAACTATCTTTATGTCGCGAGTGAATAGGTTTCTTTTAGGCAAGCGTGTACCATCGTAGACTGCATCACCGCTTACTATCAGGCGAGATCGTGGTCAAACGCAAGCCTATAATGTATTAAAAAAATCTTTGACGTTTTGTCATCGAAGACGAAATTTAACAATTGATGGTCTTATCACTCATCTAGCAGACAATCTTAGGATAGAATGGATTGTATGAATTATACCTCTATTATCGATCCACTTTTTACACAATTTTTCACTTCACCTATTATCTCAATTATAACAGACTTCAGAATCTTTCAATCTAATAGATTCCAGTAGGTATGTATTTATCCCAAGTTCCGTGACGTCATTGTTTACAACAGTGCCAATTAGTGCAACTTCCTAGTGGAAGTTCCGCTTATAAATTAGTCGTAGTTTTCTGGTTGCGAAGTGTGTAACAATGTTATGGCGTCCAACTTTATACCTGGTTATAAATTTGTAACAAATTTGTAAATTTGCGATGTTTATGGACCTAGTGCAGTGTCTGTGAGAGTAGCACAAATTTGGTTTAAGCGTTTTCAATCCGGAAATTTTGATGTCAAAGATGCACGTCGCTCTGGTCGCCCTATTACGGATAAAACTGATGCCATTTTTTAAAAAGTGGAGCAAGATCGGCATATCAGTAGTTACGACGTAGCTGAAGAACTGGGAATCGACCACAAAAAAGTTTTGGCGCATTTGAAAATAACTGGGTACTCAAAAAAGCTCGATATTTGGGTACCGCACGAGCTCACTGAAAGAAACCTAATGAACCGTGTACTCATTTGTGATTCTTTATTACGACGTAATGAAACCGAACCATTTTTGAAGAAACTGATAACTGGTGCTGAAAAGTGGATCACGTACGACAAGAACGTGCGAAAAAGGTCGTGGTCAAAGGCTGGTCAGGCTTCACAGACTGTGGCGAAACCCGGGTTAACTCGCAACAAGGTGATGCTGTGTGTGGTGGGATTGGAAGGGCATTATTTATTATGAGCTGTTACCACCATCGATTCTGAACTCTACTGCGAACAACTGATGAGATTAATGCAAGAAGTGGAGAGAAAGCGGCCGGAATTAATCAACAGAAGGGGTGTGGTTTTTCATCATGATAACGCTAGACCTCACACATCTTTAGCCACTCAGCAAAAATTAAGAGAGTTTGCCTGGGAGGTGTTAATGCATCCGCCGTATAGTCCTGACTTTGCACCTTCAGATTTCTACCTGTTTCGGTCTCTTCAGAATTCTTTAGGCAGTGTCAGGTTACCATAACGAGAGGACTGCCAAAACTACTTGTCGCGGTATTTTGATCAGAAGCCCTAAAATTTCTATAGCAATGGGATCATGCCCTACCTTCAAGATGCCAAAAAGTTATCGAACAAAATGGTACTTACATACTTTAATTAAATGTAAATAAACTATATTACAAAATGTTTTGTGTTTTTTTTAAAAATGCGAAGAAACTTTTTCCCCAATCTAATATTATAACAAGCTGACCAATCCGTGGCTTCCCACGCGTGGTTTTATTATGTTATTCTATTATGATCTACGTACATACCAAATTTCATCGCAATCGGTTCAGCCGTTCGGTAGCCTTATTACCTAAGCCAAATTGCTGTCGATTCGCTATCGCTAGTCAGGCCATCCCTTTCACACGTGAGCTACGTGCTGTACGTGTGAAAGGGATGCCTTGACTAGCGATAGCGACGCGAGAGCAATTTAGCATTGTTAATAAGGGGGTCGGCGTGAAAGAGTAACAAACATCCATACATCCATACATACAAACTTTCGCGTTTATAATATTAGTAGGAAGTAGGATTACGTATTAACAAAAAAAAGGATATATGTATACGTAATATATCAGTTATCTGGTTCTCAGTTACAAGCTTTGCTTAATTTGGGCTAGATAGCGTTATGAGAAATGTCCAGCATATATTGCGTGCTATATTAGTATATTATATACATTTTAATACAATAATAATATTAATATTTATAAAAAATAATATAGCTCACGACTTGTTATCATAAATCCCCAAAAATCTTCAGATCTCTTACTCAATACACAGACCTCTAAATACCACCTTGTGGGATAATTTCATGAACTATCCCACAACGGGGTATTCAGAGGCAAGTCCAAACATTTCATTTGATGTATAGCCGTGACGATGGGCTTGCAGCCACCAAGTTGCAGGTTGCAAGCTCATCGATATAAAGAATTTTTAAATTTCTTCTTTTACCTACTAAATAGGCAGGTTTTAGCAATACTCATATATTTTTATTAGATTTGATTAGAAAATTAATTATTGCACTAATTATATAATACATAGGCGAACTTATTACTGATTAGCATTTTCTTCCAGCTAACCTTTGTGTAGTGTAGATTAAGTGGTAGAGCCATAAAAAAGAAATTATCTTTAATAGATATTTATTGATGTTAAAATCTCCAACTAAAACAATAAAAAATTCAAAGCTCAAAATATCATAGCTTCATAACAGAAACAAGTGAAGCCCGTAATTTCAAATCCCAAGCCTTGCTTGAAACGATATGTTCTGACGGACAGACAATTAAGAACTCCACTAATAGTCTTACGTTTTGGGCTGTTTCGCAAAAAATACACGAAAACACAACTCATCAAAGTTGTCGAAACAAAACAACGAGGAAGTTGGTTAACTAACATAACTGGTAGGGACGAGGTATATGTTTTTTGGTTGTATTTTTGGAAGTTTCGAGAACCCCATAATTAATCTTAGGACTCCCAGCTAACTCGATATTGATCAATAACAAAATTAACATAATCTTTTTTTTAATTTATTTATTAACAAATAAAAACGCCAACAGCATACTTAATATTACTTATTAATTACACACATTGAAATTTTTAAATTTTAATGTATTTTTTCACCAAACTTTTGTTCAAATGAAAACATTATACAATAAAATACAGAAGAAACAGTTGAATCATCTAAAGACCGTTACAAACGATCTATAGATAAATCTTTTTTCATCACTGATGCTCTAAAAATGGGGCATTGTTAGCTCGATACCCGACGCGTAAATAGGTTTTACGCCCCTATTGTCATAAGTAAATTTGAAACTAGGATGAGGATCATTGCATTTATAATATACTAAAATGAAAAACAACCTCCATGTCAGATCCTTACTCCTATTAAATAAAAGAGGCCATCGTTTCATCATCATCATGGTACGCTTTTTGCCTGTGTTCTGCGCTGTTCGAACCCACATACGAGTACGACTTGCGATTTTTATAATGTCGTCGACCCATCTTGCTGTTGGACAACCTGCGTTCCTGGTTCCTTCTCGGGGCCACCACTCAGTCAGCACCCTGCTCCACCTGTCATCACCGCACCTGGTCACATGTCCTGCCCAACTCCATTTCAGTCCCAATATACGCTTGCTAACGTCTTGAACTTTAGTCCGCTTGCGAATTTCGGTATTGAAGACTCGGTCTAGCAGTGTGATGCCGAGCATAGCCATAATTAGGTAGTAAAAAGAACAATGGATACCGGGACCGCATATTTTCTTTGCACCCAAGATATGTTGGCGTACGAGCGAGCGAGGACGCTATGAGTCCTTTCATTCTACGAAAAGCCTACACAATGCGAGGTCAGCTTATACTGGAAATGTATAGCTTGATATGTAGCCGTGTGTACTATCAATACAGTATTTGACAGGTTAAGGCACGAGCGACAAATATGGACAAGACTAGGGTTGCCATTAAAAATGATCCCTCCATTTTGAAATTGTAGGGTGGTCTAGCAAGGGCGCGTACAATGCCTGATTTTCAGAAAAAAACCTGGTAAAAATAAAAAGTAGCTTTAGTTTAAACTTAATTGAATAAATGTTAAGTCGTATTTTAAGAAGACAGTATTTAAAAAAAATCACTTCTGCTTGTAAGCCGCAGCAATCGCGCGCGACATTCAAACAAATCTGTCTCAGATCAATAAGAACCGCACGCCTGTAGCCTTAAAATACGGCAAATGCTTGTTTTAAGATAACCTTAAACTTGACGAGATTTTACTTATATTCCCACAGATAACACGATTATACAGCCAGAACTACCACCTACAAACCGCACTACCCTAAAGCGAGTCTCATAAAAACACTTCCTAAACTAAGCAGCTATCCCAAGAAATAAATTCACGACATAATATTTTAACAATTACACTTCCTCCCATGGGCGAGTAAAAAGATGATGTACAAACTTGCACTGGCATCGTGTGAACGAGGCTTAAACGAGCTGGGTTATATGCGATGCCTGCCTCTATTATGTTATTACACATAGATGTACGAAACGTGTCAAAATGGAGGTTGCAAATGAAAACTGAGAAAGCCTAGATACGTAATAATAAATTATGAATTGTAAACTATACTTGTTCTAGGTATTCTAATAATATCTTACGCTGCCGTCCTTATTTGTTCATATAGATCCTGTCCATCCAAAGGTTGTCTGGAAGAGATCGCTTTTAGCGATAAGGCCGCCCATTGTATCTATGATTTAAAAGTGTATTTCCTTTTATATGTTTGTATTTAATGGTGTGCTATAAAGAAATTATCTATCTATCTGTCTATGATGACCTCTGTGGCGCATTAGGCGAATACCCGGTTGAGTTGCAGGAGGTTGCGGGTTCGATGCGGTACAAATGTTTGGATGGTCTATAGATATTTGGATATTTTTCTATATATTACAAGTATGAATTTACAAAAAAAAATTGTATCTGGTTCCCATAGCTTTGCTTAGTTTGGAGCTAGATAGCCCTGTGTGAAATGTTTTTTTTATCGTAAATACATATCGAATCGAAGAAATATCGAACGAAGCGAGATCTAAGTTAACTTGGGCAAATCGGCGCAGTATATATGTATGTTTGTCCGAGGATAACTTTCAAAGCGTTGATCCGATCATCGTGAAATTTGATACATAGGTAGGTAGTGATAGCACAATTTTGGTGTGACTAAAGTAGCTAAAAATGTTGGGGGATTGTTGAGATATTGAGGTTCAAGAGGGGTGAAAAAAAAATGAAAATGAGACTTTTAGGTCAAGTGAGACGTCAAATAAAAGGTCTTTATTGGTACATTTTGATTCCGTTTTTATTTTTAGTTAAGTTTATGTAGTTTTTGAGCTATTAGCCATAATAAAAACTAAACATTGACAAAATTCACAGTGTACACCAGTGACTCCACAGTGATGTAATTTGGTATGCGTATAGCTTAAGTATTACAAATATAGGCAAAAGTCTGAGATCTAGATAACTTAAATTTGTACCCCAAAAAAGATTAACCAAATTACATGAACTCCGGTTACCTGTAATTTGAATGAAACTGTAGGTCAAGTAGGTGGTTAATTATTTTGTGCCACTATTTTCATTTTGATATTCAAAGATTACGAATAATATTTTTTATGGTAGACTCGCGAGATCTCAGTTCGGGGCGAACCACTAGTAATATTAGAGAAACATTTGTTTCGTGGCGGGAATCGAACCCCCAACCCCACTGCGCCACGAAGTTCGACATTATTTAGTTAGACTATATGTATTAGGTTGGGGAAAAAGTTTCTTCGCATTTTTTAAGAAAATTCAAAACATTTTTAATATAGTTTATTTAAATTTAACTAAAGTATGTAGGTACAATTTTGTTCGATAACTTTTTGCCATCTTGTAGGTAGGGACATGATCTCATTGCTATAGAAATTTTGGGGCTTTTGATCAAAATACCGCAACAAGTAGTTTTGGCAGTCCTCTCGTGATGTTAACCTGACACTGCCTAAAGAATTCTGAAGAGACCGAAACAGGTGGAAATCTTAAGGTGCAAGGTCAGGACTATACGGCGGATGTATTAACACCTCCCAGCCAAACTCTCCTAATTTTTGCTGAGTGGCTAAAAATGTGTTAGGTCTAGCGTTATCATGATGAAAAACCACACCCCTTCTGTTGATTAATTCCGGCCGCTTTCTCTTAATTTCTTGCTTTAATCCCATCAGTTGTTCGCAGTAGAGTTCAGAATCGATGGTCCTGCCTAGTGGTAACAGCTCATAATGAATAATGCCCTTCCAATCCCACCACACACACAGCATCACCTTGTTGCGAGTTAACCCGGGTTTCGCCACAGTCTGTGAAGCCTGACCGGCCTTTGACTACGTCCTTTTTCGCACGTTCTTGTCGTACGTGATCCACTTTTCATCACCAGTTATCAGCTTCTTCAAAAATGGTTCGGTTTCATTACGTCGTAATAAAGAATCACAAATGAGTACACGGTTCATTAGGTTTCTTTCAGTGAGCTCGTGGGGTACCCAAATATCGAGCTTTTTTGTGTACCCAGTTTTTTTCAAATGCGCCAAAACTTTTTTGTGGTCGATTCCCATTTCTTCAGCTACGTCGTAACTACTGATATGCCGATCTTGCTCTACTTTTTCAAAAATGCCATCAGTTTTATCCGTAATAGGGCGACTAGAGCGACGTGCATCTTTGACATCAAAATTTCCGGATTGAAAACGCTTAAACCAAATTCGTGCTACTCTCACAGACACTGCACTAGGTCCATAAATATCGTAATTTTTTTTCGCGGCTTGCGTTGCGTTTTTACCATTTTTGTAGTAAAATTTTAAAATGTATCGAATTCCTTCATTAGATTCTTCACTCATCATTCATTTAACTCATCTTTACAGTACGAAAAACAAATAAAAATCACTCATTTTCCTAATTTGAATTTGGAATTATCTTCTTTAATATTTAAACTTTGAATGATACCAAAACCAGCCAGATACAAATATTATAGCCAAAGAGATTTTAATACAAGTTCATACATACTATAATGCGAAAAGACTTTTTCCCCAACCTATTATTTGTAAAAAAATAACGTATGCCACATCCAAGTTTTCCGTTAGCCGAGCTACGAACGTGTGTGCGATGTAGCATATCTACGCTCGCGCAAGTCTGAAGGAAAACATTGAAAATTCGGCCGCTTATCGCGCGGGCGGTTTTAACTTTTATTTTGGAGCCCGGGGCGGCCCGGCGAGGGCACGAGCGGTAGACCTACATAGCCTGTAGACGTTACAAAAAGTTTTTTTTTTGTATTTTTTTGAAGTTCATTTACCTTTTGCTGAAATATTGACAACCTCCGTGGTGCAGTGGGCGAATAGCCGGCTGAGACGCAGAAGGTAGCAGGTTCGATTCCCGCCGCGGAACAAATGTTTGGATGATCTATAGATATTTGTTCCAAGTCTGGTTGTTTCTCTATATATCTTATATGTATTTACAAAAAATAATGTATATAAGTGGGTATTCTATCAATTATCTGGTTCTCATAATACAAGCTCTGCTTAGTTTGGGGTTAGATAACGCAGTGTGAAATGTCCAGCAACATTTATTTATTATTATTGTCACTATTTTTTTTTTTGGCATAGTAAATTTATGAAGAAAAATAATGTAAAATTTTTGAATATGTCATTTAGAATCTTATCAATAACAATTCTGCGTTCCGCAAGTTTTTATGAACCATTATAATCTCGCAGTTTTCAAATCCAGAGTGAAAGAGTTATTTCTAGGCAGTCGTGCTCCATCTTCGACCACATCAGGACAGGTGGTCAACCGCTTAATAATCACCAGTATAAAAGTCTTTCGATCTATCTTCTCGTAACTGTCACAATAAAGTAAGTAAGTAATTTTTGATGTGAAAACTTCTTTAGGCGCATTAAGCATTTTTTAAGATGGAGAAAAAACCATTGAACTCGCGACACTGTTACTGACACCTGTCACTGACTACTGACACTGACTATTACTGACAGTCCGTAGGTAATAAATTCTCTTTGGTTACTGACACCTCTGTATATAAATATCTGTAGTGTAGTCTGCTTTTACGGAAGTTTTCACTTTAGTCGACACTCCCGGAGTGACACATTTTTTTTTGATAGTTTATTTGTATTGTTTTATGGTGTGCAATAAATAGTTATCTAATCTAATCTAAATCAAACTATTTTCAAATGCAATATTCTTAAAGGTTGTCTAGAAGAGATCGCTTTTAGCGATAAGACCGCCCATTGTACCTTTATTTATTGTTTATTTCCATTATTACTGTATTTTTGTTTGGTGTGCAATAACAATCCTTCAATCGGGTTCTGATCGAGAGAGACTATTGGCTCAGGACTTGAGTGAGGGACTAAAACTTTTATTATTTTTATTTAAATTTTGTTTGTCTTATTGTGCCTATACTTTGTACTAACCCATGTGACATGTTTGATTTAAGTTTTTTACTAACAAATATATGGATCTTTGACATCTGAAAATTGAATAAATGAATGAATGAATAAAGAGTATTTCATTCATTTCATTCATTCATTCAATATTCAAAAATATTTACCCTGCCATCTCTATTACATTTGAGTAAACATTTTCCAGAAGATTTTGAATAGGTATCAAAAACTGTCAGGTCTCTATCGCTCTATATTGTTAATGATATGTGGTATTTGTGGCTAGTATTTTGGCCGTATGTTCTAAAAGTCTCTAGTATCTATAAAAATCATGATAACTAATAACTTAATTTTATTACATATACAAATTGTTATCGTAATATTTTAATAAATACAAAAGACAATGTTTAATCATCTACAGAATACTATTTTAATCAATCCAGAACGTATTAATTAAATTTTATTTGGCTATTTTTCTTTAAATTTAAATGCTTACAATGATGATAATATAAACCCATTTTGGTAGAGACTAGCGGAACGTAGTGAACTGTCACTGATCCACTGTCGTTTATAAATCACAAAAATATACCTAGTGACACAAATAATAAATATTTAATTTCAATATTTCCAACGATCTATAGATAACTCAACTGCCATCACACAGATAGATACAGATCACACCAGGTAGAAATGTCCTCAACACACTGGCTGCTTTGAATGCTTAGGTGTAATTTGTTTTTAGAACATACATAATTTTAAAAATCTCCAGCCACCTCTATCCCGTTCTAAATTCAAATCTGCAAGCGCACGCCAGCTGTATTTACGGCCAGTATTTTGGCCGTATGTTCTCACACGTCGCCGATACACATCTGATTCATTACCGCGCTCTCGCGATCTACATTGTCTGTGGTACAGACACCCGCGGCCATACGCGCCGTTAACGACCATAGACAAACCTTACTATCGTGTAAGGAAGTGAGAAGTGAATCTTTGATTTATTTCAGAGCGGTTGTATTGACAGGGTGTTCAGTTTAAGGTCACTAGGTTTCTTTCGGTCGTTGCCTTTATTGTAGTCGATCAACAACATACTGGGTGAACTTTTGCCACGAACACAAAATAGTCAGTGATTTCATCAAACTGTCAGTGTAGAAAATTGATGGCATACCTACTAACAAATACCCACGTACATCAATCAAGCCTTTATCAACTCGACTCATGACCTTTTTCTAGAATCGGGTGAAACGGTACATTTAATAGTGGTTCGCCCCGAACTGAGATCTCGCGAGTCTCCGATTAAAACAGAAAAATATTATTTGTAATCTTTGACTATCAAAATAGTGGCACGAAATAAATAACCAAGGAACTAGACCTACAGTTTCATTCAAATTACAGGTAACGGGAGTTCATGTATTGTGGTTACCATTATTGGGGTACAAATTGCAGTTATTCTGGATTTCAGACTTTTTCCTATATTTGTGTTACTTAAGCTACACGCATACTAAATTACAGCACTGTGGGGTCACTGGTGTACCCTGTGAATTTTGTCAAAGTTATTTTTTATTATGGCTAATAACTCAAAAACTATAAAGAATTTACTTTTGAACCCCAATATCTCAACAACCCCCCATCATTGTGCCATCACTACCTACCTATGTATTCACGATGATCGGATCAACGCTTCAAAAGTTATCCTCGGACAAAAATACATACATACATACAACGCCGATTTGCCCAATTTGATTTAGAGATCTCGCCACACACACATGGTAAATTCTGATATTTTTAAAACTATCTCATATACTTTCGAAAACATTTAGCAGTGCATCCTCGTATTAAGAGGAATCATCCGGCTCGAAAGTTATTGAAATAGTTTTAAAAAATTTTAAAAATACTATTTCTGTACGGCATCATCATTTTCATAAACTCTTCCACAGTGAGCCCCTGAGACAGATCCTCGGCTCTTCTCATTCAGTCTCTGCACTGGTCAAGGTCTGCTACTGAGTAAAAAAAGGCACTCCGGGAGTGCCGACAGAAGTGAAAACTTGAAGAATTACGAGATAAATATACAGAGGTGTCGGTAATGGTAACAGTATCGCGAGTTCAACGTTTTTTTCCCATCTCAAAAAATGCCCAACGCGCCTAAAGAAGTTTTCACTACTTATATTCAGAGGTGTCGGTGACGGTAACTGTGTTGCGAGTTCGATGTTTTTTCCCATTTCAAAAAATGCCCAACGCGCCTTAATAAGTTTTCACTACTTATATTCAGAGGTGTTGGTAACGGTAACAGTGTTGCTAGTTCGATGTTTTTTCTCATCTAAAAAAATGCCCAACGCGCCTAAAGAAGTTTTCACTACTTATATTCAGAGGTGTCGGTAACGGTAAAAGTGTTGCGAGTTCGATGTTTTTTCTCATCTCAAAAAATGCCCAACGCGCCTAAAGAAGTTTTCACTACTTATATTCAGAGGTGTCGGTAACGGTAACAGTGTTGCGAGTTCGATGTTTTTTCTCATCTCAAAAAATGCCCAACGCCCCTAAAGAAGTTTTCACTACTTATATTCAGAGGTGTCGGTAACGGTAACAATGTTACGAGTTCGATGTTTTTTCTCATCTTAAAAAATACCCAACGCGCCTAAAGAAGTTTTGACTACTTATATTCAGAGGTGTCGGTAACGGTAACAGTGTTGCGAGTTCGATGTTTTATCTCATCTCAAAAAATGCCCAACGCGCCTACAGAATTTTTATTCTCGCCTGAAGGTAAGCAATGATGCAGTCTACGATGGTAAACGCTTGCCTAGAAGATACCTATTCACTCGTCACTTAAAGATACCCAGGTTGTAGCTATCAGGAAACACAGACTCTGGCAAGGCGTTCCACCCTTTGGCGGTGCGCATAATAATGTTCGAAGAGAACCACTTTGTGCGAATGGGAAGTATTTCTACCATATAGCGGTGGCGCACCGCAGAGCCTCTGGTTGTCCGTTGATAGAATGGAGATGGTAGGATCAGGTTGAAAAGTTCCGCCGCACACTCCCCGAAATGTACTCGATAAAACACCGAGAGGCCAGCAACCTTTCGTCGACGCTCCAGGCTGAGGAGCCTTGCATCAACTAGCTCATCGTTGCCTATGAGCTTCTTGGCTCTTCTCTCAATTGATTCCAGAGCTTCAAATTGGTACTACTTATATACAGAGGTGTCAGTAACGGTAAAAAAGCCTACTATAAAATATCGGATTATTTAGATGATAAACTCTTTAGAGAAGCTTGGGATTGAAATTGCTCCAACTCGTTCAAAATGTTACAATTAAGACGTAATTTATTTCCTGTATTGTAATGTATTGTAAAAGGATCATTAAAAAAAACCAGCCTTGTTTCTTGCCTTTCTTTCCTGGCTTGGTCGTGAAGGAACAGGCAGTAAACTTGACGTTTCAAAGTGATCCTTGCGATTTTAATGAATAAAAGATTTTGACTTCAGTAACAGTGTCGGAAGTTAAATAGTTTTTTTCCTATCTCAAAAAATGCACAACGCCCTAAAGAAGTTTTCGTTTCAAAAATCTGAAGATGTCCATCATGGTGATTGTCATGAGCTATAACATAACAAGATAATCACAACACACTCTTTCTAATATAAACATCGTGACGTCTTAAAAACGTTCGACATAAACTCCCTCCAACCTTTATACTCGTAAATAGCTGGTACCCGTACAAACTTAGCAAACTTCTTCCAAACTAATCTAAGTGCTGTACAAGTTGGCAGACAAGTGCCAACGTGTTTTTTTACTTTTCTCGTAGTTCACCTTGGAATGGCGGGTGATATGAGCATCGCATGCATCAGGGAGTTTTGATAGAGTAGCTGAGATATAGAGAAAACAATGAGAAAGAAAGAAGGAATTAGTACATTACTGCAGCGGCCAGCAAAAGAGGCATCAATGCCTAGTGGCCAAGGCTTGTATAGTACTTTTCTCAATAAGGGTTCCGTACCCAAAAGGGTAAAACGGCACCCTATTACTGAGGCTTCGCTGTCTGTCTGTCCGTCTGTCACCAGGCTGTATCTCATGAACCGTGATAGTTGGACAGTTAAAATTTTCACAGATGTATTTCTGTTGTCGCTATAACAACAAATACTAAAAACAGAATAAAATAAATATTTAAGGGGGGCTCCCATACAACAAAGGTGATTTTTTTGCTCGTTTTAGCTCGATATTGATATCGACAACAGCTAGGAAATATTCACAGAATATTTAGTTATACTATATTCACTATAAAATAAAAAATTAAATTAAAATAAAACGAATATTTAAGGGGGGCTCCGATACAACAAACGTGATTTTTTTTCCGTTTTTGCAGATACGGAATAATTCGTGCGCGAGTCCGTCTCGCACTTGGCCGGTTTTTATTTTTAATTTATCTTTAGCATTTGCTCTTACTTCTCCGTTATAACTTCTACTATGCCAAATCATAGACTCCTCCGTGCGCGCAATAAGCTTGAAAAGGGGTACAAAGGGGTAGAAAGTTTTCTCTTATTTAAAGTCACATGTTTTACTCTCTTATATGCACACATATTGTCTTTATTGTATAACATCCTTTTTAACCCTTCTTCTCCCTTCTATCTTAAGGAGCGTTTTGAGTATCGCCACCAGGCTAATGATCGCAATTTGCGTTCTTCAAATTCCCTCCAACTTAGTACTCCTGTCCATACGACAGAGTTTTATGGTCGATCCTTCACTGTAACAGCCGTACGGTTGTGGAACGCTTTGCCCCTCTCTATAAAAACGTCCAAGTCTATTAGTAATTTTAAAACAAAAAAGCACACCTGTCCTTGTGTTGAAGTTGTAACTGCTTGTTAATTCATCGTAACCATTTTTATAGTTGCTTATTGTATTAAAATTAAATTTGTGTTAGTACTAGTATTTTAGGTTTATAGTATGTAGGTATGTTTTTAATTGTATATAGATGCACCGCTGTCATGTGATACATTATAATCCTGTCCATACAAAGGTTGTCTGGAAAAGATCGCTCTTAGCGATAAGACCGCCCATTGTACTAAATCTATTTTTAAGAATTATGTTCTGTATTTTACTTTGGTGTACAATAAAGAGTTATCTTATCTCTTCCCGAAAAGCTAAGTTATTAAAGGTTGCATGGGAGAGATCGCTTTTAGCGATAAGGCCGCCCATTGTACCTATGATTTAAAAGTGTATTTTCTTTTATATGTTTATATTTAATGGTCTGAAATAACGTATTAACTAATCTAATCTAAGTAAAAATTCGACTAGCAACATTTTTTTAAACTTACAAGTAGTATCTGTACGCAAACTACTCTACCCCAAGAAAATCTTCCAAGACAGGGCGAGTTCGCTTCACGAGGCCGAAATATTCATTTCTCGTGCAACGACGCCGCACGTTGCCACTTCGCCGCTCATGTAGGACGAACACATTGGTGGTGATTCTGTTGTTTACACTGACTAACTAAAATTGTGTAAAATACAAACGGCCTTATTTTGTTTACGCTAAAGATCAAATTAGAATGACATTTAAATAAATAAATATTGCTGGACATTTCACACAGCGCTATCTAGCCCCAAAATAAGCAGAGCTTGTATTATGGGAACCAGATACATGATAGAATACTTATATACCTACTTTTTTTTTCTAAATACGTACTTTTAATATATAGAAAAAACACAAACATTTAAACAAATAAAGTAGGTAAGTATTTAAGTAAAGTAAGAAAAATATAGTGACATTTCTAAAATTAATTTTTTTTTACTAAGATGGCGTTCTTGCGAGCTAGTTTTAATCATCACCAATTTTACTGCTGACTAAAACTAGCCCAAAAACAACGCAATCTTAGTAAAAAATACTAATTTTAGAAATATCACTTTAAATGTCATCTTTAGCGTAAACAAAATAAGACCGTTCGTATTTTACACAATTTTAGTTAGTGTAGGCAACATAATCGCCACCATTGTCTATAGCTTATGTATACAAGTAAATAAATCACTTATTAACTAGGTATTCTTAAACATATTACAATATACTTAAATAAAAAAAACTAGGGTTTAGGTTTAACAAATGGTGCCTGAGATAGGTTTTTACTATCATGAAGTGTCTTAAATAGTATTTTTATTTATAGTGTTATCCAAACACATGCGGAAAATTCCAAGATTTTTAAAATCACCTCAAAAATTTCAAGCCTAGCGGGTTCAAGTCCCGTCTAGGCTTGAAATTTTTGAGATGATTTTAAAAATCATGAATTGTCTTGTTGAAAACATTTTATCGATCAGAGGAAAGCCGAATAATATTTAATTTAAAATAATATGGGAGCCGTTGGGTGCAGGCCACACAATATCAGGCTCTATAGAAATCTATCGATGATATATGTTCAAAATTGGATGTCTTATGAAAAAAAAACTGGTAAAAAGAAGGGAAGCCCTTTGTCCTGCATTAGTTGTCAAATATCCACTGTAGAATATAGATAGATAGATATACTGTTTATTTTATTACACACAAAACTAAATATCAATGACAAAAATTTAATAATAATATTAAATAAGTACACAAAAATAAAGGTAAGTGAATACTTAACTCCCTTTCGCACAAAGCGGTTCTCTTCGACCTTTATTATGCGCACCGCCAAAGAGTGGAACGACTTGCCAGAGTCTGTGTTTCCTGATAGCTACAACCTGGGTATATTTAAGTCGCGAGTGAATAGGTTTCTATGGCAAGCGTGTACCATCGTAGACTGCATCATCGCTTACCATCAGGCGAGATCGTGATCAAACGCAAGCAATATATGAAAAAAAGTACAATAGGCGGTGATTTTGTGATGGAACAAGCTTATGGCCCATCTGATGTTAAGTGGTAACCATCGCCTGTAACAAAGTATTGCCTCGTAGGTCACGCACCTTAGAAACGTGCCCTACGATGCCCTGCGTCGATCAGCTTGAGGTTGTAAATCCTGTAATTTCACCGGCAACCCTTCAAACCAAAACACAGCAGTGCTGCTTGGCGGCAGAAATAGGTATGGTGATAGTACTTCCCAGTGCAAGTCCTTTACAAGGAACTATACTACACTTAAAAATTCATTCTCACTAACCTTGACTAAACAAAAACTTTCACTAAGGGCCGAGCCACCCTTTGCTCCACGCCGGAAGCTTTCAACCCCCTATTTTCCCGACATTTCCATGCGTCCACGTAATAAAACCGTGTTCACGATTACGTGTGTGCCGTGTGTGATAGCATCTGACCTAAAGCTGGTTTGCTATGAAGAGGACACCGTCATATTACGTCATTTTTTATTAGAAGAAAAAATATTTATTCAGACCACAAATGGACACAGAAACAAATGACACAAAAAATATAATCTAACTAAAAATTATAAGTGTGGTGGCAAAAGGGTCCTCAGCTCAGCAGTTGCTACAGCATGTTGCCATACTGTAGCGCTAGTCTTCTGCTGAGGCCAGTGTTGACCTCACGGACACCCAGACATATTTATACAACTATAAGATTAATACATTGTTATAAGTTTGATAATTTTTATCCGGGTGCATCGTTAGCAAAGCTGTGAATAGAACCTAGTAGGAACATAAATAATAGGTCTTGTTTTGTATAGTTTTAGCAGTCACCACAACAGCATTAGCAGCTTAAGCTTATCGAAACATATCCCTCCTCAATAGGTTTCCAGAGCGGCCTGCAATCAACGGCTCCCAGCCTAGCAACCTATGTCAGGTCGTTTTTCCAACTAGTGGGGGGCCTATACTGCAAGCTACAGTGCATGGTCTCAGATGTACGTAATAGTGCCTCCACACGATTGGCCATGATGAACGACCATAGACGATCACCATCGTGCAGAGGGCATAATTGTCTGTAATCGCCCATGATCGGTGATGATCAGGGATCGGCGTAGGTAGTGCTATTTTGGGTCAATGAACCTGAATGATAAGTTAATATGGATATGCCCCGGGATTTATTCCTCGATTCTCGGGAATATTTTTCTGAATGTCGACTTAGTTAAAATGTCGATTAAATGTTAATGGCGATGTAAATTTGTGCGTATAGTGAAACAGAGTCCTCGCCTCACCCGCGATAAGCTACAAAAGCGTGAGGGAAAGGAATGACTGTAGTGACAAATACAACATGTATTTGCATAAAGCTGAATAGTTTATTTAACAGGTTTTTTACCCTGTTAAATAAAATAAAAATATATTTCCCGGGATTTAGAAGACTTATTCATGTTAAGTTAACGGTCACTAATTCCCGTGAATAGCACTACCTACGCCGATCAGTAGTGATGATCGAGCGTAATCGCCGCTCCGTCGGTTTTTCGGACAAATATCAAAGGAAGTTTGCAGCCATGATTGCAAGGGTGTCCATACCATCGCCGATCACTCAGTTGATATTTGTTTACGGTGTGGACGCGCTTTTACAGTAAACATTTATATATGGTTATATACCTACAATAAATAAATAAATAGCGGCAACTGCTACTTTTCCACGTCCATAATTAACAAATGTAGGTGCTCCATTGGTAGTGGCAATCATAGCGCATTCTGTGATTGTCCATCATGGCCCATGGTATGGACAGCTGCGCAAACATGGTGGCAATCATAGCGCGTTCTGTGATTGTCCATCATGGCCCATGGTGTGGACAGCTGCGCAATCATGGTGGCCATCAGAGCGAATTCTGTGATTGTCTATCAAGGCCCATGGTGTGGACAGCTACGCAATCAAGGTGGCAATCATAGCGCATTCTGTGATTGCCATCATGGCCCGGTGTGGACAGCTGCGCAATCATGGTGGCAATCATAGCGCATTCTGTGATTGTCCATCATGGCCCATGGTGTAGACAGCTACGCAATCAAGGTGGCAATCATAGCACATTTTGTGATTGTCCATCATGACCCATGGTGTAGGTAGAGGCTACATAAGATAATCTAAACTGGACTCAGCGAAAGATCAGCGCGTCCGTCTTCCTTTCTTATTGGTGGTTTAAATAAAATGTTTTCTTTCTTGATCATGGCCGTCTTATAATGTTACTGGTTTTTGAAAAGCAAGGATTTAGGGCGAGTTGCCAGTTGAACGAATTTCGGTAATAAAACACGCTGATTTATTCGACGTTACGTGGGCATGTGTTGAGATGGAGCGATAAGAAAAATGGGAAAATAATTTTGAATTACCCAATGGGTCAGGTTGTAAAGGTCACTGAAAGGCGGAATATTAAAAAGCCTATTTTTTGAACAAAAAATAATAGAACATTGTTAAACAAAGGCAGTAAGTGATATATTAAACCCGAAATATATCCGAGTGTGGACGCTAATCGAGGGTGTTATTGTTAGTTAAGTAATAATCTTCGATAAGAGAGCCGTGACGTGAGTACAGAAAATATATAATCACATATAAGAAAAATACCTCCCAGTGATAGGTACATTTTATCCAGAGGTGTTACATATTTTCAGAATAAATAAATATTGCTGAACATTTCACACAGCGTTATCTAGCCCAAACTAAGCAGAGCTTATATGTATTTTTTTTGTAAATACATACTTATAATATATAGAGAAACAACCAGACCCGGAACAAATATCTGTAGATCACGCGAACATTTGTTCCGCGGCGGGAATCGAACCCGCTACCTCCTGCGCCTCAGCCGGCTATTCGTCCACTGCACTATGGAGGTCGTCGGAATGTTCTTTAAAATACCTTTAGTTTGATACTTCACTCAATAGGTTTTGATATTTTTTTGTGCTTACGTCACTCTCGTGATCCAGACGATTCCAAACTCTGGAATCGTCTATAACAAAGTATTGCCTCGTAGATCACGCACCTTAGAAATGTGCCCTACCATGCACTGCTCTGCGTCCAGCAACTTGAGGCATACAAAAGGCTCATGCGCCTGTAATTTAACTGGCAAGATTAACATTAAATTTACCCTTCAAACCGAAACACACCAATGCTACTTGGCAGCAGAAATAGATATGGTGGTAGTACTTTCCCGGGCGAGCCTTTTCACACAAGGAACATGCGCCAAATGAACAGACTTATATACTACACCCTAAAACATTACCATATTTCTTTGTAGAAGGATAAAAAGTTATTAGTATACACGGTGTCCTTTAAGACAATGTTTTCCTAGAACAAACGTTGCTCAGACCATGGTATAATAACTGTTTATAGCATCGAATAAGTAAATAAAGAAAAAAATCTAGACCTTCTCAAATAAGTCTAACTTTGTTCAAAAACTAACCGTGACATAAAGTTCATGGGTACGCTATCCGTAGCGTATTACCTACTCCTTAGTTTGATAGGTACCTGTAGCTACCGGTCAGCGCGCTGACTATGTTGTAGGGCGTAACGTTAAAATAGACGTTTTAAGTTCGCAACTTTTTATATTTTTCATACACCGATTTCGTTTTGTTTTTTAATTTGATGTTATAAACTGTTAATATACCATGGTCTGAACAACGTTTGTTCTGGGAAAACAGTGATTTAAAGGACACCATGTATATCACCTGTTGTAATGCACTTTTCCGATGTTTCTAAATGATTTAATTCTGGGTTGAGATGAACCTAATGTAGTATTACCCTTATTTTTTTTTTCAAAAAGACTTGAGTTTTACTTTGAAGGTACTCGTTTGATTCCTTCCGTTACTAAAAATTATACAGAAAAAAAGTTTAAAAAATTGGTTGTCTGTAAAGTCGGTTTACGGACGATAGTTTTACATGATAACGAGTGGAAGAGAGATAGATGCGTCACAAGCCGAACGCTTAGGCCGATCGTGCCTATCTTTCGCTTGTTCCGCGCTCTCGCTCTCGCGCGCACGCTCGGCTCAGGCGCAACGTGACACTTTTTTGTGCGTGCAGCCGGCGTTCATCGATTTATAAGACGTTATCACGTCAATATTATTCAAATAATTTTATAAAATGTAAATCCTTTATTGGCTGTAAGTTTTATCATAAGTTCCACGTTTAACTAGGAGCTTTGGATTTTCTTTGTAAAAATAAAGAAAAATAACCGACTTCGGATTGAAAAGTCACAGGGAAGCAAAATACGCTATTTCGTTTACTCGGATGACATATTTCTCCAGTTATTTTGATTTAAAAACCAAACTACTTAACCGATTTTGATAAAATTTCTGAGGGACCAATCTGAGAGTACCTATATCCATTCAAAAAACCGGCCAAGTGCGAGTCGGACTCGCGCACGAAGGGCTCCGTACCATTATCTATAAAAACGGCAAACAAATTAGGTTTGTTGTATGTGAGTCCCACTTAAATATTTATTTTATTCAATAGCACAATTTAAATTATTGACCTTATTTGAGGTTGGTGCCGATTAAGCTAGTCCTCTAAATTGTATGAGCGACCATACAACTCAGAGGACTATCTTAATGGCGTCAACTATATAAGTATGCGGACACCCATTTTCAACCTTTTTATTTTTTAGAATTTTTCCTTTATTTGTGCTGTAAGACCCTGTTTTTTGGCAAATTTCGTAATTCTAGGTCAACAGGAACTACCATATAGGTTTTCGACCCAAAACCTATAAAGTAGGTACTTCCAGATGAACTAGAATTGTCAATTTTGGTAAAAAGCAAGGTCTTACAGCACAAATAAAGGGAAAATTCCGAAAAATATAAAAAGTACAAAATTAAGGTAAATTTTGGTACTTACAAGTTTTCGCGAATATCTAAATTTGCCCATATCTTTTTATCTAGGTGACTCAGGACCTTGATTTTTATACACCTAATAGGGACTTAGTATCTAGTACGGACCTACGGAGTCCGCCTCGCACTTAGCCGGTTTTTACATCTCTCATCTGTTTTTCTTTACATCTGACAGCCTTCTATAAACCTACAAAAAACCAAACCTAATGAAACATGCTCCAACACACTTCCCTGCGTAACTTAAAACAACTTAAGTTACAAGTAAGTTAATAAGCGGATCGCGTGAAGGTTCGTGAATAAAATCAACATTTAGTTACCATAAGTGGTTTATTGTTTACCACAAATTCCCGAGCGGTTAATGCATTTGGGTGAATTAAAAGCTCGTATCGATGTTGTGGATTCAAGCTTTCGCATATAAATTACTTTACTAAATATTGTAAAAAATAATTAGGTATACAGAAAATCAATCAAATCAAATCATTTATTTCTATAAACTTTAATAAATCATTATTCCCCAGAGCCTTAAGACTAAAGTCTTCAACCAGTGTGTGTTGCCAGTGATGACCTATGGCACTGAAACGTGGTCCTTTACTCATGGCCTCACGACCTAGCTCAAGGTTGCTCAACGAGCTATGGAGAGGGCTATGCTTGGGGTTTCTTTGCGTGACAAAATCCGCAATGAGGAAATCCGCAGAAGAACTATAGTTGCCGACATAACTCTCAAAATTAGCCAGTTGAAATGGCAATGGGCAGGCCACATCGCTCGTAGAACGGATAACCGTTAGGGAAGAAAGGTTCTCGAGTGGAGACCACGGACTGGAAGACGCAGCGTAGGCCGGCCCCCCACAAGGTGGACCGACGATCTAATAAGAATCGCGGGGAGCCGTTGGGCGCAAACTGCTACCAACCGCTCGTTGTGGCGATCTAAGGGGGAGGCCTATGTTCAGCAGTGGACGTCTACCGGTTGATGATGATGATGATGATTTATTCCTATTTTATTTTTTTAATATAAATGGACATTACACACAGCGATATCTAGCCCCAAACTAAGCAATGCTTGTACTATGGGAACCAGATTACCTGATAGAATACTTATATACTTTTTGTTTGTAAATACATACTTATAATATATAGACAAACATCCAGACCTGGAACAATTATTTGTAGATAATGCAAACATTTGATCCGCCGCGGGAATCGAACCCGCTACCTCCTGCGTCACAGTCAGCTATGCGCCCACTGCACCACGGAGGTCGTCAACTCTCTCTCTCGTCTCTCACAACGTTTCAAATTAAGCAATATAAGAATACCTACAGCAATATAGAGTACAATTCTATAATGGCTTGTTACATGAGAACATTGGCGTGCAGTACCTACATACACTAAGTACGGGACTTGTACTGCTTTACCTTCCATACAATAATAAGGTATTTAGCCATGTTGAGGTTATATAATAATTAGATTCAGGTTGTGATTTCGTATATTATATTCATCATCATCATCCACAGCCTGACTTCACCCATTGTTGGGTATAGGCCTCCCCAAGTTTGTGCTATCCACCACGATCCTGCGCTAGTCTCACCCACTGACGGCCCACGACCTTTACGATGTCGTCCACCTATCTCGCTGCTGGTCGTCCTACCCTTCTATACCCGCTCCTTGGCCATCATTAAGTCACTGTCCTGCTCCATCTGTCATCACCACGTCTAGTCAAGTGTCCCGCCCAAGACCATTTGAGTTCCATAACTCGAATTCCAACGTCATGAACCTTCGTTCGTCTACGGATCTCGACGTTTGGAACCCGATCTAACGGTCTGATGCCGAGCATGGTACGCTCGATGGCCCTTTGTGCAACTCTTAACCTGTACACAGCCTCCTTCGTGAGCGTCCACGTCTCGGCACCGTGGGATATAATCAAGTGGGATATATTAAATTATGATATTTTATAATCAATACTTATTATCATTATAGTACACATAAAATCTAGTAAAATCTATTTATTTGACAAACTCCACACTTCAAACTATATCTTGCTAGTGGTTCGCCCCGAACTGAGATCTCGCGAGACTCCCATGAAAATATTATTCGTAATCTTTGACTATCAAAATAGTTCCACGAAATAAACAATCACATAACTTGACCTACAGTTTCATTCAAATAACAGGTAACGGGATTTCATTTTAATTGGTTATACTTTTTTGGGGTACAAAATGTATTTATTCTAGGTTTCAGACTTCTGCCTATATCTGTAGCACTAAAGCTACACGAATACCAAGTTCCAGCATTGTGGGGTCACTAGTGTACCCTGTGAATTTTGTCAAAGTTTTGTTTGTATTATGGCTGATAACTCAAAAACTACAAGAATTAAACTAAAAATAGGGTTGAAATTTACTAATAAAGACCTTTCGTGTGACGTCCCATTTGACCTAATAGTCTCATTTTTTTTTACCCCTCTTGAAACCCAATATCTCAACAACCCCCCTACATTTTTAGCTAATTTAGTCACACTAAAATTATGCAATTACTAATACCTACCGATATACCCAATTTCATGATTTCATCAATTTCACAACGCCGATTTGCCCGTTGATTTGGAGATCTCGCTTCGCTCGATCAATTAATTTATCTATGTGTGGGTCTTATTATAATGGCAGTAAAGATTAACAACAAAATACCAATTAAAGCCGAAGAAAACCTTACCATTCGATATTCCATTTGCTTGTTCCAACTCTATTTGGACTTACTCTTACCAACTCCATAAAAAAACCATAATTTTAATCCACTTTGTATGAATGCAATAAAAATACATATTGAATATTAAATCACACCGATTGTGCAGTCTGGAATGTTACATGTCACATTTTCACAAATTGGCAAACCGCTGGCTCGCCATCTGGACAGTCGTCGGTGACCGTCCGGCCGACTTTATTAAAAGTTTGGGAATTTTCTTAATGTCCCTAATAATTAAGCAAAAAAATTACTATCGGTTATTTACAGAATTTATGATAAATAGAAAAAAATCCGTGTGTAGGTACCTACACATAAATCTTTTTGTTAAAATAATCCTTTCACTTCACCTTAGGTAGGTACTTAGGACTGGCATATCAACAAAAATAAACTTAAAATTCCTAATTATTTGTAAGAACATGTTCGATTTAATACCAATGTAATTTTATTCCTAAAAATATCTATAGGTACGGGCTCGTAAGCAAATTTTTATTGAATATGCAATTTTGCTCGTAACGCAAAGCTTTACAAAGCTCTTGTAAGAATAATATTCGGCTGTGTACACAATAACAACAAAAACCGCGCCACTTTTATTCGTAAATTCTAAAAGAACGAACCTTTTAATTTATCAATGAAAGCGGTACTACTGTGACCATGTGCCCGGTGTCATCTCGGACACGTCCCGGTCCCAGTCGCCTTGACCCCGCCGCCCGCCATCGCCATCTGACTCACAGTTCAAACAATGCTGTTTTTAGTCTAATCAAGGGAACCAAACCGCTACTCAACTTTTTCCTCGACGGTCTTCTTAAACCACAACCTTAAACGCGATATATAAATGTTTTTCTACTGTCCAGAATCATATGTGACTTTTCTTCAAGAAGGCGTGAACGTGTATGTATACGGAAAAGCGTAGGTATTCAAAAAATACATACCGTGAAGTAGGCGTCACATGTGTAGGTATTCAAGTAATGTGACACATGTGTTGCGCGAGACGGGTTGCGGTGCGGGTTGCGAGGGGGGGTCGCGCGCGTGTGTGCGGGGTGGGCGGGGCACGCTGGGCGGGCCCGCGCGGCCGGAGCGCGCGCCACACGAGCCGAGCGAGCACTCGCGCGACTCCGCCGCACCGCGCGCCCGTCTCTCCCGCGCGCGCCGCCATCAGCTCACTCCGCGCGAGCGACCCGAACGCGACACACGTCCGAACGAACGCAAGACCGACCACCCTCGAGTTCTCCCGCGCGCGCGACCCACCGCCGACTTTCTGGCTCCTACCGTGCAGTGCGAAACTTTTCTGTGACACAGTGCTCCCGGACTCTGAAGTACAACAATTTTGTGAACTCCGACGGGATAGTGAAATGCGATCGCGGTCCGGTGGGAAGGCGATCCTTTGAGGCGAAAGGGTTGGAGTGCGGGGTGATAAGCGGGCGGAGGGCGGCGCGAGGCCGCGCACGCGCCCGCTAGTGGACCGCGCGGAGCGACACACGCGTCGAGACCGGCGCGCGCGATGGACGACAAGACGACCGCCGTCGGCGGGGAAGAGCACTACAGCCTGAGATGGAACAACCACCAGGCGCACCTGCTGCGCTCCTTCGAGGCGCTGCTGCACGCGGAGACGCTGGTGGACGTGACGCTGGTCTGCGCCGAGCGCCGCGTTCGCGCCCACAAGGTGCTGCTCGGCGCCTGCAGCCCGCTCTTTCGCCGAATATTCAGCGAGAACCCGTGCAAACACCCGGTTATCGTGTTGAAAGACTTTCAAGGATGGGAGGTTCAGGCGGTAGTGGACTTTATGTACCGCGGAGAGGTGTCAGTGGCTCAGGAGCAGCTGGGGACCGTGATAAGGGCGGGAGAGTCGCTGCAAGTGCGAGGTCTGGCTGATCAGGATCGCGAAGAGCAGGCGCGGTCTCCGCCGCCGACCCCGCTGGCGCGCAGCCCTGTGCAGGTGACGCCTCCGGCGCCTTCGCCGCCCGTGAGCCCGGCGAGTCCTCAGCCTCGACGGAAGCAGGCCCGGCCTCGTCGACGTTCAGGAGAATCAGACACCCCAGAGAACCTATCCATGCGTCGCTCGCCCAGCTGCGGACTTAAGGCCGTTAGGCTGGCGAGACCCCGATCCCCACCAAAACAAGAGCCAGAGGAACAGGAAGCCGAAGCTCCTCCACCGCCGAGAATGTTTCAACCGCATCAAGACATGTTTCCGCCTGTACCGCCGGCAGTCTCCGCTTTATCCCTGACACCACCACACAGTAAGTACCTACCTCCAATTTATTTTATAAATGTATCAGATATGTCAAAGTTATTCTAAAAACAAAATTTTATGTTGACAATATCTGTAGTTTTTAGCAGGATAGTCCTGATTGCGAACCGTGAAGTGTTTATTTGTTTCGTATGTGAAAAACAAAGGTCATCAAATCGATTTCATCAATGCCGTTTCGGCCAACTAAATACGCAGTGAGGTTTTAATAATCAACAAAAAACTGACCTCGTACTCTCATTGTCAAATCTACCATTCTATATCATGTGTATTTTTTAGCTCTTAGCTGTTATAAAAGGGAAAATAAATCATATAAAATGTGTTTGATGAATGGAGGCAAAATTCACTGATAGAACCAAACAATACAACCTTTTATTTCTAATCGGAATCTAATAAGTGATCTCAGTTTCGTAACCAAATGGACGCCACTTGATAGACATACATGTGAATATCTAATTAAAATCAAATCATCAAAGGATCCGTTATCGATGGAACGTTATCGATTTCATATATCGCATAGCTACAGGCGACGGCGATTCGATTAGCGACCGATACCGAGTGTTAACCGGAACGTTAGGTACAGATAAATTAAGATCACCTATTCATACGTCGAGTGCATTATCTGCGATCGCGTGAAAGGTTCCAACTTTATAAAGTCCATTAACTGAGCATGTCGCAAACACTCGCCGTAAAATATCATTTTAAATGGCGTCTGTGTGTTCATTCCAGGTCGTGTATGGTACCCATAAACGTGTGTCAGTGTAAATTTTACACCTCAATAATTATTGCTTGTGAGTATCCTTATACGTATAAAAGAGGAAGCAATTCCAGCAGTCATCATGTTTTACGAGCCCTTTTCGATTTCTAAGCGTGTTTATGGAGGAAATTCCACGATTGTCATAATCGTATTTGTAGGAAACCGTATTTTACTATGTTAATGGTATAGAGGTATATCATATGTTGTCGCGGATATAATAGGCAGAATAATGTTTGCTTTATATTATCGAGTATTCATAGGACGAACAATTATATTGCATTTTGTCATACCTATGTACTTTTACTATGACTTTCGTAACTTTAATGGAGTCGTTTTGGATATCACACTATCATTCACGACATCAAGCCATTAGCTATTTTGGATGTCATCAAATGTAACTTCAGATTTGAATACTTATGTGGTTTGATATTATCTTTTTTACCACGTCACTTTGGAACTGTCTTATGTTATATACTAGCTGTTGCCAGCGTCTTCGCACGCGTGGTTTGCCAATAAAAATTAGCCTATGTGTTAATCCAGGTTATGATCTACGTACATACCAAATTTCATAGCAATCGGTTCAGACGTTTCGGCGTGAAAGAGTAACAAACATCCATACATACAAACATTCGCGTTTATAATATTAGTAGGAAGGATCTACAGGAAAGACTAGGTATATTATTATTATGAAGGGCAATATGTCAAAATGACACAATATCAAAAGTGTCAGCTTAATATCTGCAATAGAAAAACATTATTTGATACTTGGATAGTGCCAAGGGTGATCTAATTTTCTATGACACAACTGGCTCGTAGTAGTGTCACGAGAGAAGTTTTACCCGTGACAATATCGATAGTGTGACGGGAGAGAAAAATTTACTATACCATTACCGGTTGAGCCAAGCAGTTGTGTCACGGGGGATAAGCGTGAATTAACTATCTATCAAGTTTCAAAAATACCACATTGAAAAAGTACCTACGAGTAATATTGTCGTGTTCAAGGGCTGTCAAAGTGCCAATACAATAATGGAACTTGATAAAGACATAGTATAAATGTGGACGGAGTGTTTAGGTATACACTAGGTACACTACTCTTACTCGTACTTGCATTGGATAGTTAAATTAAGCATGTGTATTTATTTGTAGGTGTATAGGTGATGTATGAATGTGTATCTTATATGTTTAGTGTGCGTGTGTGGTTATGGTTATTGTGTAAGTTATACTTATCTTAAGACTTTTTATATTGTAATTCTTTATATTTAAAATCATGGTCCTATTTAGTGCGATAAGTGACTTACGTTATTAATGTATAAGTATTTAATTCATCATCCACAGCCTGACTTCACCCATTGTTGGGTATAGGCCTCCCCAAGTTTGTGGCATCCACCACGATCCTGCGCTAGTCTCACCCACTGACGGCCCGCGACCTTTACGATGTCGTCCACCCATCTCGCTGCTGGTCGTCCTACCCTTCTATACCCGCTCCTCGGCAACCATTCAGTCACTGTCTTGCTCCATTTGCCATCACAACGTCTAGCCAAGTGTCCCGCCCAAGACCATTTGAGCTCCATAACTCGAATCCCAACGTCATGAACCTTCGTTCGTCTACAGATCTTGACGTTTGGAACTCGATCTAACAGTCTGATGCCAAACATGGTACGCTCCATGGCCCTTTGTGCAACTCTTAACCTGTACACAGTCTCCTGCGTGAGCGTCCACGTCTCGGCACCGTAGGTCATGGTGGGCAGAACACATTGGTTGAATAACCGAGTCTTCAGACATTGTGGAAATTTAGGCGACATTTAGGCGATATTAGCCAGTTTTTAAATTATAAATTGTAAATCCTTTATTGGCTGTAAGTTTTAACATAAGATACACCTGTTATATACTAAGAGCTGTGGATTTTGTTTGAAATAAAATAAGACATTCATATGTCGAAATGTAAAATATTGAATTATAAGAATCGATTTGATAGCATAAGTACCACGCTCGCAAATTACGCGTTATTTTATACAATAGACCTTAATGGCCTTAGCTCGGAATTAGTCCAAGGAGTGGTTTTATACGTCAATTTTGTTTTATTGTTTCCTCAGTTTCGCGTATGTGAGTGCTTGATTGCGCCATAACAGTCGTAGGTTGTAGGTAATGAAGGGTTGCACGCATTTGCCTCTCGCGACGGCGACGTGCGTGGGGAAACTAACTAGGAGGGGGAGTTTGAACGTTTCCGCACTTGTCATTTTGCTCGTAAATCAAATTTTAAATTGCCCGATCCGATCAACATTTGAAAATTACAAGGATAAAGCTTTTATTTTCGGCGTCGCAGTTAATTGAAAAGATTATGTCGAACTGGTTTCGCAATACAAATTTAAAGTGAGATTTATAGCAAGTGTTCATTTTATTGTTTCCTCCATCTCCGTGTGTGATGAGAGGTTGATTACGGTTAATGGTGGTGCGTAAAAATAATGAGGGGTTGGCATGGACCAGCAATCACAGCGCCGGTTTCCTGATTGTGCCCACTTGGAGTTGTCGAGAAATTACAATTTGGATTTTGTCGCTCGTTTTTCAACGCTTTACTGCTTGATTACCCCGACCATTATACAGTAAATACTGAATAAAATAACATTAACTATTCATAAAATTAGTTTAAGTGTCATTATGAACTGTAAAATTTACGGTGGAGATAATTTATATTTGAACCAGGTATTCATGGGTGGCCTAATTAACTTTGTCTTTTAAATTTACTAACAGACATTTTAGCATCTATTCTGTGTTTCATAATATACTAGTGGACCCGCCGAACTTCGTACCGCCTTGACATGCATATAACGCGGGCTGTCAATATACGTCACCCTGGTAGAATTGTCAATTGTTGTCCCCGGTCATCATTATGTATGAGAAAATGAATGACTTCCACAAATAATTCAATACCAAAATTAACCAAATCGCTCCACCCGTTCTCGAGTTTTAGCGAGACTAACGAACAGCAATTCATTTGTATATATATAGACAATATCTCGGGATAACTCCGACCGAAGCATCTGTTTCAAACGATATTCATTTTTTTTACATCCTCTTTGACGATATTTGCAGCACGCATTCTGTCAATTCTATGTCAAACGTCATAAGGTTACATTATAAAAGTGCTAAGGTTAGATTATAAATAATTTTATATGGTGGTTAAGTATTCTTAAATTTTCTAATTTTGCGCGCAATTTTCTTAATTTTTTCTTTCATAAGAACCTTCTCCTGGCAATAAGAAACACAACAAAAAAAGAGTTAGCGAAATCGGTCCAGCCGTTCACGCGTGATGGCGTGACCAAGAGAAATAGGGATTCATTTTTATATATAGAGATTATGATGGGCATTTACGCCTTTTAGTACACTTTTCAATAAATTTTACATCCATTCGTGCTTGAAGTAAAGACGCAAAAAATCTACTCTTACCTATTATACAAATCTATAATTGGATCAGATAACGCTCAATAAAATCAACAGGAAAATCCATAGAAACAGTGAAGGCCCATGTCAATGTGACTTACTCACAATCACAGTATAGACGCCAAGTAGTTGTTTACATTATCAATTCATCATAAATCACGCGAGGTCTTGGACCATCAGGTATAAGACCTTCAAGGGTGGCAAAAAATAAGAAAAAAAAACAACGCTGACGACATTGGCACGGAGCGCTACTTAGCTGCGCACACGCAAGGGCGGGTAGAAGCACCATGGTTCTTGGAAATAGTCGGACATTAGGTCAATTGAATGCATCAATTGCAATTTCATATTCATGACATAATTGTGGTGATCTACTTTCTGTTCTCTGCGGTTCTCAGGGAATAAATTATTGAACTATTATAAGTTATAGTGGTAATCGAAGTTTTTATCGTGAACCAAGATAAACTGGACCAGCTTGATGATAATGTGTGACTTTTGTTAATATATCGACTGTAAAAAAACTGAACCAGTTAACAAAATTACCGTAACTTAGAAGAAATTACAGTAGTCGCTATACATATTTAGATAAATAACCATCTCTCAACCTTGTTGAATTAGTAGGTAACATAATGCTAATGAAATATTTTTTATCACTTAATCAAATATTCAATGACTGCCTTTATGAAAACTATTCATAAAGTACAAAAGCACTTAACAAATGCTGGTTAGTAATTTAAGCTTGCACTAACAATGGTAAATGGTAAATTACCACTCATGGTAAATGAAACCCACATTAGTTAGTCATGTTAAATACTTAGAATTTCCGTGAGAGTTCCATTAACTTGCATATAGCATATAGTATTTGAAAATTAAACAACAATGATTCACGTCATTCATCATTATTTTATGAATGAAATAACTGTGTGTAGGTAGGTATAAACGTAATACAAATCACGCACAATTTTCCTATTGATTGAATCATATATTTGTTTCCTGTAACTTAGTGAGTAAAGTTTGTCTTCATCATCATCATCTCAGCCCACATGCACCCACTGCCGGGCATAGGCCTCCACGCCATTCTTTCCGGTCCTGTGCCAAGTGCATCCATTGCCTTCCCGCAACTCTCGCGATGTCGTCCGACCATCTGGCTGGTGGTCTGCCAACTGGTCTGCGCCCTTCTTGCGGCTTCCACTCGGTTGCTGCCCTAGTCCATCTTCTGTCTTTCCTCCTTGCCAAGTGTCCAGCCCATCTCCACTTCAGCTGGTAGATCATTCTACCTACATCCACGACTTTGGTTCTGCGTCGTATTTCGATGTTGGGTATGTAGTCCAATAGCGAGATGCCTAACATGGCACGCTCCATTGCTCTCTGAGCAACTCTAATCCTGTGAACAAGTTCGTTCGTGAGCGGCCTTGTTTCAGCACCGTATGTGAGGATAGGCAGGACACATTGGTTGAAAATCTTTGTCTTAAGACATTGCGGAATCTTAGACCTGAAAACGGAATCAAGATTGCCAAAGGCAGCCCATCCTATTTGCACTCGGGTATTTCTTTCACCTGAGATCCTTTCATCAAAATTTGTCTTATTACGAACAAATTAAATGGTAATATAAACAAAGTAATCTTATGTATTTACAAAAAAATAGAAACCGATAACACCCTCGCGCCTCATCTACATTTAAATTAGCTAAATATAAAAATAAATAGTAAAACATGGTCACTCTACACGAAGATGAGAACTAACGCGACCTGCGCCTGCGCATTTACATTCAATCGACACCGGCGCCTAGTGGCCTACTTATCTTTAACGCCTTTAGCCTAACTGTCCTAGCATATTCCCATAAACGGATATTCAGATTTCAGACAACAGTTTTAGGAGAAAGTGTTTCATTTTGTTTTAGAATGGGGACTTCCGACGCTACATATATATATTTGAAGTTAATGACTTTCACTCACTTGATTCTAATTCAGTTTTTACCATTTTCAAAGCTAAACTCAATTTAACAGCACTAAGATCCAAGTTTTTATGTAACTGCATTTTTCCTACAAAATGTATAGATGGTTTGAAACATACCTGTTTTTATTTATTTAGTTACATAACTGATTGATTACTTTAAAAATAATTAAATTTAGAGATTGAGCAGAATCTAAATTAAAACTAGTGATGTACTGTCCACTTATTAGGAGCTAGTTGACCCGCCCGCGGCTTTGCACGCGTGGTTGGTTAATAAAAACATTACTATATACCAATCCCAGTCACAATCTATCTATATATCTGTACATAGGGAGTAATTCACCTCGTTATATTAATCCCTTACTTTGCCTCCTTTAAGGATGATTTTACAAAAAAAATTGAAACACGCATTTTTTATTTCTTACCAAAAGCCTAAATATGAATTTTTAGATACCTTGAGGAATTATGGATCGCTCGTACAAACTGTTACCCCTATTCAAGGGTATTTTTGAGACAAAAGCCTATGTCTTTCTCCAGGATATAATCTCCTTGACAGATTTCATTACGCAGTTCAGCCGTTTATGACGGGTTCATATATCCGTCGGTAACCAGTAGCTACGACTCGTTTCTCCTTGAAAACGTGTCAGAAGTTTGACACTTTTTCAAGGAGATACGAGTCGCAGTCCTTTACCGACGGATATAGGAACCTGCCATTAGTCGTGAATAGGTAACAAACTAATAAACAAACAATCACTTACACATTTATAATATTAGTATGGATTATAAGTAACTAAATAAATAAATATTTCTGGACATTTCACACAGCGCTATCTAGCCCCAAACTAAGCAGAGCTTGTACTATGGGAACCAGATAACTGATAGAATACTTATATACTTTTTGTAAATACATGCTTATAATATATAGAGAAACAACCAGACACGGAACAAATATCTGTAGATCATACAAACATTTGTAAATAAACTATGACTTGTATTTCCCAATTCCTTCTCGAAGTATCAGTCGTGTTTCAAAGTAGTATGTGATATATGTCACGTACCTACCTAGTTCGTAGGTATGGATCTTAGTTTCTTACCACAAAAATAATTGAACACTGTTTAACGAGTGTTTAAAAAACTATATACAAAAATTGTAAAGGATATTTTTAAACACACGTTTAACAGTTGTTTAACTTTTTTGTGGTAACAACGGTAACACGTATTAGCACGTTGAAGTGGCAATAGGCAGGCCATATAGCGCGCAGAACAGATGACCGATGGGGCCGGAAAGTTCTCGAATGCAGGCCACGGACCGGCAAGCGCAGCGTAGGACGTCCACCTACAAGATGGGCAGACGACTTGGTAAGAACCGCAGGTCGGCGGACGCAGGCCGCTTCCAACCGCAGTTCCTGGAGATCAATGAGGGAGGCCTTTGTCCAGCAGTGGATGTCCTACGGCTGATATGACGATGATGATGAACGGTAACAACTGTCAGTAGACCGTGGTGTGTATACGTGGACGCCAGCTTTAAACTGATAAAAGAATGACCATGTATATTTTGCCTCGAAGAAAAAACTAGCAATCAAATCACTTGTGTACAATTTTTTTATGATAATTTGACATATTACCTGCCACACCAGCTGAACACAATGGCTTATTATCAATAATTAACAACTTAGACCATAGAGTAGATAATACCACGCAGTCGTGTGGTTAATCGGTTGGTATGTGATGGTTTTATGGGACTCGTTAGTGTTTTTATTAAAATACATGATCATGTTGATGGTGACTATCTTCAACCTAAGGTTCTGTCTCCTATTTGTTCTTTATTCTTTAATGTACATAAATAGATTTACAAACAAAAATAGCTTATTAAATGGACATACAAAGGCGAGCTTAACCCTAATAAGAGTTTTCTTCCAGCAAACCTTTGAAGATAGAGATATTTGATGTAGTGGTGGGTACGTGCATGGAGAAGGACATTGGAGTAAAATACTAATATATACTATATACTAAAATAAATACAACACTTATCCATACTAAATAAATAATAATACCTTTAAACTATATCTACGTTATAGATAAACATAATAATAGGTTGGAGAAAAAGTCTTTTCGCATTATAGTATGTAATTTCGTTTATTAATTTTATAATTTTTCAATTACGTCATACTTTAACTAAATCCTTATACAAACAGTATTTTATTTATAGTGTTGTCCGAACACATACGGAAAATTCCAACATTTATAAATATCATCTCAAAAATTTCAAGCCTAGACGGGACTTGAACCCGCAACCTTCCTCTTGATACGAGGAACTTATATTACGGATATAAGTTCTACGACGGAATCGTGTTTTTCCAAACCAGTATAATCATGGAGTCTTCAAGTCCAGAGTGAAGATGAAGAGGTTATTTCTAGGCAAGCGTGCTCCATCTTCGATCACACCTTCACTTACCATCAGGTGAGTGATAAAGCGCTTGACTATCATCAATAAAAAAAATTACAATAGAACACACGGCTAAACATCAAGCTATACATTTCCAGTATAAGCTAACCTCGCATTGTATAGGCTTTTCGTAGAATGAGAGGTCAGCTTATACTGGAAATATATAGCTTGATGTGTAGCCGTGTGTACATTGGTACAAGGGCTGTAACTATGATCTATTTCACCCGAGATGTTTCATTTTAATATACGGTGTTATTCATCGCTTAAAACCGAGTACAAAATACAACTTTTAATCAAGAATGCGAGGAAATTAAAAAGTATTTTTTAACAGTTTGTTTCTAAAAAGAAATCATACGTTCCCAGTATTCATTAATTTATTTACTACTAGTCTATGTTCACATTATTTTTTAAAATAGAAATAAAAATTTTTCATGGAGGATGTATTTATAGCATATTAAGATTGTGTCCTCTTTCATTTTTAAATAAAAATAAGTATTTGTCATAGAGATTGTATTTAATTTCAGCTTATTATGAATGCAACGTGCCTCATTTTAGTTTCAAATATATTTACGGCCCTAGGGCCATAAATCACATTCGCGGAGCCGTTATCGAGTTTCAAAAACCAACTTATAAGTGATGAAAATATTATTATTGTTAATACTACATGTGGTTATTTTAAAATATTATAGTATACTAGCTGTTGCCCGCGACTTCGCACGCGTTACACTACTAAATGTGTAGGTAACCTGGAAATAAAGCTAAACTCGCTGTTGCAACTTGACTTGACACCCCATTTTTATCCAATGGGACCTGTTTTATGAGATAAAAGGTAGCCTATGTGTTAATCCAAGTTATAATGAATGAAATAAATACTCTTTATTGCACACCAAATAAAAATACGGAAATAATGGAAACAAACAATAAATAAAGGTACAATGGGCGGTCTTATCGCTAAAAGCGATCTCTTCCAGACAATCTACGTACATACTTAATTTAATTGAAATCGGTTCAGCCGTTACGACGTGATTGAGTAACAAACAAACATCCAAACTTTCGCATTTATATTAGTGTGATTGTGTACCAGGTATGTGTTTGTAAATTCTTGGACAGGGTGTTTTAAATATTACTAACCAACCTTGTTACCACAAAGAAGTTAAACTACTGTTTAACTTGTGTCTAAAAAGTTCCTTTACCAATTTCGTATAGGAATTTCTTAAACACGCGTCAAACAGTGTTTAATTTGTTTTTCTCACATGGGGGCGAGGGGGGGGGGGGGGTCTCGGCTAATATCCCGCAATTTATTTTTTACTTTATCACTGTAAAAAAATACGAGAGAAGCAATCATGAAACAATGAACCCAATTGTGTTTTGACATAACCCTATGAATGTTAATTTTAAAAATCTCACGTAAGATAAAGGGAGAGGGGGGGGGGGGGGGGGGGGTCAAAAATCGTCAAAAACGTCGCACGGTACTAATGGACGCCCCCATTTCGAGAAAAGTTAATTTAAAAAAAATTATTTGTCTTTAAAGTTTACGGACTATAATTTTACGTGATAATGAGAGAGATAGATGCGTCACAAGACGAACGCTTAAGCCGATCTTGCCTCTCGCTTGCACGCTCGGCTCAGGCGGAAAGTGACAACAGTGATTTATAAGGCGTTATCGCGTCAATAAAATACCCGAATATCCTAAATTGTAAGTACATCATGGCTACCGTAGTTATTTGTTCTACTGGCATCATGCTACACGTGTGAGGGTAAATTGCATGTGATATTATAGGCTACAGTTTTTATAGATAGGTGTTATGTTCGATTGTTTTGTCTTCATGGGAAATGAGTTTTTATTTACTGACGATTTATGACTTGACTTGACTGATTGAAAGTAAACAACTTCACATGTTCAAGGGCATTTAGGTGTAGAAATGGATGTAAGAAAGTTTTATCGCGCATGTAGGTTACTGTTTTGTTTGAATGTATGTAAAGTCAAAATCAAAATCTTTTATTCAATAAAATCACAAGGATCACTTTGAAACGTCAATTTTACTGCCTGTTCCTTCCCAACCATGCCAGGAAAGAAAGGCAAGAAACAAGGCTGGTTGTTTTTTTAATGATCCTATTACAATACAGGAAATAGGTTTAGGCTAATAGGTGAGCAATATATGGCGGAGGCTAGGACCCAAAGTCTCGAACACCGCCGTAAAGGTGCAAGCCTATCGATCTTTTACAGAATACATTTCGGGGAATGTGCCCAGGAACTTTACGATCTGATTCCGCCATCTCCTTTCCATCAAAGGACAAGCAGGCGCACGGCTCAGTACCATCCGTACCTAGTTGATATACCACCCATTCGCACACACCGTTTTGGTTCTACGCTCTTGATGCGTACAGCTGAGGTATGGAACGCTTTGCCGTCGTCTGTTTTTCCTAAAGAATACAATCCGGGCCTCTTTAAGGTAAGAGTGAATAGGTTTCTTCTAGATCTTCGTGCTTCATCTTAGACCACATCATCGCTTACTATCAGGTGAGATTGTGGTCAAACGATGATCTATTTAGTAAAAAAAAAAAATACGTCTAAATTGTAACATTTTGAACGAGTTGGAGCAATTTCAATCCCAAGCTTCTTAAGCATCTAAATAATCCAATAAATGATATTTTATGGTAAGCTTTTTTATAAAGATTTTGATTAATTGCGTTTTTAAATTTGTTAATTATCAATTGTACATCACTTGGGGGTTTGTTATAAAAGTGAACACCTTGCCCTTTAAACGATTTACTAACTTTATGGAGTCTACAAGTGGCAACAGCGAGTTTATCTTTATTTCTAGTATTAAAAATTATATTATTGTATTCTAAAGTCACTGTTACTTACAAACTGTTTGTAAGTAAATGTACCTAAGTTCAGTACTCGTATGACGCGTTGCCTATTACAAACGGGTTTTTTTTGCCATTTTAGGCATTCGAAAAAAATAAGGATTAAATATATCATTCATACTCATACTCATTTATTCAAACCGTAGGGACACAATGGAACACTTGGTTACGTCAATAACAGTACTTACTTAATTACATGTCTTTATCTAAGTAGAGGTGCCAGAAACAGACAAGCATTTCATATATACATACCTATTTACATTTAAGCTTAAAAATACTGACTATTAACTATGTAGGTACATATGATTATAGCTGCTGTAGAGGGGCATTGTCAAAGATTTGATTATTAAAATATTGCTACAAATGAATCTATAAAAATATTATAAAGAGGTGAAATCCAATTTATCAATTTGTTTTATGTATGTTCTGACATTATATATTTTATTACATAGTATAATATTTTTACATTTTCTACTATATATGATTATATTTTGACACAACATGACATATCTACCATGACACATAGTATTTTCACTTGACAACACAATACTCTCAAGGTCTAGTGGCTGAATGGAGCGGTCTCGACAGAATATCAGCGCTTACCATTACGGCGGGCATAATGCTGAGTCGAGTCCCATTTACTGCTGCAGCAGCACACAGTATCTACAGAGTTCTCCCTTATTTTGGTTTATGTTTTACGTTTATACTGTTTAATTCTTTAATTTTAAGTATTTCCTCTCTCTTAAAATGTAACTGAATTTTATATTGTGTGCTAATGTAGTTAATAAATGATTGATGTTTAAAATCTGTAAGATTTTTTGTATGTATAATAATGAGTAATCCGCCAAGGAGTGGAACGCCTTGCCAGAGTCTGTTTCCTGATAGCTACAACCTGGGTATCTTTAAGTCGCGAGTGAATAGGTTTCTTCTAGGCAAGCGTGTACCATCGTAGACTGTATCATCGCTTACCATTAGGCGAGATCGTGGTCAGACGCTAGCCAATAATTTATAAAAAAAATCTCTGGAACTACTGAATAGATTTTGAAGAAGAAGGAAGGAGTTTAATGTTTTTGTACCTATTGAAAGACCATAACAATAAATTCTAGGTTTACTTATCATTTAACTACTGTGCATTCAATACAGGTAAACATTTTATGTATTTGCATAAAATTGACTTGCTTATAACTTTTATTTATAGTTACTAATAGCACCGTTATAAATTTTATAGTCGATGGATACGTAAAATATATGTTATTAAATGCACCTAAGTAAAGTCAGGTGAAGAGATATGTGACCAGAAACGAAAAATATAAATTCAAAGTGGCCACAAAGGATTTTTGAAGTAAAACTTCTTTACGCACGCTTGACTGTGAGAGTAAGCTGGTGAATGCGTGACGAGAGCGTTACGAAGTGTGATCGGGCGAGGCGAACGGAAGTTAAGAGGGAGATATAAGTTAGTGAAGATAGAAAGAGAGAGTTACGTTTCGTATATTACTGTAGGGGCAAGAGAGAGGTGCGAGCACACATTTTCTTTCTCTCTTTCTCTCATAGACAGTTACTTTTCGTGTATCTAAGACACAGTGCAGGCCTATTGTCTGTTTCACACTAGGAGCAAGAGCGAGCAGTGCGCGCGCACATTTTCTTTATTTCTTCCTCTCATAGCCAGTGCATAAAGTACCTACATACTTATATAAATATATCTCAGTCAGTAATTCGTTTGGGAGTTTGCTAGCGTTACGCGATCGGTGATTTTTTGATTATTTTTCGTAATTTCATTTCGTTCTTGAACAATTTTATAGATTAATATTTTGAAAAAGAAGTTTTACTTAAGTCGTGTGGCCTAAAGCACACTCGTTTTTTTTATTTTTTATTGTTTAAGCCATTGCCAATTATAGTTGAAGATTCAAGTTTAAAGGCACGCCGAATATTTTTGAAATTGTTTTCTTCTAAATGGTTCTGCAAATTCGAAGGTTCCTTAGTTATTCATTCGATAGGTATTCGATGTTTGCTAAAATAGGAAGCTTTTTAACAAATTGTTTATATATTGAGGATGGCGGGGCTTCAGGCTGCTCACTTTTTTATCTATATATACAATTCTCGTGTCAGTGTTTGTAACAAAAGTCCTTCGAAACAGCTTTACCGATTTTGATACAACTTTATGTGTATATTCGGTAGGTCTGATAATAGGACGTAAACTATTTTTCATGCCCATATTTCACCAATTTTTTTTTTGAGAGTTTTTTTTTTATAATTCGGCAATAAAAAATACATACAACCATTTTTCACTGTTCTACCACCAACCTCTACTTGTTAATAGCGATATTAGTACACACGGCTACACATCAAGCTATATTTTCCAGTATACGCTGACCTCGCATTGTGTAGGCTTTTCATAGAATCGAGAGGTCAGCTTATACTGGAAAATTATAGCTTGATGTGTAGCCGTGTGTACATTAATAATTTCTGTACGTTGAATATAGAGATAGTTGATAATAGTGGATACGTTCACAGAAAAGGACATTGATAAAAATGAATTTAACTCAGCTTAGCAAGAGAAAAATCATTGATTCTATGGCAGTACGAAGTTCGCGGAGTCAGCTATTATCTTTACATAGTATAAAATGAAGTCGCTTCCACTGTCTGTCTGTTCGCTTAGATCTTTTATACTACTTAACGGATTTTAATTCTGTTTTCAGCAATAGATTGAGTGATTCAAGAGGAAGGTTTATATATATAAAACATACACATTATAGTAGAGAAAAGCCGAAAATATTTTTGTGCGCTTACATCGCAAACGCTGGCTAAACTTTACGAGATAGATCAACCTAATGTACTACGGAATTGTATATCTTTAAAAGAACGATTACCTGACTGCGCAGGAGGGTAACGCTTTACGAAAAAACGTATGCGAAGCCGCGGGCGGGTCAGATAGTAATAAATAAAACCTAACAGATGTTACACAGCCCACAATTCCCTTCCATACTATATCTTGAGTAAGTCCATCGGTTTAAAGAGTTCTCTTAAGAACAAATTACAGCTCACTTAAATGAGCCTAAATATATTATAACACTAAGTTTAGGCTAGTGTACACACGGCTACACATCAAGCTATAAATTCCAGTATAAGCTGACCTCGCATTGTGTAGGCTGTTCGTAGAGTGAGAGGTCAGCTTATTCTGGAATCGTATAGCTTGATGTGTGGCCGTGTATACAAGGCATGCATTCATCATGTAGGTATTTAATTTAAAACAGAACTTGTAAATCAAAGGTTTTCCAAAAGTAGGTACCAACACACTCAAACTATAACGATTTTAGGTAGGTTATTGAAATTAAATTCTGTTAGCACTGACCAAAGGTATTTAGACCCTTCTACTATTTTTTTTGGGTATGTGTGAGTGAAATAGTGTGACGAGACGAATTGCATTCCAGTCGGTATATTTGTGTGCGCAGCGTAAGCTATTTGAGGAAGTGTATTGAGTTACATTCGTTTGTGTGCGTATTGTAGGTTGTCCGGAAGACAACCTAAATTGTAGATCATTTATTGGTCGAGCGAAGCGAGATCTCTAAATCAACTTGGCCAAATCGGCGTTGTATGTTTGTATGTATGTTTGTTTGTCCGAGGATAACTTTCGAAGCGTTAATCCGATCATTGTGAAATTTAATACATATGTAGATAGTGATGGCTCGATTTAGGTGTGACTAAATGAGCTAAAATGTTGGGGGGTTGTTAAGATATTTGGGTTCAAGGGGGGTAAAAAAACGAAAATGAGGCTATTAAGTCAAATGGGACGTCAAATGAAAAGTATTCATAAGTACATTTAGACTCCGTTTTTATTTTTTGTAAATTCTTTCTAGTTTTTGAGGTAATCGCCATAATATAACTAAACTTTGACAAAATTCACAGGGTACACCAGTGACCATGCTGAAATTTGGTATGCGTGTAGTTTAAGTGACACAAATATAGGCAAAAGTCTGAAATCCAGAATAACTGCAATTGCAAAAAGGCACTAGGTCGTCGTTTATTATTCCTGTTGGACAAATCAGTGTGGCTAAAAATTTTGACCACGAGGAAGATTGGTCGCTCTGGAAATCTATAGAGAAGGAAAAACCAATTATTTAGGAGCGGACGTTCTGCGTTGATCTATAGACTAAATGGTTCGCCTCGAACTGCAATCTCGCGGGTCTCACATATAAACAAAAAAATATTATTTGTAATTTTGACTATCAGAATAGTGCCACGAAATACTAACCAACCTACTTGACCTACAGTTTCATTCAAATTACAGGTAACGGGAGTTCATGTTAATTGGTTAATCTTTTGGGGGTAGAAATTGCAGTTATTCTGGATTTCAGACTTTTCCCTATGGTTGTGTCACTAAAGCTACACACATACCAAATGTCAGCACTGTGGGGTCACTAGTGTATCCTGTGAATTTTGTGAAAGTTATTTTTTTATTATGGCTAACAACTTAAAAACTACAAGGCTTAAATTAAATATAAAACGGGGTCTAAATATACTCACAAAGACTTTTTATTAGACGTGACACTTAACCGGATAGTCAAATTTTGGTCCTTTTTTTACCCCTCTTGAACCCCAATATCTCAACAACCACAAATGTGGGGGACATCTTTAGCTCATTTAGTCACACCAAAATTGTGTCATCACTACCTACCTATATATAAAATTACGCAAAATTCGCGCAAAATAAACGCTTCGAAAGTTATCCTCGGACAAACAAACATACATACACCGCCGATTTGCCCAAGTTGATTTGGAGATCTTGCTTCGCTCGATCGATAAACATATGTTTACTTAAAAATATGTAGGTACTAGTTTCAAAGTTTTGTCATCGAAAAGTGGCTTCGCTTTTTTTCACGCATAGTTATTTGTCATATAAGAGTGCAAAGTTGCTTTGCAAAGAGCAAGCGAAGGATTCTAAAATTGATTCAAGAATTAGAATCCTGAGCGTTAGCGAGGGAATCAAAAGAGCACGAAGTGAAAAATCTTTGCACTCGAGTGCAACACGTAACTTTTCATCCCACCTCAGCGAGGAAATGAATAAATGCAAAAAAAAAGTAATACCGGTTGTATGATAAATTAGGCACCATGGAGGTAGCAGTAAATAGGTTTAATGATATTTTAAATTCACAGACTGCACACGATGTTCTAAATTCAATTTACTTTATCCTCTAGCGGATAAAAACTGTTTTTGCACTCAGATATCGAAGAGCAAAAATACTCTTTCCGAGATGGGGGGGATGAAAAGGAATTTATCTAGTCTTACAAATAAAAATAAATATCCCAACGGGCATATGGCTGATATGAGTAAGTCTTCATCTGACTGTACCATGTCCAACTTAATTGAAACATAAAATTTAAATTAAATACACACGGCTACACATCAAGCTATAAATTTCCAGTATAAGCTGACCTCGCATTGTGGTAGGCTTTTCGTAGAATGTGAGGTCAGCTTATACTGGAAATGTATAGCTTGATGTGTAGCCGTGTGTACCTGCGCAGTTTTAAGAGGCATTAATTATCTGCAACATTACAAACCTTTTCTAACTTGAAATGCAGGTTCAGATACTTAGTTATTACTTTCTTCACGTATTAAATTACGTTAATATGTTTGTAATTATCGAGATTTTCCATAAAAGCTTGCAAAGCATGATTTATCGTATAGTTCTAGTCACATATATGTTTTTAATTATTATTTTATTTTATTTATTAAGTCTACCAACGATTGTAACAATATTTTAAAGATTAATTTAAATAGGTACTAATTGCACAACCAATTATAGGTACACACCGCATACACTGAAAATTATGTAGTAACAATAACAAAGTACCTAACACTAGTAAATTATGAGAAACAATGTAGTTAGTAAAGTAAAGAAAGAATGAAAGAAAACACAAATTTATAAAAATACACACTACTGATAGCAATAAATCTATTAGTTTGGCAAGTTCTTAGATAAGAACGTGAATTTGAATATGTTTATAATTAAAACTAGTGGTCCCGCCGAACTTCGTATCGGCTTGACATGCATAGGTATAACGCGGGCTGTCAATATAAGTCACCCTGGTAGAATTGTCAATTGTTGTCCCCGACCATCAATATGTATGAGAAAATGAATGACTTCCACAAATAATTCAATACCAAAATTACCCAAATCGCTCCACCCGTTCTCGAATTTTAGCGAGACTAACGAACAGCAATTAATTTTTATACATATAGACAACATATCTCGGGATAACTCCTACCGAAGCATCTGTTTCAAACGATATTCATTTTTTTTACATCCTCTTTGACTTTGATAGTTGCAGCACGCATTCTGTCAATTCTATGTCAAACGTCATAAGGTTACATTATAAAGCGCTAAGGTTAGATTATAAATAATTGTATATGGTGGTAAGTATTCTTAAATTTTCTGATTTTGCGCGCAATTTTCTTAATTTTTTCTTTCATAAGAACCTTCTCCTGACAATAAGAAATACAACAAAAAACGAATTGGCCAAATTGGTCCAGGCGTTGTTTAGTTATGCGCTTACCAACACATTTTGAGATTTATTTTTATGTATATTATAGATAGATATCAATCTGAGTACAGTAATTAAAGCCGTTGCTAATCCTGGAATAATATTATGTACTTGCTGGTTATATCGATAGAGTCTACGTACGTATTTGAGTCAAATAAAATATCTAAGTATAACTCTCATAGCAGTAGTGAAATCAATTACCCAAGGAATATTGCATTAATTACCTCCATAATTAGCAATGTTATTAGTTAACTTTCATCTTCCTAGAAATACGACTTCGCTAAAGTACCTAGTACTAAAACCATAGATTGGTGCGACTTTTGTTCAGTGTTTCGACTAAAGCTAAAATGAGGTATAAATTTATATTATTTATTACATGTTCTTACTTGAGATGGTATGCTCGTATGTAGAGCAATGGTTCTCAAACTTTACAATACTATACGGTGAAATAAATAAATATTGCTGGACATTTCACACAGCGCTATCTAGCCCCAAACTAAGCAGAGCTTGTACTATGGGAGCTAGATAACTGATCGAATACTTATATACATTCCATACTATTCACCCACTGCGCCACGGAGGTCGTCTAATTGAAATCACTTTTACAGAACATACTCTGTTAGAACATGGTCTACCGTTCAATAACATCAAGTTATTAAAAAAACTATCTAGTGGCCCCTTACTAGATGGAAAGAAGACCTGATAAAGGTGGCTGGGAGCCGTTGGGTGCAGGCTGCACAAGATTGGTTGTTCTCGAAATCTATGGGTGAGGCCTATGTTCAGCAGTGAATGACGACCTCTGTGGCGCAGTAGGCGAATAGCCGGCTGAGACTCGGGAGGTTGCGGGTTCGATTCCCACCGCGGAACAAATGTTTGCATGATCTACAGATGCTTGTTCCGGGTTTGGATGTTTTTCTATACATATATTATAAGTAGATATTTACAAAAAAAAGGATATAAGTATTATGACAGTTGTTTGGCTCCATCTGCTTAGTTTGGCGCTAGATAGCGCTGTGTGAAATGTCCAGCAATATATATTTATTAATATTTATTTTTATCTTTTTTTACGATCTTGTGGCAGACCGCGGCGAAGATGGACGGACTAAATTGATGCCCATTTATAGGATTGGTCCACAATAGCCCAAAATAGAGAAGACTGGAGAGAAGGGAGGCCCTTTGCCCTGCAGTGGGACACTACAGGCTCTTAATAATTATTATTATGATTTATTTATAATAATGTCTTTTGGCTGATGATGATGATGTGACGTGAAACAACATTGAAGATCTTCCAGTTTAAGAGCCGCTGGCGAGTCGTGTGCTCCTTAACTCTAAGCGCAGACGCACGGAGTGAATAGCAGCTCGTTACTCAACCACCGACAAATGCAATGGTTAATTGGACGAAAACGCACGTCCCTATTCCGCATTGTAAATTATCCGCTTTACGACAGGGTGGCTATACGTCCTGCCGTTCTCGGATATATGCCTTCTAATTCTTCCAGTTCCTCCTGTCCACCAGACTATCCCCACCAGGGCTACATGGATTGCGTGGGCATGGTTATTTTCTACACTTGCTGTCACTTACTACTGACATTTCATTCAAAATGGCGAGTACTGTCACTTTTGACATATGTTGATATCCGCATCAAATTATGTGGAGCACGATAATATCTTCAGTATTCCCTGACTAAAAAGAGCGTTTCTAGATTTTCGTGGTTCATCTTAGACCACGTCATCGCTTACCATCAGGTGAGATTGAGGTCAAACGAAAGTCCACACGCCTTTTTTTAACATGAGTTAAGCGTGTGGACTGAACAGTTCTAGTTCAGTTCTTCTCACAGAGTCTGTAGACTGTGGCAAATAGACACCAGCGACACCACCACTGTACCCACTCTCTCCACTTCTCGTAAGTGCTCCGATGTTTCAAATTTAGTACGAAACACTAAAGGTCTTGCACACTGACGTTTTAGGGGATTTCGTCAAAAATTGTCACATACCCTAAGGAACTGGTACAAAGAAGTCCATATGTCAAAAAAAATTATGTCGATTTGTTCAAAGCGGTTAAGGCAAATGGAACGTTTTGTTTTTTTCCTGGTTAACGCGTTCAAAGTATGGACACCTTAACATTTTACGACCACGCATGGCTATCAATAAACTCACAGTCACATGCAAAAATCACCAGCACCTTATCTCAACGTAGTAAGGCCTAGTTTTCACTATTTGAGGCTCTTGAGTTTCAGGGGACGCGGTTTTGACACTACTATGGTCCGATTTAATTTAATTGAAGTTGATAAGATGGATGGTATTGAGAAAATGTATGGGATACTAATGATGGTGATGGAAATCCTATAAAGTTACTAAACAAACATTGTAAACCGATCGAGGGCCGGTATAACTAGCAAAAACATTTAATTGAAGAAATCTTAATATTCCTAAAACTAAGATAAGATCTAAGCTAGATTATCTATATCACGAATATTATTATCTAACTAAAACCCCAAACCACACATTGGCTATATGCCTATATATTTTCTACTAGCTGACCATTCCGCAGCTTCGCACGCGTAATTTTTCAATAAAAACATTACCCTTCTTCTGCACAGTTGGGTGAAAAGTAGCCTATGTCACCAGGGGATAGTGTAGCTTCCCAACAGTGATAGATTTTTTTTAAATCGGTCCAGTAGTTTCGGAGCCTATTCAATACAAACAAACAAATCTTTCCTCTTTATAATATTACTAGCTGACCAATCCGCAGCTTCGCACGCGTAGTTTTTCGATAAAAACATTACTCTCCTTTGCGCAGTTGGGTAAAAAGTAGCCTATGTTACTCAGGGTGAATGTAGCTTTCCAATGGTGAAAGAATTTTTGAAATCGGTCCAGTAGTTTTTGAGATTATTGATTACAAACACACGCACAAAAATACAAATCTTTCCTCTTTATAATATTACTATAGAAGTATACTCGTAGATATAGTATAGATCAGTCTCACCCGGGAAAGTATTAACACCATATCTATTTCTGCCGCCAAGCAGCATTGCTGTGTTTCAGTTTGAAGGGTGGCCGGTGAAAATACATACACACAAAGCTTTACACCTGTATGCCTCAATCTGACAAACTCAGAGCAGTGCATCGTAGCGTGACCTAAGAGAAAATACTTTGTTATAGGCGATGGTTACCATTTAACAACAGGTGAGCTATGCATGTTCTATATCCAGATCGAATAAAAAAACCTCTTTCATCTATCCCTGTGTCTCATATAGGTGTTCCTGATGTAATTTTTTCCGTATTTCAATACCTGTATTCTGAAAAGTAGTAAAAGGTCTATATTCAAACCACATATATATTATACAATCAAAACTAACATAGACTTGGCTAATACAATCCAATGTGTCATCTAGTTAGGTCTTAAACAAGTCTATCAGTATTGCAATAACAAATGTCACGCTTCAACGACTTGATTGATAAATTTATTATCAGAATCTGATCGATTATTGCTATTTCCGAAGCTTACCTACTTTATGCAGGGCTCTGGCAGATGGTTTTTTTCAAGTAAAAGATTTTTAAATTACCTATACCTACTAGGGCACTAAACATTTTTACCCTAAGATGAGTGTTATTAGTTTATTTAAAGTCATAGATCTTACATGGATCCGATGGCGTTTGATAGAGCTTTCATATGGATTAGAAGTTGCGCTTCTTTTAATGCTTTTTAGTTATTTTTTCTTAATCTGGCTCAAAAATGCGTTGTTTGTTATCCCAATTTGAGCCTGCTCAATTAGGTACTACCGTTTTGCTTTTTGCTTCTTTGTTTGTAATATTTTATTTTGTACGATACATTTTCATTCATTCTTTAATTCATACTACTAACTGTCAAAAGTGGTCTTGCAGTAACAAGACTATACAAGCTTTTTTCCCAATGACTTGATGACTAAGATCATATTACGAGTAATAATCCCAAGGCAATACCGCTGTGTCATCCGCTAATATCATTCGCACATCATTGTTTAGTTGTAACCATTGTTATAGCTCCTCATGAATAAATTGTACAGCATTGGTCCCAATACGCGCCCTTGAGGGAAAAGAATTAAATATAATTTTTTTGTTAAGTTTACTCACTACTTTCTTTGGTTTATTTTTACTAGTGTAAAAGTAAATTCACATTAGAATGTAAGTAAATTACCTAACAGTTCACATAAAGCAAGATTTACAATGGATGATGGCAGTTGATGGAGTCAAACGCTACGTGTCGAGCTAAACAATTACACCGTGCGATAGCCATCAACATAAGTAGCGAGGTTCGGAATTATATGTAAATGATTGCCATTTCAAAAACACAGATTTGTTTGTTTCATCTCATAAACTACCGTAAGGTTCCCATCACGCAAACGGAACTGAAAGAAATCACACATTAGGTTTAATTTTATACGAATTTAATAACAAGTGCGCGCCGGCTATTGTTCAAGGCATGAGAAAAGCCACTGCCCGATTTTTTTGTTCCGATAAAGAGGTGCCGACGCACTAGCCGAAGCAAGATTGATGCACACATGATCTAACCCGCTGTGCGCGCAGTGCCGACCAATAATTAATATTCCATAATCCATTCAAGCCTAAATTACTCCACGACCGTCCTTTCACCAGTTTCCGACGTTTGTTACCGGTAGCAATATGTAGTCGTCACACATTCATAATTGATTCCATCCGTTAAATTCTAAATTTGTATGAGCATTCGCTGAATGAGAACCGAAATAAGATCACGACACGAGTGAGGTGTTCGGCAACTCTGAGTGACCCTCTCACTGCGCCGCACAATGGAGGCGCATACTCAGATCTCTCTCTCGATAAACAGATAAAAAAGCCCACGAAAAAAACTACATGTCATGCATCTACGTGTGCTAGTCAATTTCACAGCGACCGTCATGGGAATCGAGCGACGAATGGACTTTAGAAAGCAATTAAAATCAGAGCCCACGAAAACTGACGATCGAAAAGTGCAATCGACACATGAAATTGTTCACGTACGTTATGCACGAGTTTTGTGTTATTGTAAATGTTTGGAGACCGGTGAATGACCGGATGCAATACCTACCTACCAAGTTTCTTAGAAATCAATTCAAAAGCTACTAGCTGCGTAACAAGACAACCTAGAAAGGCAGTAGGAAGATAGGCAGTGTATTTAGCTACAACATGATCGCACTTTTATACCACAATCTTTGCATGTTTTTGCCCCAGATTTTATTTCCCCTAAACCTTCACAAACAACCCTTAAACTTTGTGTACATTCAGCTTTACGCAACACACAAAGGGAACTACCCACTTTGCGGCCAAAAGTGGACTTTTTTACGGCCACAAAAAGGTCGTTACAGAATCGAAACGAGATTATGGATCCTGTGATTATAAAGTTTATGAAGTTTCGGCGTGGTCAAGACAAAGGGAACACGGTTGAAACCGCAGGCTGCAAATACATGTCTTGACCACACAAACATTATTAGAGACATGTTATCAAACCCACACGTCGTTTGAACGTGACTTCCGAAGAAAAAACTGCCGGACTTTTTGAGGTTACGACTTACAGCTTGAGTGAGACGTTTAGTGGTATAATTTTGGCTGGCAATCTTAATAACTCTCGATATCATCATTTTTCTATTTTTTCTAGGGAACCTTTGATTTATTTATTCGGAAACAATAAATTAACTTAAGTAAAATTCATAAATTGTTTCTTCATTTAGCGTAAAAAATAAAATAACACCTCCATATTCAAATCAAAGGAACAAGCATTTTTAAATTCCGCAACCTAAGCCACTAATCTCTCACATTAGTAAATATTTACCGGGAACAAAGAACATTTTCCTAGTAAATTAATTACAAATTACTACAGGTTCTTATATCCAAACCTTGTGACTCACATCCTGTTCTATACAACCTAAATTGGTCTTTACCTCGATCGTTATAAAGAGGCAAATGGCTAACATTTTTCGAGTACGAATAGTATGTGTGACTAATATTACACCGCCTTACTTACTTCAACCGAATGAGACTTTTATGTGGTCGACAACATTAGTAATTGCTGTAACTGAAATTGAGCCTATGTTTGTGTCGAGATTCGAGGAAGTACAGTAGCATTTATTTCTTCTTTGATGGATATTTTTTATTACTCTTCAAGGAAGATTACTTTTATTGTTTTCATTACTTCACCTTTTTCGTTACTCTTGTTTTGTCCTTTATAAAGTTGAAAAATCATAAGTTTAACGAATATTTCATCGAGCGAAGCGAGATCTCCAAATCAACTTTGGGCAAATCGACGTTGTGTGTAGGTTTGTTTGTTTGTCCGAGGATAACTTTCGAAGCGTTGATCCGATCATCGTAAAATTTGGTATATAGATAGGTAGTGATGGCACTATTCTGGTGTGACTAAATGAGCTAAAAATGTGGGGGGTTGTTGAGATATTGGAGGTGAAGAGGGGTAAAAAAAATTAAACTATCCGGTCAAGTGTCACGCCTAATGAAAGGTATTCATCAGTACATTTCGACCCCGTTTTTATTTTTTGTTTAAACCTTGTAGTTTTTAAGTTATTAGCCGTAATAAAAACTGAACTTTGACGATATTCACAGGGTACACCAGTGACCCCACAATGCTGAGATTTGGTATGCGTGTGCCTTTAGTGACGCAAATATAGGGATACGTTTGAAATCCAGAATAACTGCAATTTCTACCCAAAAAAAATAACCAAATACTCCCGTTACCTGTAAATTGAATGACACTGTAGGTCAAGTATTTTGGTTATATATTTTCTGGCACTATTTTGATAGTCAAAGATTACAAACACTTAATATATTTTGGTTTTTATGATGTAATTGATGTATTTCTGTTGCCGCTATATTAATAAATACTAAAAACAGAAAAAAAAATATTTAAAGGGGGCTCCCATACTACAAACGTGATTTTTTTTGCTCGTTTTTGCTCTAAATTCATAACGGCAAGAGGTAGACGCTTGAAATATTCACAGAATATTTAATTATAAATTCACTTTAGAAATAAATAATTATATTAAAATAAAACAAATATTTAAGGGGGCCTCCAATACAACTAACATGTTTTTTTGCCGTTTTTATAGATAATGGTACGGAACCCTTCGTGCGCGAGTCCAACTCGCACTTGGCCGGTTTTTACTAATTTAATCTCAAAAACATAATCAATAAACGTTAACAAAACAAAGGGCCAAAAGAATCCACAAAAAATCGATATTAATTTTTTCAACAAACATCTCAAGTAATCACAACCTACTCATTCTGTTAATAACTTGGGTAATTATGTAACAATCTAATTTCATATAGATTACTTTTTATTTATTTACAGTGAAAGTCCCTACTTGATTATAAACCGTATTGATTTTTTTATTCGTATTCAAATCGATTGTTGTTCGACCGCAATGTACCTACATTCCGGCCACAGTACCTCTGCATAGCCGTAGGAACTGCACATTATTGTATTTTATTTAATTGTAACATTTCTACACTAAAAGCATATAAAATGCCCAAATCTAGCATACAATTATAATGCTGTATGTGAGATGCACACATGTTTTGGGATACAATCTAAGTCTATAGGTACTTATATAACCGCGGTTTGTCATTATATCCGAACGCACCTCTCTCTCTCTCGCTCGCTCTCTCAGGCTCGCTAACCGACGCCAAGATTCATTCGAGCGGTACGCGTTCGTTAGTGCAACGACTTTGATTTATCTCTATGTAACTCATTATCATAACATCTTGTTTTGTGACTTAAATTCATTAAACTTATTACAAGGAAGAAGACAACTCTTATCATTTCATATCTACCTACAAATACTTTAAAAATTTATCGGCTATTAGTGTTTTTTTTAACAAATAGATCTTCGTTTCACCATTATCTTAACTTATGGTACAAGATATACAGGATATTTATTTGTATAAGTAAAATTTACATGGTCTTGAAAGCTGGGTCTTATGACTTATTTGCCTTTGCACAAAACGAGCAAAATAATCACGTTTGTTGTGATTTGGGAGCCCCTCTTAAATATTTATTTTATTATGTTTTTACGTTTTAGTATTTGTTGCTATAGCGGCAACGGAATTACATCATCTGTGACAATTTAAACTGTCTAACTATCACGGTTCATGAGATACAGCCTGGTGATAGATGGACAGACAGATAGACAGCGGAGCCTTAGTAATAGGGTGTCGTTTTGCCCTCGCAATTTTTTGAGGGCGCTTTACATTACATTAGTCTGCGATTAGTGGTCTAAGATCTAGCGCGGAGATCTAAAATGTTAGGTACATTCTTTTAAAAGTAACATGTACCATAAAGATACCCATATTGTAGATAACAGGAAAAACAGACAATATGACCCCCTAACGTAGAACCGGCGCGGTTATTACCTAAAATTAGCGACAGCAATCGGCTGCAAAACGTCAAATTTACTATGAGAAAAATAGCTCTATCTGTTGCCGTTCCTTTGCTGGTAGTGCTGGTTTCTATGTGCAAATTGACGTTCCGCAACCGATTTCTGTCGCGTTGTTGTCGCTACTTTTAGGTAAACTCGGAGCGTGTTCTGCAGACTTAGTATGGTCTTATATAAGTTATTTCACATGATAGATTACACACGCAACGGAAGCGTGGAGAACCGCAAGATGTGATTTCATGTGAGAAACTGAATTACCATACATCTCGGAATTTAGGACTGAAGTTTAATTGGCAATATACCAAGATGGTTTTTTATGAAACATTTAAATTTCTCTAATATTTAATGTACTAAATCTTGTACCAAATCCCACCAGTCCCTATAAAAAGCGTCCAAATCATCGCGCCACCGCTTCTTAGGCCTTCCACGGTGTCGCTTTTCATCCACAGGATCCATCCAGTTACGACCTTAGCCCACCTATTTGGTTACATGCGGGAGACATGACCCGCCCAATCCCACTTCAAGATCTAGAAAAGTAGAGATACGAGAGAAAGGCCTTTGCCCAGCAGTGGGACAGCATAGGCTAGTTAAAAAAATAATCATCATCATCATATCAGCCGTAGGACGTCCACTGCTGGACAAAGGCCTCCCTCATTGATCTCCAGGAACTGCGGTTGGAAGCGGCCTGCATCCAACGCCGACCTGCGGTTCTTACCAAGTCGTCTCCCATCTTGTAGGTGGACGTCCTACGCTGCGCGTGCCGGTCCGTGGGCTTCATTCGAGAATTTTCCGGCCCCATCGGCCATCTGTTCTGCGCGCTATATGGCCTGCCCATTGCCACTTCATCGTGCTAATCCGTCGGGCTATGTCGGTGACTTGAGTTCTCCTACGTATCTCCTCATTTCTGATTCGATCCCGTAGAGAAACCCCGAGCATAGCCCTCTCCATAGCTCATTGAGCGACTCTGAGCTTATTCATAAAGCCAATAGTGAAGGACTACGTCTCGGTTTCATATGTCATCACTGGTAACACACACTGATTGAAGACTTTCGTCTTAAGGGGACACCGGAGGGACAATCGCCCATACAACACGTACTACCAAGATCGTTTCTAATTAGAGCATATTTCTATCTTAATAAGGTATTATTTTAATTTAAATAGTATTTATCTAGGTTCCCAACCATATATTAGATCAATATACTTACCTAAAATGAAATAGAATCGTATCGCATTCTGCATGTTTTTACGTCATAAAATACCTGTTTTCAACCTAATTGTTTCGTATTAAAAACAACAACATCTTACGTATCCTAGTCATGGGAACATAGATTATATCATTATTATAAATACGGGATTTATCACGTACCGTCTTATCGGTGTTTCGACCGACAATGTGAGTGCGAGGCGAGACGTTATTCGGAGCGGATCGCACTCACCCTGATGAAGGTTCACGAATTGAACCGAAACATTGTCGGTCGAAACACCGATAAGACGGTACGTGATAAATCCCGTATTTATAATAATGATGGAAATCAATCACGAAAGTTTTCTAAGTAAAATAGATTATATCGTCTAGTTACAGAATAACAACACAATGAGAAAAATACAAGTTTTCAGTTATCATTTTTGGTATTACGGAACATGGTCAAAATCTAATCAAATTTAGAATCATTCTATTGCTATCACTGTCGCTCTGCGTGGCTAAACTTCGTCACTAAACAGGGATAGCGATATTCAGGGCGAAGTATTTGACGCGGCCGAATTGAAGTTGCGCTCAGGGTTCGCCGGCGCGTTAAGGCACTGAGGTATGTTGGACGAAATTTTAATTTGTATGTCCCGTTTCTCAGTATCACAGTCAAAGTTTTTCAAACTAGTGTCTTTACACCCAAATAAAATTTCTTGAAGGCGATCTGTAACGCCGATTACACTAATTGGTTTTTCTCGAGCGTAAGGGTTTTCATTAATTCTTACAATACTTTATATACAATAATATTTTTAATAATAATAATAATTAAATAAATATTGCTAGACATTTCACACAGCGCTATCTAGCCCCAAAGTAAGCAGAGCTTGTACTATGGGAACCAGATAACTGATAGAATACTTATATACATTTTTTTTTGTAAATACATACTTATAATATATAAAGAAACAACCAGACCCGGAACAAATATCTCTAGATCATGCAAACATTTGTTCCGCAACGGGAATCGAACCCGCTACCTCCTGCATCTCAGCCGGCTATTCGCCCACTGCGCCACGGAGGTCGTCAGTAACTTTTTCAAGTATTGAAGGGGTGCAACAAACATAGAAAAGATGTAAGTAAGTATGTCATATCACAGAGAAATAATATACCACCTACACACAAGTCATATTCACCAAGTTTTACCTGACTCCCGACCCAGCAAAGTAAGGTTATGATCACAATGAACAATTCATGAACTGATCATTTTGTGTCGGAAACAATAGAGAGCGGAGCCGATGGCACAGATTATAACAGTAGTTACTACGCCGAAGATCCCACACGACTTACAAGGAAAGTTAAGAATATTGTCTGCTAAAGCATTTGCCTACATCGATATTCCGCTTATGGATCGTTCTTAGTCATCTTAGATGGTATGTGTCCAGTTTTTTTATGTCTGGCTTATACAGACACCATGTCTCTCATGTATCTGCGCCATATAGGAGGACTGGGATGATTAGGGCCTTGTAGACACTAATCTATATATTTTTAACGCAGCAGGGCCAACTCTATTGTGACACCTGTGATAGGATTTTTAGGAAACTCATTAAAAGTCACCACAAATCTTCATTCCAATAACGGTTTCATATTAAACTGAATTTCAGTCACATCACGACGAATCAATACAACGAAGTGGTATAAAGTTCATGTGCTGTCGTAGGTTGGTTTGTCGGATAGGGAGTCTTTTGGGCCCGGGCCTAAGGGCCCAGTCTCCACCCTACGAAAAAATATTACGCTAGTGTGGTCATTTGGGCCCACATGCAATTTGAGTAGAAACAACCTACAGTCAGCAAAAGAGTAATACTAATATGTACTTTTAATTACACAAGTTATACAAGACATGGACTACGATTATGTGAGCTCGGCATTCTCGCGCTTTAGTAGACGGCTTGCTTCAGAAGAGGAAAGTTAACGAAAATACATTTCAATAGCCCCGAACCGAATTGGGCTCAAGCTTTAGAAATGATCGCGTTAACTCGTAATTCATTTGTAAGAACTCTCCCATGGCCCGTGTGAGCGAATATGATTCATCAAATGTGCTCTTGTTTCATCAAAACCGCTAATCTAGAAACTTATTGTGTAATTTGATAATTTATAAAAGCATTGTGCTGTCTGTCTGTGATTTGAAAATGTGTTTTGTCCGGAAAATTTGCAAGGATCATTTTCAATCATCGTATCATATACCCAGCTATACTTTGTTATATGTTATGCCTGGAACCAGAAAATTCAATGTTTTATACCGAAGTGTTGTCTCCTAGGGAATAAACACGGATAAAACCGCGGTTAACCGCTAATACAAATAATAAAAAAATAATAGGTGTGGTTAATGATTAATAGGTTTTTGCAATAGATGTCGTGGAAACATCATCTGCCTACTGCAACGTTCATCGATGTTAGAACTTGGATAGGTGACTTATTTTAGGTAATTTCAGGCGGTTCCACGTACAAAAACTAGTTAGGCAATTAAAATGCATACATGATGTTGATGCTCACTCTCATACATTGTATTTAGCACCGGTTTTATATCACTTGCCTAAAACCTCGTTACTAAAGCGTCCATTGTCTATAAATGGTATTCAAAAGACTCTCAAGGTTTACTGGTAGCTGGTCTTATAAATATTAAGTTGCGTTTATGTTGGAACACCCCATATTATTTATGTAATGGGGACATAAATTGACACGCGATTCTCTCGAACAATGCAAGGATACATTGCCCATCGCAACGGCCTAGACTTATTTTCTTTTAATTGTTCCCCACATCGGCGATAACGCAGGACCTACCGATACTTCTCTGAAACAATAGATTAACCCAGTTCCGCGGATCCGCAATGGTTACCGCGTCTCGTCAGCAGTTATTGCTTTCGTATATCCTTGTTGTGAGCGGCTATCTATCATGTGATCTATTGTACGTACACCAACATCGGTATTAGATTATAGCGATAATTAATGGTGATTCCATACGACCTAGATTCGGGCCCCGCTCGATAAAGTTAATTTACAGTTATAGTTGTAAATCTCGTTGCAAAACGGCGAGCACGCCTGACCACAGACAACGCGGTGACTCCCACACGCTTCGGCACCGTCGCGCCGTATGACGTGTGCCCTCCAAACGACGTGAATGGAGCCCTTAGTAAACACCATCACGTGGTATAGCACGACTTCTTCAAAACACCGAACTTCGACCCTCACTTCGGTACAAATCACGCGCTTCTCCAACCCGCCGTGTATCCCGGGGAATACACGCATGTGTGCGAGACAACACATGTGCGTAACACGCGTGGGAGGGAGAGGGTGCGTCTGCTTTGTCTGAATGAAGGGGGTGAGACAAGTTGTGTACACACGACCGCGAAAGGGTTGCGATTGTTGAGAGTTGTGGAACTAAGTTCGGAGCACTTTCGATTTCACGCGTGTTGCATATGGGTCGGCGATCGATCCTAAAACTAACTTTGTTGTGCTAACTTACAATCCAATTTGGTTAAGTCGTTTCGATTAATAGGTGTTCGACGTTCTAGACTGGTAGACTGGGCTTGGAAATGCATGTTGAAATTATGGTGAAGTTTTTGAAACAGTTTGATCGCTATGGAAGTTTGGAAGTTGATTGTTAGGGATTTTTTTACTACACGTCTCCTCAGAAAGGTAGAAAACTTGTTGCAAATCCATTTTATTATAATAATAAAAGATATTAGCCACAAAACTATGGTACATAAAACCAAACGAAGTCACTGGCCAGAGGGGTGACTCGAAAAAATCTGGAGAAGACGTGACGTCATCTCGCAAACAAGTTTATTCGAACGATCCCTTTATCACTTACGAAAATATAATGTTGAAAATTGAAAACTTATGTTTTAGCGTGTCGAATGTATTGCAAGTCGCCTGGGTCGGGTGTGTTTCGTAAAACATTGTATCATGGTCCAGCAGTTTCGAGGGGTCCGAGATTAGAAAGCGTCAAGAGACCGCTTCGATACAACTAATTGACCGCAAAGTTGACGTTCTGAAATGTGACGTAACGAACAATAGTTTAGGTAGATCTTCAGAGCACGAAGCTTAATGATTTCACTAACAGATCAAGTTTTATAACACAGGTTTATCTAATGTTTGACATTCTTTCATGGAAAACTCAAACCCTTCAGTCATTATAAGCATTCTCGTCATTAACAGACTTTACTTGTAGGTTTGCTGGATTCTCTCCTCTCCTTGTGACCATTCCCTGTGCTAGCCTTATTTAGTAGGTAGGTACCCACCACAATACAGCGAACCATAAGCTAATAGCTCGTGTCACGGTTTTAGTGGTCGCAGTCCCCCGAAACGGGTCGACGGATTTTAATGAGTTTTTGTATATTTGGTAGGTCTGAGATTAGGTTGTAAAGTATTTTTCAACCTAATCTCATACCCCCTACCCCCACCCCCTATTTTTTTACCGCGATTTTAGTATTTAACCGTCGTTCATTGACGTGAAGTCATTTACATGAAGTGTCATTCATTGACAAGGGTGTTTTAAATCTGTGTTTCTTTTTCTAATGTTCCTAGGACCATTGCTGTACAACAGGCTAAATCGTAAATTGAGCATCCTTTTAATGAACTTCGCAAACTGTTAAAGAGCCGTACAGGCTCTATCCAATCTATCTTACGAGGAAACTGAGGAATTACTAACCGTAATAAAGTAAGATTTTAAAGATTGTATAGCGTACTATATTTAGTTTATTTAGTTATTTTTATTTATTTCATTATGTAAATAGATTCTAAGTTTTATTAATTTGAGTATTCATAAGTTACCCCAGTCCAGCCTTTTTTAACTGATATACAAGTTTTCCTAGTTCAGGCAATGTATAAAATCTTACCTATAAGTATATATTAATCCGTAATGTTAATCTTAGCAATATGAAAAATTAAAAGAATAAAGATTTATTTATATAGTTTTTATCCCGAAGTTCCCACGGGAACGGGAAATTTGAAGCGAAGCCGCGGACGGATCAGCTAGTCATTATATATAAATATAGGTTCCTATAAAGCAAGACACAGTGTAGCGAGATAGACTTCCTCCTCATGTGGAGGAAGTCTATCTCAAAAGCGTTTCAAGACATTCTAGGGGACCTATTGAACAAACAACCGATGTCAAAACAATGTATACCTTAATAACTTCACGTAGGACAGAAGTTTCAAACATATTTTTGTTAGCAACGACGTCACTGAGAACGAGATGACGGCGCCGATTTAGCGATACATACAATACATTTACTAAAGGCCGTGTGTCCACCGCACGCCGGTCACCCCAATCGACGCCGTCATCTCGTTCTCGGTGACGTCCCGGTGACGGTGGCGGTGGACAAACGGCCTTACACTACACTCACAACGGAAATTTTCACGGCAAACCGTCAAATTTAATTTGGAACCATATATGGCCTATTTCGCCTGCATGTACTTTGTTTCTAAGTGTACCTCTCTAAAAGGAAGTCGATGCAATGATAATCAGTGATGGCTAAACTTTCCATGGAAACATGAGGACCATTTTCAGCTATGATAAGAAGTCCATTGTAATCACACTAATATTATAAATGCGAAAGTTTGGATGTTTGTTACTCAACCACGGTGTAACGGCTGAACTGGTTTTTATTAAATTTGGTATATACGTAGATTATAACCTGGATCACCACATAGGCTACCATTTATCCCTTAAATCAGTTCCCATGCGATAAAAATGGGGTGTCAAATCTAGTTGCAACAGCGAATTCAGCTTTATTTGTAGGTTAACTACATATATAGTAGTGTAACGCGCTCGAAGGGGAACAGCTAGTAACTAATAAGTTTCACTTGTTGAGATACTTGGTCCAATTCTAATTTCGTTTACTGTTTTCAAACTAACACTGAAGTAAGCAGGTGTGCAATCGCCAAACTACTTTAAAGTAACTCTAAACAGGTCTGTCTAATTAACCGTACCTAATTACCTACTTAGAGCTTAATTGGTTGCCCTAAAACCTCAGTGTTCTCTTTACATTTATTTTACATTCCCTTAGAATTTTTTTACATTGTATTGGTTTAAAAAATATATCTTATAAATGAATACTGCTCACTTTTTTCGTGATAATAATCACTATACCTGGGGAGACGATAAATCGCTTATTAAAAACGAGGTTTTGTTAAACAAATTTTGTGCTTTCATATATGTTATAGTTAAGGATACGTGCTAGAACGCCTGTGTTGTGAAAACACGATTCCATAAAATTTTCTCGATAGAATAAAAATCCAAAGATGACTCCAAATTTATCTTAAAACCGTTCTTAAGCGATGAATACTTCAAATTAGATCTTGAAACTGTATACAGTAATTTTACACAACTAAACTTAGGATTAGTGGACATTTAGCCAATTTAAGGAACCGTGCAGTTAAGATAAACGTCGTAGGCAACGCAACCGTACAATTTATCAAAAATCAAAGTCAATATCTCGAACTAGATCTCGGATTTTTAGTCAACGGGATATGAATGTAGTCTCTGATTGTCGGTTATTAATGCAAAGTGACCGGTGGGTAAGACCTAAGTGCCACTTTGGTCTGTGTCGCGAATTAACGGAGTCTTACGTATTCTGAGCTCGCAAAATCTCGTAATGTAACTACTTACTATATGCCCTATTGACTAATAGGCATCATCATCATCATCATCCACAGCCCGACTTCACCCACTGCTAGGTATAGGCCACCCCGAGTTTGTGCGATCCGCCACGATCCTGCGCTAGTCTCACCCATTGACGGCCCGCGATTCTAACGATGTCGTCACCCATCTCGCTACCGGAAGTCCTACCCTTCTACAGCCATTCCTCGGCCACCATTCAGTTGCTACCCTGCTCCACCTGTCATCACTAATAGGTATATATGTTGCTATATGTATATAGATAGGTTAATAAAATATAGATGGGAATGCTTTCATTCAATAATCCTGGCTTGCATGACGATTCCTAAACGTAATAAACATGTTTAACTTTGCCATACTAATATGATTTGACAACTCTTTTGAATTATTTATATAAAATATCAATTATTTTATGTAATATTTGCACATCTAGTAGAATGTTAATTGAGCTTAAATTGTATACATTAAACTAGTGTAAAATTGTACTAACTTTCTGAGAATAAATGATCTTTGTATTTAGGCGCTAAACGCGTTACGAAAAGTGCGAACGGAAGTTGAGAGTTAGATATAAGTTAGTGAAGATAGAAAGAGAGAGAGTTACGTTTCGTATATTTTTAAACGATAATGTGCGAGTGCGAGTTGAACATAGACATGGACATGTCATGTGACATAGACTGATCGACCTACAGACGTGTGGACAATTTTGTAATTGAACAATTTTATAAATTAATATTTTCAAAAAGAAGTTTTACTTCAGTCGTGTGGTCTAAAACACACTCTTTTTTTAATAGGTAAACGTTTATTCTTCTTTGTTATTGAGTTCTTGAGTGGAGACCGCGTCTTGGAAACCGTAGTGTGGGGCGTCCTCCGGCCAGGTGGAGCGATGACATAAAAAAGGTGGCGGACAGAAATGAGCCGAAGACCGGGCTCAGTAGCGAGTATTGGGAGAGGCCTATGTCCAGCAGTGGACTAATGTGGGCTGATGATGATGAAACTTTTATTCGAAGGCGCTCTTACGAGTAATTACAAAAATGCACAATGATATAAAGTTCAGGCTTATTATTCCGCGTTGGTAGCGTAAGTCTACACTAACTTAAAACTTATAACAGTGATTACGAAGCCGCGCTTAATAATTCAGGATGATAGAAACATAAATTCGGTGCCAGAACCATTAGTGAATTCTGACTTCTGAGAGAAAAGTTTCATGGCTCTTTTCTTCTTACTGAAAAGTCCCGCGTCTCCGAACTGTCAACGTCATTTCTGCCGCGCGCTTCGTTCAGAAACGCTACAAAGGGATAGCCAAAACGGGAGAACTAATATAATTCGAACCGAACCGATCATGCATAAAGAGATAGGGAGGTAAAAATATGTTAGAAGTATGTATTGACAACCTCCGTGGCGCAGTGGGCGAATAGCCAGCTGAGACGCAGGAGGTAGCCAGTTCGATTCCCGCCGCGGAACAAATATATGCATGATCTACAGAGTTTTGTTCCGGGTCTGGATGTTTTTCTATGTATTATAAGTACATATGTATTTACAAAAAAGTATATAAGCAGTCTATCCGTTATCTGGCTCCCGTATTACAAGCTCTGCTTAGTTTGGGGCTAGATAGCGCTGTGTGAAATGTCCAGTAATATTTATTTATTATGTACCAAATTTAAATAACTTGTTTAGATCATAATCGTTCCAATTTTAACTTTGTTAATGATTACACAAAATTTTGTATGAAAGTGTTTTATTCTTTAATAATATCATGATTTATTAGCTTTTTACTACTGAAGTTAGAAAAGGCCTGCCGAAATAGCCATTTGGATAGGCAATCTAAAAATACAATTCTGTTCTCCTTTCTAGTGTTTGCTTTAGAATGCTTAATCTATAGACACATACCTACCGACATACGTCGATGTTGATACTACGTCTAAGCGAAGGTAGATATGTTGATTGGCAATCAACATGCCAGATCAATCCACTTGATTTACATCAGCTCGCAACAGCTTGCCCAAGCACGTTATTGTGTCATTAACAAACAAACCGAAATCTGTAATCCAACAACTGCAGTAGACGAAATTAGCCCAAAAAAATATGACGTATATCAAAATATAACCGAAATCATAATTAGCCATCATTAGCCACATTTAAAACAAGAGTGAAAACATTTTATCGCTCAGAAGCGTCGTAGTATCGCTATAGATATGTATGTGTGTATGTTTATGTATATATATTATATATTTTTATTTAATTTATTTGTTGTAGGTATATTTATGTACTTATATTGTTTTATTTTATTGTAAGTGTTCAGCGCTTTCCTAAAATTAAGTTTTTGTTTTGTTAATGTAGGTACACCTCCCTCCATTATTGTAATGTCACAAAAGTCCTATCCATCCAAAAGTTGTCTGGAAGAAATCGCTTCTAAGCGATAAGACCGCCCATTGTACTTGTTGCTTTGTGATTTTTTTTTTATTTTTAAGTCTGTTTCTTTTGAAGTGTACAATAAAGTATTTTTATTCATTCGTTCATTCATAATTAAAAATTTCATATTGCATATTGTTAACACAATTTTTTGTATTGTTTTGTTGTTTTTCATGCCTCTGTGGTCAAATGAGTTGGACCGCTCTATGTTTATTTTTAAGAACTTTGTAAACCTAGTTTGAAGCAAATAAATGTTTTACTTAGAAATGTTCGTGATATATTTAAATCATTATTATAAATACGGGATTTATCACGTACCGTCTTATCGGTACACCCTGATGAAGGTTCACAAATTGAACCGAAACATTGTCGGTCGAAATACCGGTAAAACTGTACGTGATAAATCCCGTATATAATATAATGATTTAAATAAATGTTTGTTTGATTGATTGACAAATCTGTGATGTTTAAAAATTGAAATTAAAACACGTAGAAGGATGATTTCCAAAAAGTTTGTTTAATTAAATATAGATTTTGTCTAAACACACGATCACACTAATATTATAAATGTGAAAGTTTGGATGTTTGTTTGTCAATCGCGTCGTAACAGCTTAACTGATTTCGATAAAATTTGGTATATTATATAGATTAAAACCTTGATTAACACATATGCTACCTTTTATCCCATAAATCGGTTCCCAAGGAATAAAAATGGCGTATCAAGTCAAGTTGCAACAGCGAGTTTAGCTTTATTTCTAGGCAATCTACACATTTAGTAGTGTAACGCATACAAAGTCGCGGACAACGGCTAGTGTGTAATAAAAACCTTCAACAAGTTTTATTGTATACTAGCTGACCCGCCCGCGGCTTCGCATGCGTGGTATTTCAATAAAAACATTACCCTCCTTTTGCGCACTCGGGTAAAAAGTAGCCAATGTCCTTCTCCAGGCTATAATCCTCCTTGCCAAATTTCATTACGATCCGTTCAGCTGAATTCTTTCGTCGAAAGCGGGACATAGTAAAAAAACCGTACATAATCAGGAGTTTTTAAATATTTATCTTTTTATTTGAGTTTTAAATTACGTTTACGTGACAATAGACAGCAAAACTAGCTATAGTTAATGTATTTTAATGAAAATATGATATTTTAAATCAGGTTTACCTTATTGTTAGGTAGTTGAGTCTTCTTCGTTCTTCTGAATACACAACAACATAAATTAAATAAAAAAGTTTTATCTATTAGAAAAATGTGGTGTTTCAAACACTAGTCTGAGAAGTGAGCATTACAAATTGTAACTTACATTATTAGAATAATTTATTTATAAGTAGTACATAATCATGATCTTTCTGTGAAGATTTAACTTCTTTAAGGTCTCCTCAGCACGCTGCACGCGCGGTCGAGTTATCCCCGAAAAGCGGGACTGAACCTGTCCCGCGCGGGACATTTAATTTTATTTAAAAATCAGGACGTCTGGCAACGCTGCTGGGCTACATCCACAGCATTGTGGTGATCATAAAATTTTCCATGGTGACACATTTTATTTCGACTTGCACGAGATGAACACCGGTTGTTAGATTAGATTAGATTAGAAAATTCTTTATTGCACTAATAAAATACATAGGCGAACTTAATGCTAATTAGCATTTTCTTCCAGCTAACCTTTGTGTAGTGTGGAGTAAGTGGTAGTGCCAGAAAATGGAAATTTAAACAAACTTTAGCTTAGAAATAAACTAACAAAAATTAAAAATAATAATAATACACATGCATAAACGAAATACACACGAAAACTTGATACTCAGAACTCCTTCGCACAGCACTTCCTTTTACAGCGCTTCTTTTACTGTCCAGGCTGTTCAGCTGTGGAATGCTCTGCCCGAAGAAGTAAGACGTTCATCGTCCTTACACGTCTTCAAATTGAAGGTGAAACATCATTACCTGACGATGTCATCTTCCTAGCGTTATTTATTTACTATTTATGTACTTATTTTATCTGTTAGTATAGTTTTCTATATGTATATACCTATATATTAGTCTATTTTATAAGTATATTAAGTATTAGGATTAAAACTTCATATTATTATTATATCTTAGAATATATTATGTGTAAATGTAATGTATCCGCTAAAGTACACCGCACTCCGTAATTTTTAAAAATTTCGCTTCATCCAAAGGTTGCCTGGAAGAGATCGCTTTTAGCGATAAGGCCGCCCATTGTATTGCCTTATTTATTTTAACCCAGTACTTATTTTTTTTTTATTATTTCTGTTTGTGTGGTAATTCAATAAAGAGTTATCTATCTATCTACACAAATATATCTACATAAAGTGCTTTTGTTGGGTATCTTGAGCAGAGATGAAGCGTTTAAAGAGTTTGGATTTGAAGATTCCCATAGAGATTCCATAGGTTGTTCGTTTGATTAAGGTACGGGCGCTTCCTCATATAAAATCTCGTAAACATCTAATATGCTACTAAATAATCGAACAAAGATATTCAAAAGCACAGCGTTCCATTCACGTACACTTACGATATAACAAGTAGGTACCTACCTACCATCTCGATATCCCAGAGTCCCGGTGGTGAAATTAATAGTTGAGCAAGGAAGCATTTACTGAGCTCACGTTAAATATGCCTCAGAAACGGCAACTAATAGGGTAATACTCTAAGTGCACACATATCGTTAAGTAAATGTATGGTAGTCAATCTGATTAGGAGCAGCATAAACTTATCTTCTTGCGAAGACTTTATTAAAGCAGTGGGGCAGGGTCGCTGCTAGGATAAATTTTTATTTATTATTTTATTTATTGAGGAACAACAAACAACTACATCATCATTATCATCCACAGCCTGACTTCACCCATTGTTGGGTATAGGCCTCCCCAAGTTTGTGCCATCCACCACGATCCTGCGCTAGTCTCACCCACTGACGGCCCGCGACCTTTACGATGTCGTTCACCCATCTCGTTGCTGGTCGTCCTACCCTTCTATACCCGCTCCTCGGCCACCATTCAGTCACTGTCCTGCTCCATCTGTCATCACCACGTCTAGCCAAGTGTCCCGCCCAAGACCATTTGAGCTCCATAACTCGAATCCCAACGTCATGAACCTTTGTTCGTCTACGGATCTCGACAACTACATTATACTGTTTAAATACAATTCGTGTAGGTACATTCTGGGAATGTAAAAGTTATTGATAATGTAACACACAATGTTATCCATATATTAAAACAAATACTTGTTACAAATAAGGAGCTGTTAAAGAGTCTAAGAGCACAACGACAAGTGTCGAAGTCTACATATTTACAAGAGTAAGTAAAAATAAAGATCTACTTAGGTACTAGAGAGTAGGGATACAATAAAATACAATAAAAAGTAGGTAACTAAGAATTTGCATTAAAAGAGATAATATTAACTACTTTTTTTTAATTTATAGATATTACAAGCAAAAATATCTAATCTACAAAGTATAAATTATACGACGAATGGGGACACGAAGCCCTGAGTTAGTGCGGCAGGAGCTAAGCGCAAACAGAATTTTACTTCATCATCATCATTATATCGGTCATAGGAAGTCCACTGCTGAACTTAGGCCTCCTATATAATATTTTCGATATTATGCGGCCTGGACCCAACAGCTCCAAGCAATCTTTATCGTTTTATGTCCATCCATATTAGTGGGGGGGGGTCCTACGCTGCGCTGTCCTTATTGAATATAGTTGTGTTATTTAAAATTAGCGTTTTTGCAAATAAAATATTTATCTATTACTTATATTCTCTTAGGTCCCTTGCATATTATTTCTGTAAAGAATTGACCAACTCCGAAAGAAAAAGGTTATCAATTCGGGGTCTTTATCTTTTTATTAATTTTTTTTTAGTTGATTAGTTATGCATGATATGTATAATAATAGTCCATGTTGAATAGAAACACAATAGAAATTGCAACAACACACGATTTTATTAAGAAAACTTTCGTGGTTTATTTCAATCATTATTATTAAATACCATATAAATACCAATTAATAAAATTATTATTAAATCCCTTTATAATAACATGGAATTAACACCATTAATTAATCATTAATTTATTTAACAACAGAATGTATTGGTCTCCGGAGTCAAATTATTTACCAGACGTACCTGTGTAAGTTTTAAAATTTAAAAACTCAAAAAATATTATTATATCAAACTCGTCCAGGATCACACCAATACAGACCGATTACTTAATATTATTATTACTTTTGCTGTCTACTTGATCGATCTTAAACTTTCCCCTGACTACATCCCTGTATAGAGGTACAGGTTTTCTCCGATTAACGAAACTAAAACAAGTTTAATTAACTTGTTGAATGTTGTGCCGTTTCTGCTCTACGTGGGCTGGAGCTGTGGAGTATCTAATGATTCCCTGTCGATACAATAAATAAACTTAACAAAGATAGACAAATACAATTACAAATATTTTTATTTTCCAAATCAGAATTAACATGTAGGTACATAATGAGCTCCGCACTAGGTGTAACACCTGTATCGCGGATGCCCTGTATAGATTTGCAGAAGTTAAACATATTTAATGCGAGACCAAACCGAGTAAGTATTTTTGACTATTAAGAGAACACAGATACAAAAACAAATTTAATTTAAACATAGATAAAAGATAAGTACCTAGTCAGGTCATAAGTATTGTCACACAGTAAAAACTTTTCTTTTAGAATGCTGGCCATAAAAAAGTTTGTAGAATTCGAATTTCGAATTGTTCATGAAAATAAAAATGTATACTTTTTAGAATTTTACTCATTTTTAAATATGGAGTGGACGCTTAAAGAAGACCGTGTTGCAGTTATTGCGTTGCATCGTTGCGGTTACGCGCCAATTCAAATTTATGACATACTGAAAAATTTGAATATAACCAAAAGATTCGTTTATCGCACCATCAAACGATACAATGAAGACTCTAGTGTAGATGACAGGTCAAGAAGTGGTCGCCCTCGGTCTGTTAGGACTCCAGCAGTGATAAAAGCTGTGAAGGCGCGAATTCAAAGAAATCCCAAACGTAAGCAGAAACTGTTGGCCCTTCAGATGGGGTTAAGCAGAAACACGGTGAAAAGGGTGTTAAATGAAGACTTAGGGCTTCGGGCATATCGAAGAAAAACAGGACATCGTTTGAATGCTCATCTAATGGACCTGAGACTGAAGAGATGCCGCGCTTTGTTGAAAGCGGTACGCGGGAAAAAAATATCGGGAAATTCTTTTTTCGTATAAAAAAAATTTTGCCGTAGAAGAGAGCTACAACAAACAAAATGATAAGGTGTACGCACACAGTAGTGAAGAAGCGAGCAACCGTATTCCGCGTGTCCAACGAGGTCATTTTCCATCCTCGCTCATGGTATGGTTGGGAGTTTCTTATTGGGGCTTAACAGAGGTACATTTTTGTAAGAAAGGTGTAAAAACGGATGCAGTTGTGTATCAAAATACAGTCCTGACGAAACTTGTGAAACCTGTTTCTCATACCATGTTCAATAACAGGCACTGGGTATTCCAACAAGATTCAGCGCCAGCTCATAGAGCGAAGAGCACACAAGACTGGCTGGCGGCGCGTGAAATCGACTTCATCCGGCACGAAGACTGGCTCTCCTCCAGTTCAGATTTGAATCCGTTAGATTACAAGATATTGCAACACTTGGAGGAAAAGGCGTGCTCAACGCCTCATCCCAATTTGGAGTCACTCAAGACATCCTTGATTAAGGCAGCCGCCGATATTGACATGGACCTCGTTCGTGCTGCGATAGACGACAGGCCGCGCAGATTGAAGGCCTGTATTCAAAATCACGGAGGTCATTTTGAATAAACTTTAGTGTCATAAGAATCTATGTTTTGTTAAGTTCATTTTGGTATATAAATGGTTACATAATGAATAAACTTGTTTCAATTATTTTATATTAAACATGTGACAGAATTTATGACCTGACTAGGTATTAATATTATAGGATTACAAAACTACTAAGCCAAAAAATTGGGAACTCGTGTAAGTGATGCATTTGAGTGTGTGTGTGTGGGTTTGTGCGTGTGGTGAGTGTGTGTGTATTGTGTGGTTGTGTGAGGGGGGTGGGCGTGCGCAAGTGTATGCGCGTGGCGTTGTTGCTAGCTATGTGATTGCTACCAAGATTGACTCCGTTTCGTCATAGTCGAGTGTGATCAGCCATTTCCTAATCTTTACTTTAGCACTGTATAACAAAAACGATTTAAGATCACACATAACTAACGCACGATTATAAATGAAAGGGGATGCATAGTATCGAAATCGCCTCGCAAATCTCGTTTTTATTTTAGGAACTGTGATTCTTTGTCGACAGATGAACGGTTTATTGTTCTTAAGAACATTTACAGAACACAATACAAAAACCTTAAAACTAAAAACAACCAGAAATATGTATACAATGGGTAGTCTTATCGCTTAAAGCGAGTTCCAGAGAAGCTTAGGATGTATAGGACTTTACGGCAGAAAATGACGGTTGGTGTCGTTTTAGAAATAAAAACAACTAGCTGACCTGCTCACGGCTTCGCACGCGTGGTTTTTAATAAAAGCACTACCCTCCTTCTGCGCAGGCGGGTAAAAAGTAGCCTAAGTCTTAATCCTGGTCATATTCTATCTATATACCAAATTTCATCGAAATCGGTCCAGTCGCTTAGTCATGAAAACGTGACAGAACTATTTTCGTATTTATCTATACTAATATTATAAAGAGGCAAGATTTGTATTTTTGTGTGTGTGTATGTTTGTAATGAATAAACTCAAAAACTACTGGTCCGATTTCAAAAATTCTTTCACCATTAGAATGCTACATTATCCCTGAGTAACATAGGCTACTTTTTATTCAACTGCGCAGAAGGAGAGTAATGTTTTTTTTATACTTACAAAATTAAAGGAGACTAATTAGTAGTGATCGGCGTTGGTACTGCCATTCACGGGAATTCGTGACCGTTAACTTAACATAGATATGCCTTCTAAATCCCGGGAAATATATTTTTATTTTATATAACAGGTTTTTTTAGGAATTCGTATTTTACATAGTAACTATTCAGCTTTATGCAAATACATTGTATTGGTCACTAAAGTCATCCCTTTCACTCACGCTTTGTAGCTTATCGCGGGTAAGGTGAGGACTCGATTTCACTATACGCACACATTTGCAGCGAGTACATACACGATACGCATTTACATTGACATTCAGAAAAATATTACCGGGAATCAGGGAATAAATCCCGGGGCATATCCATATTAACTTATCATTCAGGTACATTGGCCCAAAATAGCACTACCTACGCCGATCCCTACTAATTATACTCCGTATAATTTTTAGAGTTAGTGATATACTCAATGATTTGTATTATTATGTGAATCATATTCCCATAATAGGATTGATGACTTACATAAATCAAAACTTGGATATTAAGACAGTAATAAGGCATTGATATACATACTAGTAACTTTAATATCGTGTTGACTTTCTTGTCGGTAAACTTAAGTGATGTCAAAAGACAAAACGCGAGAAGCCGTCAAAATTAGCTTTGGAAACAATTTAATATCCACTACAACAAGGAAAAAATCCTGAACTTTGTAGTCCGGCCTTAAATCAGCTGTTTTTAATCATACTAGCTGTTTAACTAATACCGCTGATTATTTGAAAACACACAGATTTAATGGTTTAAATAATATAAAATGACTATGAAATACGGTTCCTTAAAAATATTAATTAAAGTCGGCCAAATGCGAGTCGGACTCGCCCAAGAAGGGTTCCGTACCATTATCTATAAAAACGGCAAAAAAACGCGTTTGTTGTATGGGTTTTTGTGTTTTTATGTATGTATTTTTAAAGTAAATATTCTGTGAATATTTCAAGCGTCTACCTGTTGACGTTCTCAATATCGAGCTAAAACGAGCAAAAAAATCACGTTTTTTTAGTATTTGTTGCTATAGCGGCAACAAAAATACATCATATGTGAAAATTTCAACTGTCTAACTATCACGGTTCATGAGATACAGCCTGATGACAGACGTACAGGCAGACAGAAAGACAGACAGCGGAGCCTTACCTAGTAATAGGGTGCCGTTTTACCCTTTGGGTACTAAACCCTAAAAATGATAAATTTAAAAACTTAAAATATATATTTTCCGTCGATAAAATTAGGTCCAGTTTCACCCAATTTCATATATGCACTCTATGTGCATATATGAAAAACGACGAATATCGAATATTCTTAGAGCAAGCATTGTTTGTGTAGCGTACCTAAGTGAGGATAAATACTCGCACGCGCCACAGAATCTTCAATAGGTTAATCTTACTAGAATAATCTAAAATGAAGATTTTCTCAAGCACATTCTTGCTATAATTATCTCCACAAATCCTTATCCTCTAAGATGTAAATAAGACTATCCGAGTCCCGTAGCGCGACAAATCGATACCCACTCCTCTAGCGTCTGCTTTGAGTTATTGTAGCATTTGTTTTGTGTAAGTGCGCATAGATATGAAGCTGGGATGAGTTTATCTGCACTAGATTATGGGGCCGTTATTCCGTTCTTGTTTGTTTTTGTGTTAGAGTAGTCAAAAGACATGGTGAAAGAATCTTGTGACAAATTGTGAATATACTAGAGTTAAAGTATTCAGTGCGGTTCACAGAAGTACGTATTATGCGGTTACAGTCATGTTGAATCATTGTTGAACACTCCTAAAATCTCTGTGTGACGTAAATGATCCTACTGTAAAGTTTTCCAAACATTGCTCTCAAACTTTGATATTTTTGTATACTAAAACGCGGATATATAAATATAACTATTCTTGGCTCTGACTAAATAGATACAAGTCGTGGATAAAAATTATAAGCACTTATCACATTTTTATCGATACGTAGAAACTGAAGACCTATAGAACTGCTAACGCCATCTAGCGGCGAGTAGAGGAACTTGTGAAACGAGAAAGTAGTCTACATGCTACGCTTACACTCTGCTAGCTGATCTTTATGCACTTTCTTTGTAAATTGTATAGAACTCTACACTCACTTTAATGCTGATATTATTTATTGTTAAATTTTGAAACTTTTTTTTAGACGAACGTCAAATTTGGTACGCGCTTGGTATTCACCTAATTACTCGATAAAATTCATTCAACTCTGTACAAAGGTCTCTCTGGTTTGTTCAAAAAAACTTCGTTGTTGTACGGTCAGCAACATAAATCGGTTAATAAATTGAGTTTTTAAGATCTAAAATAATCTGTATTTATGCATTTCTTTCAATCAAATGTTTACATTGTATTGAAGGTCACCTTAGCTCTTTACTACTGTCGTGGAAAAAAAACTTCTCTAATACAATTGGAACAAGATATAAAATCTGAAATTGTTAATCAACTTACCAGTATAAGTAAAGTTTTATTCCGCCTACATTATGACCTACATACATTTAATTATTATCTATCTGTATTTTATTACTATGATGTACTGGTATTGCCTTTAAGTTTGTTTTTAGTTTTAAATTTAGTATGTAAGTTGCATGTTATTTTTGGTGCAATAAACTTTATCCATATTCTTACTTCTTACTTATTTCGCTAACTGTTACCTATCTACTTTCGAAACAGATAGATGACAGTTACGGAAATCATGACATTTATTGTTTAAGCGAAACCATGCGTCACTTGGTAGGTACTAATCCTGTTTTTTGACTTCTCTGCTAAAGAGTAAGTTATAGTCTAATTTAGAATACACAGTCATCAGTCATGGATCAATTAGGTACTTCTGTCGGATGTCCAGTAGCCGTCTGACTACTAATATACCCATTAATAACAATACCTTATAGTAGAAATACTTCCCATTCGCACAAAGCGGTTCTCTTCGACCATATGCGCACCGCCAAAGAGTGGAACGCCTTGCCAGAATGTTTCCTGATAGGTACTACCTGGGTGTCTTTAAGTCACGAGTGAATAAGGTTTCTTCTAGGCAAGTGTGTACCATCGTAGACTGCATCATCGCTTACCATCAAACGAGATCGTGGTCAAACGCAAGCCTCTATAATGTATAAAAAAAATCATTCTAGGTTTTGGGTACCCTCACCTACTTTTAAAATCATCTCTGTTTCTAACCTCAAAGATTTGCTGGAAGGAAACTCTTCTTATGGTTAAGCTTGTAGGTACTTGTCCTCTATTTCTGTATTTTTAACTCCCAACGCAAAAAGAGGGGTGTTATAAGTTTGATGTCTGTCTATCTGTGGCAACGCAGTTCCCAAAACGGATGGACCGATTCTGATGCAGTTTTATTTTAATGGAAAGCTAGTTTAACTGTGGTTCGTAGCTATGTGCGATGAAGATCAGCCGACCCGCGGATTATCAGCATTTTTTTTATTTTCTGCATATTATTAACCAACGTGTCTTTTGTTGCAGTGTTCGGGTTAGACTCGCCTTTGGGGCTGTTTCCCCCCGGCATGGAACACAAGATGTACCCACTGATGGACGTGGAACACCGCGGGCCGCCGCTAGACTCACAACTATTCACTAGTGTTAAAAAGAAATGTAAGTACTTACCTAAATAGAACCAGAAAAATCCCGTGCGCAGATAAGTCACTGTCCTTGTCACTAACGGTCACAAAAAACCAAACAGACGTTGTAGAGTGACACTATACATTTTTATGACCGAAACTGCTTGAGATTCGTAAGCAATTAAAATCCGGCTCGAAGGACCATAAGTTGTGGAATGTGCAAAGACATTTTATTGATACTGACAAGTTGTTTATATTCTACTATAATATAATTATTTATAAGTAGTAGATAATTCCGTACTTCAAATTCGTTGTACCAAAACAAAGCCAAAGTTGTTTAAATAATAAATACTAGCCCATAGTTTAAAACTGCGATAGTCAAATCCCATAAACTAGTATCCAACTAAACGAGGAACAAGTAAGTACTAGCCGATAAGAAAACAATGTATCGCGAATAATGCCAGCATCACATCACACATCTGCATCTAGCTTCATGTTAAACGGCCTTTGTTTCCCAGCAAATGTTTATTAAGACAATCTGATATCGTATCGCATAGGGGAGCGGGAGACGAGTCTAACGTATGCTTTGAATGCAATCCAGCCTGAAAGCTGTGACTGTCGCTCGACTCGACACACAATAGTCGCCGATCGATTAGCGCCCATCGCTCGAGACAGCGCTGCGCCGATCGCAATACGCTAACGAGCAACAAACAAATAAGTACATTCTTTATTCTCAACTTCCAACCTCGCGTGACCCTCGCCACTATTAAAAGAAAAACTAATCTCCATAATAAAATATCATCGTTACGATCTGATCGGAATCGAGTTAACGTGCCCCGTTCAAATTATAAAACTATAAAGCTTCGAGGCGACATCGCGGTTCGGTCCTATGCACGTCCGCGTTTTTTGACAAACGGCCCGTAATAGTCGCGTGCTCTTTCGAATTAATGACGAATCGCCGCCGAGGAACGTCGCAACCGCTCATTTCGCCGTATGTCGCCGAGTTGGAGGCAAGTTACTGCCAAAACACGGTTATTAGATAGTGCATTCGCGTAATGTCGCTCGCTGCGGCCGCGAGACACGGCACATGTCGTGCCTTCGCCTGCACTTCGCTCGTAAATCACTAACCCTGTGCTTACCGTTGTTTCGTAATGCAATTAGTCGACTAAACATTTCTGTTTAGTCGACGCGAACCCCCTACCTTGTATCGCATTCTTATACAAGTTTTTTTGTCCGCAGGGCGACCAAAAGGGCAACACAGCGCGCCGCGCGGAGGCCCACCTCGATCCTGGACAAACGCAGAACTAACTGAAGCTCTCCAACACGTGTGGAACAAGAAAATGACGACAAGCCAAGCATCGAGAATCTTCGGCATACCCTACAACTCTCTCCTCATGTACGTACGCGGGAAGTATGGCAAGAGCCTCAAGCTGGAACAGCTGAGGAAAGACTGCATCGGCGGACCGCTAGACGTACTCAACCTGAACTCCGGCAACAACAACAACAACCATCCAAGCAAGCACCAACACGACAAGGAAGACCATCACAACGTAAACCAAAGACCATCGAGTTCCGAGCCGGACATCACATCCAATCCCATGTTCAATCCGTTTCAGCAAGGCTTCTATCCAGAGTTTCCGCCCGGTTTCCCGATGCCGCTGAACATGCTGCATCTTCTACCGCCGAGTGACAAAGCCCGAGAGCTGTATCAGTCTATGCCGATGGCTCTGGACTCGCTCTCGGGGGTGGTGACCAAGGAGGAGGACTGCAAGAGCGACAGGTCGAATGACAAGTCAGCGGATGAGGAGGGCGACTACCGCGCGCCTTCGCACCCCCCGCACCCGCCAGACAACCGCCAGCTCCTACACCACAACGGACAGGATTAACCTTATTATCACAATACATCGTAATCTCTAGCTGATTTCGACAGAAATCGCTTAGTTGGGTCCGAAACGTGTATTCAGTTAGTGTATTGAAATGATTCAATATCGCCGTGCGCTTTGAAACAACGACGTTTAGGATAACTTTCTCGCTCTCTAAAATAATGATCTCTGAATGTAATTGGTTGCTCGTTGTTTTTAAATGTATTTCGACATCTCTGTTACTTGAGATACACTAAAAGTTTAACCGTTTCGAGGATATATCGTATCTTATTAATATTTTTAGAATATATTTGTGAAACAGCTCCGAAGCTCGCTTCGGACGACGTCCACATAAAAATTAGTTAAATTTATATTTAAAAGATGTGTTAATATTGTAAATGTATATTAAATCGCATATTAAGTACATATAGGCGATAATTTAATATTCTGAAGGAGTGCAATAAGTATGAAAGGTGTTGTGATTGTTATATCGTTAGGACATAACCAATTCTGTTTTATTGTTACTGTAACATTCCGTTTTAACATTCCTTACTTTAAATTTACCTATTATTAGTTTTACAGTCTAGCTATGTCCTTACCATTTTTTTAATTATAAAATTTGAATAATTAAGATACTCCGATCTGCATTAGTGATCTTGTATAAATATGCGACAAACATCTGCATTTCACCAAAGTTTGTAAAATATTTCTTAATGGTAGTTATTAAAATATTCAATTATGAACAATTTTTATTATGTAAATAGTTATCTATAAATGGATAAAAAAATTAAATTTTGAATTAACCATTCGAATATGGAACATTTTGTGTCTAAGATGGTAAATAGTAGTGTATTTGTAATTGTTGTAGTTTTTAGTGAAATGAATCAGTGTAAAGTTCTGGAGGGGCAGAAACGTCAAAGGGCCGCGACGCACTAGTCACACACACACTAACTCACACGTGCACACACATTAACACACTAAATCAAATCAAACACAATTCCTTCCGAACGAATGTTCAACACAAGTATCCAAAAGTTTCAATAAGACAGTGCGCGCCAGGATTAGACAAATAATGAATCAGCACTCAATGTTCAAATAACAAAGAGCTTTCAAGATTTTTAGTAAATAAACGTTAGAATAATGGGGTTCAAACCTATCTGGCTTTAGATAAATTGTATACAATGATTTCATAAAGTAGAATCAGTGTTAGTATGTCGTCATACATCTGTTGTACATACTTTAACAGTTCCTTATGTACTCGTATCGTTTACTTCACCACAAAAAAGCCCAAAACTCATCGTACATTTTAAGTTTAGTTATTTTAAAAGATAAATCAATCGGATCTCAATTTTAAATCGTCTCATCCAATTCTCAGATACAACCAAACATATGTCATTGACTTCGGCTGTTAAAGGACACCGTTCACTATAACACAGCGTGCCAACCGCTATGATAATCGATGAACAAATTGAACCAATGTCATATTGCAGTCAAACCGCTGTTTGTCATTGAGAACGGTTCAAATTGCTGCAGTCTTTGACGGAGACCTTTATATCAAAGTTTTAGTCCAATGCATTGCGATTGGACTAATTCTTACATAAGACTGAACACTTTACGAGTCTATTTTGTAAAATTACATTTACACAGGACTTTACAATTCTGCGACAGTTCACATTCGACCGGTACAAAGGAGCTAAAGTGGAGCGTTTATGAATTTACAAATTGATGCTAATCTAGACGTCATAAAGTTTTAATTTCATTGCATTGGTGTTCCTATACGCAAGACAGTAGACACTTACATTGAAATTTCAATTTTATTGTGGCTGGGTTATGGCGGGTTCCTATATCCATCGGTTACCAGCTCCGACTCGTTTCTCCTTGAACGCGTTTCAGAAGTTTGACACTAAAGTCAGGCCATTTTAATAGGTAACATTTGACAATTCATCAAAATTCAACAACGTAACCTTGTAACGGCGGGCATAAAATAATATAATTTTCGTTTTTTAGAACTGCACAATTGCTTAACTTTTTTCAATTACGATTACATATTTATTGTAATAATGACCGATACGAGTACGAGTTCGGTACGAGTTGTACCGAGCTAACAGACGTCAAAATAATAATAATAATAATCACCTATTAAAATGTCCTGACTTTAGTTTGACACTTGTGGTGGTAGCTTTTGTGAACGAGCTCGAGGAAGTGGGCACCACCGCCTTACCTTTATCTGCCGTCAAATAGCAGTACTTGTGCTGCCGTGTTCCGGTTAGATGGTAATGGTATGTTCCTGTAATTACTGGCACATAGGCATAACAGCTAAGTCCTATAGTATGGCAACGTATCCACATAGAGATCAAGACAATATAATAGCTTGTTTTGAATTCTATGTAGATATCCATGGGCTGCAGTAGCCACTTAACATCTGGTGGACTGCATGCTCGTTTGCCATATAAGTAGTATAAAAAAACACTTTCAAGGAGTCATAGTCGGTTACCGACGGATATAGGAACCCGCCATTAGTCTAGTTTCAGCTTGCATAAACTCTCTTCTTTCCCACTCGTGCTTGGGTCACACATTAGCTACACGTTAGTGTCACTTTTCATATAACAATATTATCATTACAGGGATTTTATATATTAACGAAATACAGTGTATTATTGAATTTGTAATACTTACAGAATGCTTTTTTTCTATTTCTTTGCAACACGACACATAGTTTTAACATGCACTATATTTAATCGATGTATGTAAAATGTAAGAAAGCTATGGATAATAAGTCGGTGTTTTTGAAAATTATTGCATGTGCCAAAAGTTAATTGTTTTGTGTGCAGCAATTTCAAGTGTTTCTTTATCATTTCGTTGACTGAGGTCGCAATAAATTGAATCAAAAACGGTCTCAAGAAAGCTCTCTTTACATTTACATTAAATAAAAAAAAAACATAGGTAGGTACATATGTTTTTGGTTTTCAAATGATCTCTTTAATTCGCAATTGAAAAAGTACTAGCTTCTGCTCCCCAATAACTTCGCTATATAAGATTTTACTTACATTCCGAGTATGGACTGGATTTTCTTTGCGCTATTCATTTACAGAATGTTCTAAAAATTATAAGGTCTACTATTCTCTAGAATATAAACTTTTCTATCTGGTTTTATCTGATGTGAAAACATGAGTAGACATTTCTGCATGACCGTACTCTTTAGAACATTCTGTAATATATTTGTAACGTTTCTTCGTGATGTGGTATGTGACCAATAATGTGTTGTCAAACATTATTTTACCTAATTCGTACAAATTCAGCAGTATTAGAGTGATTTTGTTAAAGTTTTAATTGAGGATTTTAATTAAGTTTTGTTGTTTGTTATTTGTGTACTGAGGGTGTTAGAGTTTTCGTCCTTATTGAAATGGTATAAGTTTCTAATTCGTACATTCCATATAGACAGGGTTCCGTGATACGTTACTCTTGCTTTTTAATATTTTAGTACCTATTATACTGTCCCTTACAATTTTAAACGCAGCTTAGACACTGTTTTCACTAAGCATAGAATACAGACATCAGGAGCCAAATGTAAGAACGTAATTAAATAAATAGATACATAATATATAAAAATTAAATGGAGTACTTAAATTTTAGTTTTTAAACATGTGATCAATATTTTAGTAGATTCAAATATTTAGTTCCTTCAATATTTTTTGTTACGTCTACATATTTATAAAGTAATTACTATTATTTAGCTTTAGATAATTGTTCTCCGATGAAATGTATATTATAATAAGTTGTATAATTTAATTTGTTGTATTTTGCTTAATATAATGACAAATTAATTAATATCGTTACTGTAGGATGTAAAAAAGATTATCTATTTGATCTTAAAGTAATACGAAATAAATATTTATGTTCTAGTATCATTATATCGTGTAATTGAAATGGAAATGGCGCGTTGTAGTAAAATTCGTTTACGGTCACCGAAGTAAAGTGTAAAAATAAAAACATCAAATACCATTCTGAGCTTTCATTTTTGCCAACCCTATATACCTACCCTTCTTTTGTAACTCGCAGCTTAGCTCTGCTCGTATTGACCATACAACTTCTGCGGATTGAGGCAGACTAATCTGAAGACATTGTATCACCATCAACCTATAACATCCAATATAATATAGGTATAATATCTTCAGGGTGATGTTGCTGTTGCCTCGATACTGCAGTGCATAGGGGATGTTTGCCCACTATCACACAGATGGCTTTCACGCCATCATGCGCAAAAAAAACAGCATCACTGATGAACAAAGTTCGGGGCAGTCGCAACAGCATCCTGAGGACGGTGGCTGAGTGCTGCACATCTCCGCTCTGGAAGTGTCTTGTGCGAAGGGTGAAGGTGAAGGAAATAATTTCCTCAGTTAGTCACACTTGGCACAAAATGGTGTTTTCTATTTTCACCCAGTGACTATTTTATACTTGTACATTTCGTTCTTGTTTTGTATTTTGTGTGTTTTTTTAGTCATAAGATATGCGACTGTATTTGTCTGAAATAAAATAATTTTTTTTCATAACAGTCCAATGCTGGACGTAGGTCTCTCCCAGGGTGCGCCATTGAGCCTGATCCTCAGCTCTTCTCATCCAACCCTTGCCAGCCACAGCGCGCAAAATCGTCACTCCATCTAGCCGGAGGGCGTTCTACACTTCGCTTGCCGTGGTCTCCACTCCAGAACACGTTTACCCCAACGGTTATCGGAGAGATTGTATAAGGCTGGGCAACCCTACTCCATCTAAGTCTTATCCCCCCAGGCACTACAGAACGCCAGCGGCTGTGAAAATCGAACACGAAAACTAGTGCTCAGCAAGGTAGCCAAGATCCACAGAATATATGTGTCTAGCTTAGCGTTGCAATAATAAATACTAGACGACCCGCCTCGGCGCGGCGCAGGAATTCTATCAAAATAAAATATCTTTTATAGCACTAATGGATAGTGTAGCTTTCTATCTGTGAAATAATTTTCAGAATCTGTCCAGTAGTTTCTGAGATTACCCCCTACAAACACAACTCTTTGTAATAATTATAGTTTCACACTTCCCACTAATATTATAAACGCGAAAGTTTGTATGTATGTGTGGATGTTTGTTACTCTTTCACGCAAAAACTACTGAATGGATTTTAACGAAATTTGGTATGTATGTAGATTATAACCTGGACTAACACATCAAACCATGCGTGCGAAGCCGCGGGCGGACGCTAGTTATAAATGCGAAAGTTTGGATGTTTGTTTCTCAATAACGTCGTAACGGCTGAACCGATTTCGACGAAATTTGATATATACGAGGAGGGATCAAAAAGTAGTGAGAACGACGTACTCCTTGGTAAGAAAAAAAATAAATACTGGCAGGCATAGCTCAGATACATATTTGTAATATTAATAAAGAAAAAAATCTTCGATTCTCTTTTGTTTTTTTCTGAATGTAGTCATTTATTTGCTTCGTGGCGGAACGTGTTCTCGAAAATGGAGAAAAAAAAGTGCGAGCCGTTATTAAATACCTTTATTAACGACGCAAGAGATTCATTGCTATTTGGAGGCAACATTATGATAGTCTGCTCCGCCGTATTCCACTGTCGCAAGGTGGGCTTCTCAATTTAGAGTAGGGAGAACGAGCACGGAAGACGAACATCGTTGCGGCCGTCCATCGACGTCAGTCTTCCAAGAAAATGTTGCGAAAGTCGAGAAAATTGTATTGAGCGATCGAAGAGTTACCATCCGATACTTAATTCAAGAAACGGGCATTTCATATGGAAGTATTCAATCCATATTGAAACAATCTTTGAATATGAGAAAAGTCTCAGCAAGATGGGTGCCGAGAATTAACCGACAGTCAGAAACAAAATCGACTTGACATTTCGAAGATATTGTTGGACAAGTTTCTAGATTTTGAAAACTTTTTGTCTCGTTTCGTAACAATGGACGAAACATGGGTCCATCATTTTGATCCCAAGACAAAACAGCAATCTTCGCAATGGAAACGGCTATCATCACCGACCCCGAAGAAGTTTCGTGCTGTGGCATTGGCTGGCAAGGTTATGGCCTCAATATTTTGGGACTCAGAAGGGATATTGTTGATTGATTACCTGGAGCGTGGAACCACTATTACAGGCCAATATTATGCAGCTTTAATTCCCAAGTTGAGGAATGCCATCAAAGAGAAAAGGAGAGGGAAACTTCGAAGGGGCGTTCTGTTTCATCACGACAACGCACCCACGCACAGGTCGGCAATTGCGATGGCTGCCATTCAGCAAGCTGGCTTCGAATTGGTTGACCACCCCCCCCCCCCCCCCCCCTTATTCACCAGATCTGGCGCCTAGCGATTTTTATCTGTTCCCCAAATTGAAAGAATACTTAAGGGGAAACAGGTACGAATACGATAACGAGGTGATGGATGCCGTGGAGAGCTTTTTGCAGGACCAAGACAAAACTTTTTTTTTGAAAGGGATTGAAGCCTTGGAAAAGCGCTGGACTCGGTGTGTAGAGAGACTCGGAGACTATGTAGAAAAATAAATTATTAAGTTATCAATAGTCATTATATTCTATCTCATTCTCACTACTTTTTGATCCCTCCTCGTAGCCTCGTACAGGGTGTTTGGTAATACTGACGATATTCAAGTGACGGATTCTCAAAACAAAAAAGACTTCTCGAATAAAAAAACTACACGTTATATTATCAAATTTTAAAGAAAATCGATCAAGTCTGTGGTTAGATGGCAAGCATTATGCAATAGCACAACATAAGTTTAATGAAGTGTTTGTTTTTACATGCCAAAATAAATTTCACATTTCTATGGTAAACATTTCACAAATTTATTTATTACGCTCATCAAAATAACCACTTTAACTTTTGTGCGTATATTATCAAACATCCTATATAGATAGATTATGACTTGGATTGAAACAGGCTACTTTTTATTGACATACCACGCGTGCGATGCCGCGGGTGGAAGCTACTAGGTACACACGGCTACACAGCAAGCTATAAATTTCCAGTATAAGCTGACCTTGCTACACAATTGTAGGCTTTTTGTAAAATGACAGGTCAGCTTATACTGGAAATGTATAGCTTGATGTGTAGCCGTGTGTACATACACATGCAAATAAAATATCGCGTTAAATCATACCCTTTTTATTATCCTTAATAATTACGAATTATAAATAGAAAAAATAAACACTTCGAGGCCACATTCTAGAAATAATCTGAATCAAAACCCAAACTTACATTTATAACAACCATTTAATTGAAGGAGCAAATAGGTTACGTTTGAGTGTTGATTCACTTTAATGAATGTGCCTAAACGATACGGTGGATGCGGTGAACGCTGACAATAAAGTTCAGTGGAAACACTTTTGAGCAAATGCAAGCAGATACATTAACAAAATGTTTATAAATAACACGTTTATAAAATGGTCTGGTTAAAGTGAGCATCCAATAAACCGTTGCGTACACTAAGCTCTACTAGTTTCAGTGTATGGACAAATAATTACACAAACACGCAACGGTCAAGTGTACGCTGGCCTTTATGGCAAATTATTTAAAAGAGATATTCCAAGCAGAAATTACGCCAATGCGCGTTTTTTTGTTACATCGTTTGACCTACACCTGGTAGTAACTGATGGTGTGATAGAGAAAAACTGTGGCCTAGAAAGAACCTACTCAAGACTTGAAGAGTGATTACTGATAGTAAGACAAAATGACCCTTACTATCAAATAGAGATAAATTTGCTTTGACGTAACGTAGAAGTGGCGCGCAATTTCTGACTGAAAGATTATATTATTTACATATTTAATTAAACTTTTATGAAATTCAGGATGTATACAGCCAGTTTAAAGAAGAAAATCTTTTTTCAGGTAACTATTTATATTTGTATGCGTTGTTTATCACGTAACTTTGTTTCTGGCAGACAAATGTTTTGGGAACTCCGCACTCCGAAAAACGGTACAGTACCTATACATACATAATGTGCTACAATATAAACTAATTATATTGAAAGGACAAAAAAATAAATATATCTATAAATTTTCTTGTTTTATTATCAAAACTCGAGATAATCTATAAAATGCTGCTCGACGAAATGTTACAGAACTAGCGTATTGTACTATGCCACAGATTACTAAAGTTACTACGGGCCGTTCAACAACCCCGCTCGTTCAATGGACTCCGCCCAGTCAATTACCCGGTCAATGACCTCAACCAGTCAACAGAGCGCATACGGTGCGTACCACAGGGCCGTATGTACAAAAATAATGTTTTTTGAATTAAAAAAAAACAAAAACAATATTATTTATATTCTCAAAAATATACTTCGTCATTATTTGTAGTTTACAAATTGCAACAACTTGTACACGGCGTTCGGGCTGTGGAGTTCCTTACAATAATTTTAAGTACATGTCTTATTTTAAAATATCATCGACCAATTAAAAGGTAATGAACCATGGTCAGTTTTATTACATCATTATCATGCTACAATTTAGAGAAGCAAAATGAATGTACACACGGCTACACATCAAGCTATAAATTTCCAATATAAGCTGACCTCACATCGTATAGGCTTTTCGTAGAATGAGAGGTCAGCTTATACTGGGAATGTAAAGCTTGATGTGTAGCCGTGTGTACATTATAGAAATGTAAATAAACTTCAAGCAATGATTATAATTCGATCACGAATCATAGAAGTGAAATAACGATTAGTTAATGTTAGTACAACCTTACTGATATAATATTAAGCTTTCTAAGAGGGTACTCAAACTCAAACATGATGGACTTTATACATTTAACAATACCGTTCCAAAAATAATTGAGTCATTTAAGACTATATGAAACATAAGTGCTTTGCAATATGTATGAAAACTGTAATGGGAGAAATTGTTCTCATTTACAAGAGAAATGTTTATTCCACGAGTTTCCTGTGAAAATTAAGTTATAGTTTGCGATATAAATTATTTTTTCTGTTGTTTTAGGTTCAAAACCGGAGTCTAAGAAAGTCCAAACAGACGATTTAACAGTTAACAGCAATGGTCAAGTTTGATGTTAATATAGTTATAAAGTTTCATGGTTTTTTTATAATGGCACACAGAGCTTAAAAGATTTCTCTCGTGTATATCATCTCTATCTTAGTTTTTTAGGAAAGCTTTTATGCTACATGTAGTTATGTTCTTAATCATGCGTTTCCTTTTGTTTCCTCGATGTTATTTCTGTTTTTCTGTGCGCAAATAAGTTACGTTTCAAGGCAGATAAAATTGTTATTTTAGTTAAGTTATATTTTTTTGCTTGTAATGTGTGCCTTACAAAATAAAATAAATAAATAGATGGAGCAAGCTTATGGCCCACCTGATCTTAAGTGGTAACCATCGCCTATAACAGAGAATTGCCTCGTACGTCACGCACCTTAGATAAGTGGCAAAAGCTTGTGAATTTTCATGATAAATTTTTACATGTTTCCTTTTGTGTTCCCAGACATTATCCAAAGCAAGTATCTAACAATAATTCTTAAGGTTAATGTGAGGTATCTAATTGCTAAAGCAACAGACATCGGGCCTAAAAAATAATTACTAAGGATTTTTTTAAAGAGGTGTTCTACGGGTTTTTAACCTTTTTTGTGGTAAGGTCCATCATGTTTTAGACCCCTTGCCTTATTTCGTAATCAATTAATCAGTGCACACATATTCACCGCCTAAAAAGCCAAATTGTATAAGACACGCTTAACAAAACCGTAGAAGAGAATGAGTTCACCTGAATCAACCGCTAGATGGCGTGACTTAACCTACACTATATTATAAAGGTTAGCTGGAAGAATATGCTAATTAGCATTAAGTTCGCCTATGTATTTATTCGGCAAGTTAGAAGACATCCTTAGATCGCCTAAAACTCCACAGTGTCTGAAGACCCGCTTATTCAACTAATGTGTTCTGCCCACCATGACCTACGGCGCCGAGACATGGACGCTCACGCAGGAGGCTGAGTATAGATTAAGAGTTGCACAGAGCCATGGAGCGTACCATGCTCGGCATCAGACTGTTAGATCGAGTTCCAAACGTCGAGATCCGTAGACGAACGAAGGTTTATGACGTTGGGATTAGAGTTGTGGAACTCAAATGGTCTTGGGCGGGACACTTGGCTAGACGTGGTGATGACATATGGAGTAGGACAGTGACTGAATGGTGGCCGAGGAGCGGGTATAGAAGAGTAGGACGTCCAGCAGCGAGATGGGTGGACGACATTGTAAAGGTCGCGGGCCGTCAGTGGGTGAGACTAGCGCAGGATGGCACAAACTTGGGGAGGCCTATACGCAACAATGGGTGAAGTCAGGCTGTGGATGATGATGATGTTTTTATTAGTGCAATAAAGAATTTCTAATCTACTCTGAGTCTAGCAACCGAAGACCGAGATGGGAGACTTGATACAGAGTTCGGTGGTATCGATCTGACATCTCTTTTGTGGCCCACCTGATGTTAGTAGAGGGTTTATGCCGGTTCTAGACCACTACATTTCCAGTGTAACAAGACCCATGTTTTGTATGTATTTGGTAGTGTTTGAGGGGTAATGTTATGTTAGTTTTGGTTGAAAAATCGACGTTTGACCTTTGTTTGGATAGTGTGATGTATGCAGCCAGGGGTCCTGGAGCTCTGGTTTCTGGTCGCTCGCAATCAGGGCTTGTGGTTACATATGGTAGATTGTAACATGAAATTGATAGTTACATTGTAACTACATGGGTTGTATGTGTTTTTAATAGAACTAGTTTTTGCCTGTGGCTTCACATGTCTCGCGGGTCTCGGAGCTTTGGTTTTGGTCGTTAGATTGTAGTAGGTATATTAGTATATACATATATTTATATAAACTAGTTTTTGCCCGTGGCTTCACATGTCTCACAGGTCTCGGAGCTTTGGTTTTGGTCGTTAGATTGTAGTAGGTATATTGGTATATACATATATTTATATAATCTAGTTTTTGCCTGTGGCTTCACATGTCTCGCGGGTCTCGGAGCTTTGGTTTAGGTCGTTAGATTGTAGTAGGTATATTGGTATATACATATATTTATATAAACTAGTTTTTGTCTGTGGCTTCACATGTCTCACGGGTCTTGGAGCTTTGGTTTTGGTCGTAGCTCTATTTACTGGATATTAACGCGAGCGAAGCCGTGTGCAGAAGCTAGTTATTGTAATGTAATCACAACTCTTCTCACTGTGGTTTTCCAATCAGTACAGGATATGGTAGTTACACTGTATTAGAATGTGTGAGACTACTGATATCAAATTGTGGTAAGTTAAAAATCAATTAATCAGCGTGAGAGTCAATGAAAACAATCATATGGTTATTCCTTCCTATGTGAATTGCGCTAGGACTCGCATATAAATACCACCCAGGGTATGTTTCAATACTCATTCCATCACCACAGCAAGCAATTACAGTCACATACTCAGACATTGTAAGTGTTCTTTTGTTTTAAATATTTTTTCAATTTTAACAAGGCATCATCGTCAGCAAAACAAGCTTTGACCAACCTCAACTGTTGTGGCAACAAAACTTGGGTCAAACTGGGTGACCTAGAAGTCAACAAGCCTTACAAGATTGTTGAGGCTAAGAGGGTTGCATCCAAATTTTACGCAACCAGAATGCAGACGGTTGTTCAGTTAGAGAATGGGTTTGCCCTTACATTGCCCACTAGATTTGACGATTTAAACGATGACATTTATACATACTTACAAACGGCGGACGTTAATATGGTGAACAAGGGACCATGTGGTAAATCGTGTAGAATCCACTTTACACAGGAGGAGATACCAACTCAACAACCTTAGATATCATCATCGTGTCTTTTTCATTACAGTTGGGATTGACATTCATCATCATCATCAACATGAATAATTCAAACAATAACCTGCAAAACTTAGTTGATGACATGCAATTAGAGTGCAAATTTGATTGGATAAGCTTTATTACAACCAACAGGTTGTTACAGATCTGGACACGTGCTGTACCGCTAATAAAACTACACGGAGATGTGAATTTAGTGCTCACCCATCTGTATCAAAGAAGTAATTTTTATGATATTGAAATCTATACAATCATACAGTTCTGGGACAATTTATCTTCCCATCAAGAAGACACGGTCGGGAACACCAACGTGGATGGGAATGAGTGGATCAACTTACTAAATGAAGCCCCACCCGACTGCTTTTCGCATATGTTTACTGAGAGACTCGGCTACTTGTACATAAACGTTTTGTTGATGTGTATCAGTGAAGGTATAGGAGTTTTAGAGAGTGTAAAAGTGAAGTGACTCTAGGTACCTACCGATAAACAAGTTTTTTTTTAATTTTATGATTTTCTCTATTATTATTTGCACATTTTATTATTTTGTAATGGATTTATCAAATGTCAGGTTCTTGATTGAAATTGATGGTTTTCCGGTTAAAAGTGATATTTACTTTAAAGAAATCGGTATATACGATTTCATAACAGGTGAGGTTATTTTAATTCATATTAAACTACCTAATTGGTTACTTTTCGGGGGTAGATCCAGGGAAATCAGTTTTGTTGAAAAAAATATACATGGGTTAGAATTTAAAAATTATTATAATGATTTACAATATAGTGAAGCCATAAAACAAATTAAACAATTAGATGTTAAAAATCAATACACCTGGTTATATAAAGGGGGGGGACTGTAGAGCGAAAGCTATTAAATGTTTTAGACTTGACATCTTTTAACCTGGAAACCATTGGTTGTCCTAAAGTAGAAAAAATTATTAATGATTTAAATTTATACCATCTACAAAATTGTCCACGACACACTAGATTTACCAATAAATCCCGCACCTGCCACTGCAGCGGAGTTGAGGTCCTAGTATTCGCTCAGTGGTTTAAAAACTATCAAAAAATTATGGTAGATTATTAGGTGCGGGTACAGCCAGTTACTATAAACCCTCTACTGACGTTAAGTGGTAACTGTGGCATATAACAAAGTGTTGCCTCGTAGTGCACGTACCTTAGATACGTGCCCTACGATGCACTTTCCTGCGTCCATCAAATTGAGGTCAATCCCTGTCTCATGTCTGACTCCAGTCACTATAGAATTTTCTACCAGCAACTTATTATAATAAATAAATACCATATTTGTCTGGCCACCATTAGCGTAATACAAGTATACCACGAATGGACCACATACAATATATAGGGTGTTTGATAATATACGCACAAAAATGAAAGGGGTTATTTTGATGAGCATAATAAATAAATTTGTGAAATGAATAAAAAATATAATATAATGAATAGGAAATGTGAAATTTATTTTGGCATGTATAAACAAACACTTTATTAAACTTATGTTGTGCTATTGCATAATGCTTGCCATCTAACCACAGATTGGTGACGCCTCGAGATATCTCTTGTTGTCCCTTTCTAACCTAAAACCCGCAGCCATTTCCGAAAGAGATATTTTTGGATATCGATTGCAAGAGTAGGCGATAACTAGGTAGTAGTTATTTTTCGGGATTTTTTTATATTTGAGAAACAGTCACTTGAATATCGACTGTATATTACCAAACACCCTGTATACCTTAAAGACTTTATGATACTAATACCTGAATATAGTGATATTTAAGATGTTCTCTATCTCTTCTACACTTTTGTATCACCGACAATATATTTATAAATTATGTCAAAGATAAAAAGACTTATTTTAGTTTAAACTTGGATAAATGAGACTTATATACAATTATTAGACTTCTAAGTATTATCACAGACCAGTGGGCAATTGTTTCAGTAAAAATGTAATTTGGTTCATCTCGGTAACAATTTGGCTGGTTAGGGAAAAAGGTGTATTTCAAACCAACCGTCCATTTTTCATCTTATAAACATTTGAATAGCGTTCAAAATTGAATGCAACAACAACAGCGGTACTATTTTTAAATTTATCAAGCAATTTATTTCTATGTTACTAGAAGAATAAAGTTCAATATTGAATACGGTCGACGTCTGATCGGAAATACACCCAAAGGACAACTATAGAGGGGTTACAATTTGATTCAACCACACAAATTAATTACATTTTACAATATAATAATATTATTTTAAAGCCCGTTCGGCAGTGGTTCGAATGAAACTTAATATTCACGCCGACATAGACAATACTTTTCCGCATAAATAAATTACTCTAATACAGTACATATAATCACGGTTCGTTGTTATATGAACGATTCATTTCACCTATAATATGGCAACACTAACTATATGTGTATGTGTTCTACTATCGAAAATCAGTACGGATTAATTTTGTATTATGTCAAGTACTATTTTATTAAGTTTCAGTATTTAATAGACAATGGTAAGCAAACAATTAAATGTATAGTTTTTCTTAAACACTACTCATGGAAGCTTTAATATTATTCTTCGGCAGTGAACAAACGAGGATTGCGTTCTCACGCAGACATTTCAACATTCGATCCATCATAATCAGTGCAGCAAAACCGTCAATTCCATAAATTCTTCTCTATCTCAAGTATTACCCGATAAGTTACAATTATTTTTAGAAAACACCCATTCAAAATCAGACAATCTTAAAAAGATTGGATTATTATCGAAATCCCCATCGCTTTGTCCCCACTGGTGTGTAGCAGGGGGATGAGTCACGTACGTCACTACGACGACGTAGCAGTGGGGATTTAGAACACATTTAAAAAAACAACAGCAGATGTAAATCATCTAAATTGATGGTTATTGAAACAATGTATAAAGAAAACTGTTTATAATTATCTTATTTTTATCATAAATACGCTGAACAACGTAAATCGCGGATGTCGGGCAACAAGCGGGTAAACCGAAGTGGAATTGGGCGGGCCACGTCTGCCGCATGTCGGATGCGTTATGGGCTAAAGCCACCGCAGAGTGGACGCCTCTAAACGGGAAACGATCTTGTGGCAGACCTCGGCGAAGATGGACGGACTAAATTGATGCCCATTTACAGGATTGGTTCACAATAGCCCAAAATAGAGAATACTGGAGAGAAGGAAGGGAGGCCTTTGCCCTGCAGTGGGACACTACAGGCTCTTAATAATAATAAATAAATCATAATATCATAAATACGGGTGAAGACAAACAATTCTTTATCCGTACTTTCGACTTTTGTCAATTTATTAATACACGACATCTTACCCCAATATTATGGTGACGGTGTATCTATTGGCTCGCCTATTGGACGCATGTTGTCACGGCGTGATATCATATGAGTCGGTCTTACCCCCAAAGCGCGCCAATAGATGTTACACATCAAAATACCCATCTCATTCATTAACAATCAACAACGCACCAGTGGGGACATAGCGGTGGGGATTTCGAGAATAATCCAAAAGAACCTTGAATTTACTATTCAAAACGCATCACTTCTAAACTTCAACAATCTTCAGATGTATACAATACACATTCCGCCGTTAATTTTTATTAACCTCCTTGGTATATTAAAAGCTATTTGCAGAGGGCGCAAGCATCACAAATATCCTTGATTATGATTGGCCAATTTAAACTCCATATTGTACTGGACAATTTTAGATAGATAATTATGTTGAACAATATTTGTATAAGTTAATCGTATCTGCTAGGAGCCAAACAACGATTTTGGCCAAACGTTTGACCCGTTGTACTAAACTTAACTTCTGTATCTATTTTGTGCCTATAATCTGGACTGTCATGTCATGGCACTTGGTTTGTATTTTTATCGTTATTATGACGATATTTATCATAATTATCTATCTAAAATGATCCCGTCTAACATTACAAAGGTATTCCCTATTCTAAATTCGATTCGAGTTTCTAGTGGCCTTATGTTTTGGTAAGTATCCCCTATTCAAAATTCGTGTCTTTTTATTTTATTGGGCCTGTGGTAAATCAAAGCCTTTATTCTAATGGCAACAGAGTTTAATATTGCCTGTTCAGAGATGATTTCTAGCAGTTGGCTGTTTTATCATTTCCTCGCATATTGTAAGTACCGTGTTACGATAGCAGATAGCTCTTGAGGTAACTTCGTCCGGTCGTGTTTGGTGGAGAATGAGTGTACCACTCTGATTAGCTGCAAACAAAAAATATTATAAATTAAATAAATAATACAGTATCTATTTTGATAGTCAAGGATACTTTAAGAGTAGTGGAGTTCCTTGTGAAAGAGCTCGCCCGGGGAAGTATACCACCATACCTATTTCTGCCAACAATCAGCATTTCTGTGTTTCCGTTTGAAGGGAATGGTTGCCGGTGAAATTACAGGCACATGAGGCTTTACACCTGTATGCCTCAAGTTGATGGAAACAGGGTAGTGCATTGTAGGGCACGATCCTAAGGAGCGTAACCTAGGAGGCAATACTTTGTTATAGGCGATGGTAACCACTTAACATCAGGTGGGCCAAAGGCTTGTTCCATCTTCAATTCATATAATAAAAAAAATTATTAGATATATTTTAATGAAAATTTTAGGAATAAGAAACACACACACATAATAAAGATTCATTAGAGCACGGTTGGTATTCGAACCTACAGCCTCCAGATCGTAAATCAGGACAAATGTAACTAAGAGTAGTTTTTTTGAGAAACATGCAATAATTTAATAAATTTAATACCTGAGAATGTAGATCCAATAATGCTCCAAGTCCAATCGTCCGCAGCGCCTTCGCGTTCTTATATACAATGTTTTCTAACTCAGTCTTGTTTATCAGTACTTTTTCGTTTTCTGAAACCGAAACATTTATTATAGTCCTTAGAAAGTTATACACAGGGTTCAAAGTTGTACAGAATTTATATTAAGTTATTATAGCAGTTATTTCTGTAAGAATAAGGGTGTAAATAAAAATATACCTGTACTAGAAAAGTCATGCCCTGAATTGTGTTTCTTTGGTGATGCTTTTGTTGGTGACTTTTCTACTGGCTTTACTGGACTGTAACAATATGAAATATTTTACAAATAAAACATAAGTAAATGGTTTATTTTATTTTAAAGTGTAATCTGATGAAGCCCATTAGAAATAACCTGTTCAGTGTCGATTTGAAGACTGAGATTATAATGGAAAAACCGGTGCAGGTAAAAACAGTCGTCGGAAGTGAGTGGAACTGAATCGTTTGAAGTTGAAGTGAATCGTTTCGTACGGCAAGGAAGCATATCGACCAGGTATGGGTGGTACTTTTCAGTGCGTCGGCTTGTCCTGTGGTGGAAGGGAGAAGCAGGGATAAGGTATGAAAATCTTGTGCACATTCACCAAAATAGATCTTGCAAATGAAAGTCTGGCTACCCAGCGTCTGTGCTCGTCGTGACTTTGTAAATTAGCTTCCACTATGGAGTCATTGCCAATAAGCCAAGCAGCGCGTCGCTCAATCGAATCAAGAAGTCTGTTCTAGGGTTCCGGTTTCCACATAATGTTTTCTTTCAACGTTTTAGTCAAGAAAAACTGAAAAATCCATTGGTTAGGTTACAAACTTAAAATAACACAATGGGACACACATTAGGCTGAGACGGCTTGTGTTTGATATCTATCAAATTTTCCTTCCTTGTGCGTGTCATTCAACACGGCGTCTGAGTCGTCCTGCGGCCGACGCAATGGCGCGTCACCGTCTGACGCAGTTTATAACGATAGTTTTCTATTGGAGAAAACTGTTTAATTATGTGACATTCATCAATCACTTACCTCCCGTGTGCGTGTTTATTCTCGAGCGTGTCATTCAACACGGCGTCCGAGTCGTCCTGCGGCCGACGCAATGGCGCGTCACCGTCTGACGCAGTTTATAACGATAGTTTTATATTGGAGAAAACTGTTTAATTATGTGACATTCATCAATCACTTACCTCCCGTGTGCGTGTTTATTCTCGAGCGTGTCATTCAACACGGCGTCCGAGTCGTCCTGCGGCCGACGCAATGGCGCGTCATCGTCTGACGCAGACGATAACGTGGTGTTTCCGTTAGGCAGAGGTGTGGATGTAATGGGCTTGTTCTCTTTGGATTCCTCGTCTGTAATCGCTGCGCCGCGCTCTTTGAAACCCTGGAATAATGATTGGAATATCCAATACCATTTTTATTTATGGCGTATAGGAAGGAGCCAACACAAAAACGAGGTGTTTTTAGGTACATTTCCTGGAGAAAATATAACAAGTGAAGCTTTGAAATTAATATATCCTGTAGCACACATCTGAGTAATGAGTAATGTCTGTCGGTTCCAAATACTTGTTGTTAGCTGTAATTAGTACGGTTTTGTAATACCAAGAAGATTTTGGTAAATGGTATTTTTTTTATACATTATAGGCTTGCGTTTGACCACGATTATTTATGTACCTAATATGTATGTATATAACTATTTAGGGTTAAGTTCTTTTTCTTTTTCTATTATTAAGTTTATTCTTTTTATACCTCGGCCAATCTTCCATTAACCAATTATCCTCTCCATCCAAAGGTTGTCTGGAAGAGATCGCTTTATTAAGCGATAAGACCGCCCATTATGCTTACTTTTATTTGTTTATTTTTATAAATCTATTGTATCTACCTTGTAAGGTATATTAAAGAATTTTCATTCATTCATTCATTCAGGATCTCGCCTGATGGTAAGCGATGATGCAGTCTACGATGGTACACGCTTGCCTAGAAGAAACCTATTCACTCGCGACTTAAATATACCCAAGTTGTAGCTATCAGGAAACAGACTCTGGCAAGGCGTTCCACTCTTTGGCGGTGCGCATAATAAAGGTCGAAGAGAACCGCTTTGTACGAATGGGAGGTATTTCTACTATATAGTAGCGGTGGCACACCACAGAGCGTCTGGTTGTCCGTTGATAGAATGGAGATGGGGGGATCAGGTTGAAAAGTTCCGCCGCACACTCCCCGAAATGTACTCGATAAAAAACCGAGAGGCCAGCAACCTTTTGTCGATGCTCCAGGCTGAGGAGCCTTGCATCAACTAGCTCATCGTTGCCTATGAGCTTCTTGGCTCTTCTCTCAATTGATTCCAGAGCTTCAAGTTGGTACTTCGCTGGTATTAATTTTTTTACCGCTGTGACAAATTCGTTTACGATCAAACTCGGCATAGTTATTCTTATGGTTTGTACCTTTTTTCTGTCGGTCCATTTGTTACGAACAGTATCAATATAAGGATTTAAAGCGTAAAATACTATTTGCGCCTAGAGCCAACGTAACTCTTCCACGAACGTTTGCTTGCAAATATGGTCAGCACTCAGTCGAAGTAGGTGTATGTATGCCTACTTCGCATAATGAACAGAACTAACGCACTCCTTGCTGCATAGAGGGCGCGCAGGCGATCGCTATAATCCCAAAAGGTCACGTGGGTTACCCTTGACCTTAACTTTATATAATTTTAAGACACTCTGATCATCATTCCTTTCAAAACATGATTTGCCATTAAATCCCTCAAATCTTCAGTCAATCTAAACCAGAGGTTCTCAAACTTTTATTCTCGTAGACTAGTTTAAAAATTTTGCTGGTTCCGGTGGACCCCCTGCTGCTACATTTCTACCATATCCCCAGTCGATAAAATATGTGAAGATTAGATCTAACTATGGAAATTTGCGTTGCGGCTGAGTTCTAACCACGAACTAACAGTTTTCGATGCAAGTTTTTACAAGTAACAGTCGCTGAGCTTCTTAAAATATTATCTGCCTACATTGACAGGTGAAGTCAAGGCAACATCAAAACCCGATAATTTTTCGTTGCTTACGAATTGTAAACCCTAATTTTTTTGTCAAGTCAACGTAGACCCCCGTCGAGCCCCTCGTGGATCCCTGGGGGTCCACCTGGACCACTTTGGCAATCAATGATCTAAACCATAACTTACTAAACATAAGATGCTATTTAGCTTACCCTGGCTGAAGTCCTAGGTCGTTTCGCAACTCCCTTGGACCAAGCGTTCATACGTCTTCTCTTTCGCTTGGCGGAATGTGTTTCACCATTTTGTGTCGTTCGTGGAGACTTTATGGAACTATCGTTGAGATTCGAATCTATTCCTGCTGAAAATAAAAAAATTCATTGGAAACACAAGTTTACACAAAATTATTATAAAACAGGATACCAGCGCAACCAAACGAAGGCAAAAGCTAGTATTTAAGGGGAGGCTCCTAAAATTGTATGATTTAAGTCGGGACTTGTCGAGTCAAGCACGTGTCTGATCAATCTAAAAAGTAATATTTATCTATTATAGGATCAATCTATCACAACTTTCATATCAGCAAATTCCGACTAAAATCATACAATTATAGGAACCTCCCCTAAATCATTTAATTTACTTTTTAAGAAACCAAAAACCATACTGAACACTTTAAAAATCCCTTGTGGGTTTGTCAAAAGCGTTGCAGTTCTTTTAATAGTATAAATCGAAGTTTTCATAATATTGTAATTAACCTATTATAAAAAGCCGTTATAGCTCATTAATCAAATCCAATATGGCAGAATTATCAAATCCAATATGACTGGTTTTGATCGAGTTACAATCACAAGTTATATGCCGTCTAGGTATAAGTTCGGTAGGTCGGTTTAAATTCAGTATGACGGACTTATAATATTCAATATGACGGACTTATCAAATCCAAAATGACGAGCTTATCAAATCCAATATGGCGGACTAATCAAATCCAATATGTCAGTTGTTTGGTTGAGATAACTTACGTAATGTTGAAGCTGTGTATATAAAGTCTGGTAGATCGGTGTCCATAGCATTGCCTTCTTCGTGTCTTCTCTTGGCTATCTCTTGGCACTCCATCTCGAAATCACTGTCCATTTCGACGTCGATCAAGGCGTGCGCGTGGTCGCGGAGGGAACAGGCTTCGTGGCGGATCTGCTTGTCTGAAGATGTCCTAAAACACGATGAAAACTTTAGATTTATCCTACTTATATTATAAATTCGAAAATCTCTGTCTGTTTATTACGCTTTCACGACTATACTGCTTGAGCGATTACCATGAAATTTGGTATATAGATAGATTATTGACTTGGATTTAGACATACATTTTATTGACAAATCACGTGAGCAAAACTGCGGGCGGAAGCTTGTTTTAAAATATTTTTTTATTATTGCTATTACTCAAGACCACTCCTAAACAACACCCTTTGCTTTCACTTATGTAGCAAAAACAGTATCTTAAGCGTTGAGAGGGGAGATAGAAATACTACAAATTGAAAGAGAAAGAGAACCTTTACCTGTCCGGGTTATATTCCAACGCGTTCGCACATATTAGATCGACGTCATCAAGAAATTCTTTGGCGCAGTTGTATTTGTGCCTGTCTACTTTGGTCATTATTGTTTCTAGGTCCATTGGCTGATCTATGATGTCAAGGTAATCTGTGACCTGTTAACATACAATTAAGGTCGATATTACATATAGGTACGATTCTCCGAGGGGAAAATATATTGATATTTTTATATTGGTGCACTCTAATCGCAACTCTATTTCTATAGTAATAAGTACTAACCTCCTCCAAATCCACAGGCTTGGTGAACTTGTAAAAGCGTCGGTTGGATGCGAGTTTTCGGCAAATATCGCGGAGGAAAATCCTGAGTTCTCGTAATTTGTAATCTTCTTTGCGCTTGCGTCGGGACCTTTCTTCGGGGCTTTCACGCGGCGGAGGGGGCGGAGGTGCTAAAAAACGTTGTTTATTCGTGTTAATGAATGAAATAATTACTAGTCCGTGAAAATACTAACAGTATATCTTTTATTGGATATAGTCGATACGCATGGTATTTTATTCGTTATTTACGTATGTACGAGAGACAAAAGAAGACTGTTGTTAGGTCAAGTGGGACGTCTAATGAAAGCTTTTCATTAGTACATTTCAATCCCGTTTTTATTTTTAGATTCATCGTTGTAGTTTTTGAGTTATTAGCCATAGTCTATACTAAACTTTGACGAAATTTACAGGGTACACCAGTGTAGCTTTAGTGACACACATATAGGCAAAAGTCTGCAATCCAGAATAACTGCAATTTCTACCCCTAAAAAGAAAAACAAAAATACATGAACTCCCGTTACTTGTAATTTAGATGAAACTGTAGGTCACGTAAGATGGTTATGCACTATTTCGATGGTCAAAAGTTACAAATAATATTTTTTTGGTTTTATAGGAGATTCGCGAGATCTCAGTTCGAGGCGAACCACTAGTTATTTACAGTTTATTCACAAAGAACGCCACGTAAGTATAATTCAACATAAAGTAACAGGTTGCATAATTAAGTTTAAATAAGGTTGAATCTTACCTCTGGGTAAAGGGGGAGGCGGTTCGTTGCTCTCAGCGGGCGGCGGATCCTTTAACGCTTCAGCAACGATCGACTTTAAGAACTCTATCACTTCGGAAGCGTTCGGCTCTCGGACGCTGTACACGCAGTCTTTGTAGATCGGGAATAGATCTTGCAACTGTAATTAAGGCACAATAAATCTTATATAAGCAATCGCAAATTATGTGACAAATGGCACAGAAACGTGGTCTCTCACATGTCCCTCTTAAGGCTCAAGGTAGCTCAACGTGCTATAGAGAGGGATATGCTATGTATTTCTCTGCGAGATCGAATTAGAAATGAGATTTGTAGACAAACTCACTGACATTGCCACTGGTGGTAGAGCTTTTGTGAACGGGTTCGAGGAAGTGGGCACCACCGCCTTACTTTTATCTGCCGCCAAATAGCAGTACTTGTGCTGCTGTGTTCCGGTTGGATGGTAATGGTATGTTCCTGTAATTACTGGCACATAGGCATAACAGCTAAGTCCTATAGTATGGCAACATATCCACATAGAGATCAAGACAACATAATAGCTTGTTTTGAATTCTATGTGGATATCCATGGGCTGCAGTAGCCACTTAACATCTGCATGCTCGTTTCCCATATAAGTAGTATAAAAAAAAGCTGAACTGGCAATGGGCGGAGCACATAGCTCGAAGAACTGACTGCCGTTTGTACAGTAAAATTCTCGAGTGGAGATCTCGAACTGAAAACGCACGAAGGAAGGCGGTAGTTACCTCTGGCGGTAGTTCTGAATGCGGGACATTGGTAGAAGCGAGTAGCAATGTATCGTCTCCTGCAGCCCGCGTCCGCCACAACTGCAATAGCAATGCAGCGCCGTGGGACATTGATAACGACGTCCATACTGACAGCACGTCGCGAATGAACAGTACGCAGCTTTGACCTGATCTTCTACATTCTGAGAACACCTGGAAATAAATATTTATTTCATTAAATCAAATGAACAACAGAGTCTATATACTATTTTTTTCATATATTCTTTATTGTGCACATTATTATCCCCACTTTTGCAATATGTCAAGAAAAACCGTCTATAGCAAAAGGCACAGAATGAATAAACAAACATACCGATATAACAGCCTGCTCTTGAGTGAACGAATGCGCAGAGTGAAGAGTTGTGATACTGAGTTCCTTCACAGTGCAATGTTCAAGCCGAGCTAGTAATGCCGGCGCTATGTAGGACTCCGCGCATGGACCGCTCACTAGGAGGGCGTTGGGTGATAATGACGGGTTTCCTATCCTGAAAAACACCAACTTATTAACACTTGTCAAAAAAGGAGATTATTTGAAGACTTGTATATATATTTTTTAAATAACTTTAATTTATTTAGGGCGTTAGCACACCGACGACACCACGAACCGCAAAATCACGAAATTTTGTATGAGTTTTGCATTGTTTCGCAGTGATTTCGCGGTTCGAGGAGTCGCGTCGCGTCCGTGTGCTAATGCCTTTAAAGATAGTAAATTACCCTTAACTTTATCCCACACATATATGCGAAAGTTTGGATATTCAGATGTTTGGATGCTTAGATGGATGTTTGTTCTCCTTTAACAGTAAAACTACCGAACCGATTTGGGTTAATTTGGAACATAGGTTGATGATGACCTAGAATAAGACATAGGCTACTTTTCATCCCATAAATCAGTTCCCGTAGGGTGGAAATAGGTGTGCGACGGACAGCAGCTAGTGATTTATATAGGTACTAGTGTTACTGACTGATAATACCAAAATCAGTAATTGGTTTATCAACTTTGAAGAACATCTTTGATCATCAAAGTCATCATAACGTGATACAAATGGCAAAGTTAATTATCAAAGCTCATATCTAACATCTAGTCGGTACTAAATCTCATTTCAATGCAGCAAACTATACTATTTCCATTTCTTTATTTTCTCGATGACAGCTCCTGTAAAACTTGAACGAGCGTCTTTTTTACATTATGTATGCATTATTTTATAAAAATATGACGCTTACGCACGTACAAGGTTATACCAGAGTCGGAGAAACTGATAGGGATGGAGCTATCGATAAACGTAACACGATAACAAACCCGATATTTTTTTTACAAAATGTAAGAAACTAAACTACTGCCGGATACTTTTGTACAAATTTATTAAATAATATTATATTTCATTACAAGATGTTACGCGTATTAATTCTTGATTGATAATGCCAACTTCTTTAAAATTTTCGAAGCTGTTGTAAAATAAGTAGGTATAGGTAGGTACTCGACAATGAAATGAAATAATTATAACGACAGGTAATCTTTATTTATTTATTTTAACCAAAATCTGATGAATCGTCACTGTTACTCGATGAGCCCTCCCCAACATTTATTATAAGTTCCTGTACTTCTATTTTATCGAATGCCGAATGCGAATCAATATATAATAAATAAATGCGATCGATATCATTACTTATTTGGCCACAACACTACAAATATCAAATTAGAACTGTCATCGAGAAAATAAAGAAATGGTAATAGTATAACCACAGCGTAAAAAACAAACAGTGGGACATCGCGTTTGAAGTCGCGCGAAATGCCGCTCTTGTGTAGGTTATCGTCATTGATGTAGGCTTGTCACAATATATATATATATATATAATCTGTCCTACATTGTGTGTATTTGTAGTATATGTATGTAGAGTATCGAGTATCGTATGAAGAAGCGTACTTTATCATTTAAATACATTTGAGCGATTCCACACATCTTCTCAAAACGTATCCTCAGACAAATCGTAATTAGGACACATATTTGGAAGTATGTCGTGAGACACGACAGTTTCTGAAGTTGCGAGTACAGGACGATTTTTTAAAAAAAGAACGGTATTTAATTAAAATACTATCAAAATCTTCACTACAATTTGTTTCATTAGTTCCCATACAAGTAAAAACACTTAAAACAATCAAATTAAAAAGCGTCAACCCGGGCTGACGTGTCCCAAGCGAGTGTATGGCAGCTTGGGCTCGCTGCCGCCCCTCTCTCACCCCGCACAATTGCTCTGTCTAGACGTGTCCGTTGGCCGACTGTAAGGTTCTATAGACTGTGGTATAACAGTGAAATTGGTAATTTAAGCGAAATCCGAAAGTATGTATATCTCCTTAGCAATCCTGTGTCTAGGATGCGTTGGGATGGTGTTGTCCAGTTTTCTGGCACTAGCCGAGTGACCACATTGCTTCCGATAGAATAATATAATATACCTTACAATATTTATGAATAATAGATACGGACTTGACTGGACGCGCAACTCGGCCGTTTTCGCCTTTACCCCTCTTGCCACGAACTCAGTCATTTTGCCATAGTAAACGAAATTGTCTTGTCAGTGTAACTTTAGTTCTCGAGGACAAAACATAGTGAACAAAATGACGAAGTGAGCCGTATTATTTTGTAAAAGCTATAGTGGCCGAGCAGTTAATATTTATTTTCACCTGTGAGTATAATTTTATCCCATTGAAGCCACTATATTATCATAAAATCAAATAAATATGTTACGATTACTGCAAATAATACGTCATTTTAAAATAACTCAATTTTTATAGGCAGTGTAACCGAAATTGTGGTACACCAAAATGAGTCTGATTATAATGTCATTTAATTTTTCATTCTTTATTACGTTCATTCTAATCATATGGTGATAGGGCTTGACACTATCGATAAAAAATATCGATATGAATGAATGAACGAACTCACACACTTTCAGATTTTCAACTGATCCATTACTGACGACCTCCGTGGCGCAGTGGGTGAATAGCCGACTGATACGCAGGAGGTAGCGGGTTCGATTCCCGGCTCGGAACAAATGTTTGCATGATCTACAGATATTTCTTCCGGATCTGGATGTTTTACTATATATTATAAATATGTATTTACAAAAAAAAATTATATAAGTATTCTATCAGTTATCTGTTTCCTATAATACAAGCTTTGCTTAGTTTGGGGCTAGATAGTGCTGTGTGAAATGTCTAGTAATATTTATTTATTTATTAAGAAAGAGAGAGTGGGTGAAAGCCAGTTCGCAGAGAGCAGGCTTGGATTCCAAGAAAACATAGTTATATATGCAGTTTACATTTTGACCCTGAGTGTTACAATAAAAAGTGTAACAAATAAAAGAAACTATGTAAAGATGCTGTTACAAAATTAAATTTGCCCGAATTTGTAAGTAGAGCTTCAAATATCGGACACAGCTCTCCTAATCATCACCATCATAATGATGGTGATGTTGTTTTACAAGGTGGTTATCCATACTAAATATTAAATTCAAAAGTAACTCTGTGTCTCTTGTCTGTCTGTTTGCTACTTTTTTATACATTTGGATATAGAACAAGCATATGGTTCACCCGCTACCACGACCGACGTTATCTTTATAGAAGATGTAAGTACCTGTTAAACTGACTAAGCGTCACCATCGCAATGGCACTTTACGTTACTAAAATTGTTTATTGGAAATATGAACTATATCTTGTGTGTCAAACTGTGGGTAACGCAGTAATAAACTATAGTCTAACTTTTTATTAGCTGCAGTAAAATGACGTTTTGTGGGTTGCCGGTTTTTGAAGAAAAATAAATAGGGATGTAGCTAAATGAGTGAATCATAAATGAATAATCAGTTTGGTTTTTTTTTTGAGATTTAATATTAAGTTGTAATGTATTTTTTTAACCTATTATTATTACTATACTAGAGGATTGATCTATTTTAGTGGAAGTATAGGGAGGTACATTCAAAATGAAACAAAAACGTCATAATAATGTTATTTAATTAATTTTTGTGAACTGAATCACATCCCTATTGAGATTAGGCTGGCAACATTATTTTACGGAATGACATTTAGAAACGTCATTTTACTGCAGCTAATAAAAAGTTAGACTATAGCTACGGAGTAAGACGGTCGTTTTATTGCTAACCGACATACCATCTGACGACGAGACCAGGATCTACCCACAATTTTTTTTTCGAAAATGGCAAACATTCTTATAATTATATATTAAATCATCTTTAATGCTGTTACAAAATTAAATTTGCCCGAATTTGTAAGTAGAGCTTCAAATATCGGACACAGCTCTCCTAATCATCACCATCATAATGATGGTGATGTTGTTTTACAAGGTGGTTATCCATACTAAATATTAAATTCAAAAGTAACTCTGTGTCTCTTGTCTGTCTGTTTGCTACTTTTTTATACATTTGGATATAGAACAAGCATATGGTTCACCCGCTACCACGACCGACGTTATCTTTATAGAAGATGTAAGTACCTGTTAAACTGACTAAGCGTCACCATCGCAATGGCACTTTACGTTACTAAAATTGTTTATTGGAAATATGAACTATATCTTGTGTGTCAAACTGTGGGTAACGCAGTAATAAACTATAGTCTAACTTTTTATTAGCTGCAGTAAAATGACGTTTTGTGGGTTGCCGGTTTTTGAAGAAAAATAAATAGGGATGTAGCTAAATGAGTGAATCATAAATGAATAATCAGTTTGGTTTTTTTTTTGAGATTTAATATTAAGTTGTAATGTATTTTTTTAACCTATTATTATTACTATACTAGAGGATTGATCTATTTTAGTGGAAGTATAGGGAGGTACATTCAAAATGAAACAAAAACGTCATAATAATGTTATTTAATTAATTTTTGTGAACTGAATCACATCCCTATTGAGATTAGGCTGGCAACATTATTTTACGGAATGACATTTAGAAACGTCATTTTACTGCAGCTAATAAAAAGTTAGACTATAGCTACGGAGTAAGACGGTCGTTTTATTGCTAACCGACATACCATCTGACGACGAGACCAGGATCTACCCACAATTTTTTTTTCGAAAATGGCAAACATTCTCGGGAATTTAAACGTTTTCGATCATAGAATCCACGAATGGGGAGTTTTTTACGGAAAATTGACACAGTTTATAAAACTCAATAACATTTCAATCATTAATCAAAGTGCAGTGTTATTAACGCATTTGTCGGACGAATCCTACCGTCTGCTTCGGAACCTTGTGCATCCGAAGAAACTCGAGGAGATAATCTACAGTGAGCTGGTCGGTGTACTCAATAAACACTTCACGCCAAAAAGGTCAACGTTCACCGATAGGGTGAAGTTCTACGAAGCGATGAGATCCGACGGTGAAAGCATCGAGGAATGGGCAGCACGGCTGCGAGGGCTAGCCGTGTACTGCGAATTCGGCACGGAGCTGGACACGCTGCTGCGGGACCGCTTCGTGCTAGGCTTCAAAACGGGACATGAGCGTGATAAACTTTTTGAATGCGATTCAACAACCCTAACGCTTGGGCAGGCGTTGGAAGTCGCAAAGAAGGCTATGTGTGCACGGCAGGCGCGCGCAGGCGGCGCGGGCGTTGTCAGCGCGGGTGCCGTCGTCAGGCCACCAGCGCCGGCGCATCGATCACCACCGACGACACAGTACGGTGCAAAGTGTGTGGTTTAAAAAATCACAACTCAGCCAAGTGCAGATTTAAAAACTACAAATGTTTGGTGTGCGGCGAGAAGGGGCACTTGAAAAAGTTATGTACGGCTAAGAAGTCATCGGTTTTACATAACATCATCGGCACGGAGGAGACGGACACGTCTCAAGATGGTGACTGCAGTGAGTGTGAACTGTTTAATTTGAGGTATGTTAACTATAATCCTATTAAATAACTGTAAGAGTGAACGATAAAGATATATGCATGGAGCTAGATACCGGCTCCGGAAGTACGGTTATATCAGATAAATTATATTTACAAAAATTCGTAGGACAAAATTTACATACAAGTGACTTGAAAATGTGTCTATACAACGGTCATAAAATCACGCCATTAGGATATTTTGTAGCTAAAGTATCGTATGCTAATTCATGTCAAAATATTAAAATCTATGTAATAGAAAATGGAGGACCGCCTCTCCTAGGCCGTGATTTCATGACCAAGTTTAGAATTTATTTTTAACTAGTAATTGCAATATAACTTGTACGAATAAACACATTGATGAAGTGCATCGCCTATTGAAACAGTATCCGGACGTTTGGAAGGAAGAACGAGGATGTTTTAATAAGATTGAGGTAGAATTAAAACTGAAAGAAAATTCATCGGTAAGTTTTTTTAAGCCGCGTACGGTACCCTTTGCACTCAAGGAAAAAGTTAGTAAGGAACTCTGAATACGCCACGCCGATTGTACCAGTTTTAAAAGAAAATGGAAAGTTGAAGATTGCAGGGGATTTTTCGGTTACCTTGAATAAAGATTTACTAATTGATAAATATCCCTTACCGAGAATAGAGGAGGTATTCTCTAAGATAGGCGGAGGGAAACATTATTCGAAAATAGATTTAAGCAATGCCTATAATCAATTTAAATTATCCGAGGCGTCTCAAAAGCTAACAACAATAAATACGCATAAAGGTTTATTTTCTTACACGCGCTTGGTTTATGGATTAGCTTGTGCACCCGCCATTTTTCAAAAGGCTATGGAAACCTTGTTAGCAGGGTTAGATGGAGTCAGTGTGTGGCTTGACGATATTTGTATAACGGGACCTTCAAAAGAAATACATTTGTCAAGGTTACGAGAAGTACTATTTAGACTGCAAGAAGCGGGGTTGCGTTTACAAAAAGACAAATGTGTTTTTTTTTTAAAGAGCGTTACTTATTTAGGTTACGTTATTGATAAGAACGGGTTAAAGACCTGTCCGACTAAGGTCGAAGCGATCCTAGGTGCACCGGCGCCTACTGATGTGCTTGGGGTTAAACGGTTTTTAGGCGTTGTAAACTATTATAGGAATTTTATTCCGAGTGCTTCGGCATTATTACATCCACTACACGAACTTCTACGCGCGGGCGCACAGTGGCAGTGGGGCGAGCGCCAGCAAGCCGCATTTCAAAGCGTAAAGCGTGCGCTGGCCAGCGAGCGAGTGCTGGCGCATTTCGACCCGGACACGCTTCTTGTGCTGACGGTGGATGCCGGGCCGTGCGGGCTAGGCGCCGTGCTAGCGCACCAGGACACTGATGGCCGCGAGCGGCCGATAGCGTTTGCTTCTCGGTCATTATCGACGAGTGAGAAAAAATATAGTCAAATTCAAAAAGAAGCAACGGCTATTATTTTCGGGGTTAAACATTTTCATTAATACTTGTACAGCCAGCAAGTACCTTTTATTTTGAAAACAGACCACCGTCCTTTACTTTCTATTTTTGGAAAAGGTAAGAGTGTTTCAGTTACGGCCGCTTTACGACTTCAAAGATATGCAATTATATTAATGGCATATAACTATACGGTTAAGTATATAGATGGCAAAAACAATGAGATCGCGGACTATTTCTCTAGGTCATCATTATCGGTAACGGTCAGTGAGGACAAAGGAAGCTCCAGGTATTTTCTTTTCTTAGAAGCTAGCGTCGAACCGGTTCTATTCAGTGACATCAAACGTGAGATTAACTCGGATGACGTGTTGCAAACAGTAGTCAAATACATGAATATTGGTTGGCCTAGGAAAATTAATTGCAAATTAATAGCACCGTATTTCCATTGTAAAGCGGACTTAGAGGTGATAGATGGTTGTTTGTTCCGCGGCCATAGGATCGTTATTCCGAGGGTCTATCGAGACATGATGCTAAAAGAATTACATTCGGCACATTTTGGCATCGTAAAAACTAAAAGTGCGCTTATTCAAAAACTTAAGGAAATGTTTTCAAGGTTCGGCCTGCCTAATGTTATCGTGTCAGACAATGATGTAAAAATTAGCTCAGCAGAATTTCATACCTTTTGTCGAGTCAATGCAATTGAACATATAACATCACCGATTTATCAACCGGCTAGCAATGGTCAAGCAGAAAACTCTGTAAAAACTTGTAAAAAAATGATAAAATGCTTATTTTCAGAAGAAATTGTCAAAAAGAGATTATGGGTAAATTACAGAGTTTCCTGTTTGAATTTAGGAACACGGTTCATTGCGCTACAGGTTCCACGCCGGCTATGTTGATGTTGGGTCGTAATCTCAGGTGTAGGTTAGACCTAATTTTACCAGAAAATAAATCTGGATATAGACAAAATGATCCAAAACTATTAAAACGTAATAGATGTTTTCAAGTCGGTGAAACTGTATGGGCTAAATGGTTTATTGCAAGGTAAAGTATTTGGAACGTAGAAGTAATAAAGAAAATTGAAGGCACTCGAATGTTTAGAATTTATTTTAAGGATTATAATACCGATTGCAACAGGCACATCGATCAGATGAGAAAGTTTACTAGCGCAAGCGTAGACGATAGTGATGTAAACAATAGTGATAATGAGGGAACGTTTGGCATCGGCAGCTCGACACTGCCGGCTCCGAGCGCGCCGACGCCCCCGTAGCCCGCTCCCTCCGCGGCGCAGGTCCTCACCATATGTCCTCCACCAGCTCCATCGGCCACCGGGGCTGTGATGGTGAGAGACGAGCGCTCTGATACTGAAGGGAAGAGTGTAGCGAATAGAAATGATGTAAATGTAGGGGAGGTATGGGATGCGGACAATGAGGGGTGGGCGGAGGCATGCAAGGAAATTGATAACGAGACTCAAACGGCTGAGAAAAGCGCTGATCCAAATCATCCAAGTTCTGCTAATTGCAGTCCGTTCGAGCGCCCTAAGAGGCATAGGAAATTTGTAGATTATAAGAAATATTTTTAAGTACTAGTTAAGTTAGTTAGTAGTTAGTTTTTAAGTACCTAGTTAGCTGTAAATAATAACCTATCTAATATAAATGTAAAATTGCTTGTGTCGCTTGTTACAGGTTTTCAAATTAATGTTGGAGGAATGAATTATATCTTGTGTGTCAAACTGTGGGTAACGCAGTAATAAACCAGCTACGGAGTAAGACGGTCGTTTTATTGCTAACCGACATACTAAAATATCTCGATTATCGGATAAATACGACGACCTTTACGACGATTTTGACGACCTCTGTGGTACAGTGGGCGAATAGCCGGCTGAGACGCAGGAAGTAGCGGGTTCGAATTCTCGCCGTGAAACAAATATTTGTATGATCTACAGATATTTGTTCCGGGTCTGGATGTTTTTCTATATGCTTATTATAAGTATGTATTTACAAAAAAAAAGTATATAAGTATTCAATCAGTTATCTGGTTCCCATAGTATAAGCTCTGCTTAGTTTGGGGCTAGATAGAAATGTCCAGCCTTATTTATTTATACATATTTATTTATTTAATATTTTAACTACCGGTATTAAACCCATGGGACCTGAGTTATGAGATAAAAGTAGCCTATGTGTTAATCCACGTTATAATCTAAGTATATACTAAATTTCATCGAAATCGGTTAAGCCGTTACGACGTGATTGAGTAACAAACAAATTAATAAATAAATAAACATCCATACTTTCGCATTTATAATAATAGTGTAATAAGTTTTGATTTTGTAATTTCTTTTCACCAGACTGCTAAAAAGGAGGGTGTTTTTTTTATTTTTCGTTAATGGTTGACTTCTCCATCTAAATAAAAAATATATGAAATGTTAAATGCTTCAGTTATTTTCTTGTGATTTTCTACATTCTTGAATAGTTATTGACACGCCATCAACGCATGCAATGCTAACAAACTGCAAACACCTAACCTGCAACTCTTTATTGTTACTTTCACCGTTTTGTATTTTTGGTGACGTCATAATGTAACCGCAAGCAGATTCAAATGAACCCAAACACTAGTAGCCTAGTACACTAGTATCCACTCAGAATGTACATTATCTAGCATCCGTCTCCATCATGAAACCACCTCCATGGTACCAAATTATTGCATTGTCATCCAAGTTACGTTGTATTAAAAATTTCAGCTCAATTGGTTGGGGGAACTGGTTTAAAATTCAACAAACATTGCAAGTTAAATAAAAGCTTCTTATAATTTGATCACGATTTCAATTTTAAAAAGTAGGTTAGTCATACTCTTTAATTTTTCGTCATTCATTCAATTTTATCGATACTATTTTATCGACTGCACCAAGCACTAGTGTTCAATCTACAGTAACTGTTAGACAGTGACAACGCTATATGTGGAAGTACAACAGCAATAGATCACTCCCCCGAGCCCCGCAAAAAACGGTCGACGGTGATTTCATTAGTTTTAAGCACGTTACGCGTCCAGTGAAGTCCGTGAAATAGAAGACTACTCTCACATGCGTTTGTATTGGGACGGTGTTATTCAGCATGCTGGCAGCGGCTAGTGATCGCAAGAACTAGTGGGAATAAAGGGCTTCTAGGAGAATAATACATCCTATATAGAGTTTTACGAATGCTATAAGACTGTCTCACCTGTATTTATGTGATGGGACTATGCTGTCAGAGGCTAGCAATCGCTTCGTTATTAGAAGAATCCTGTATACAGTTACACGAATAGGTACTGTTACGCCGAGGCTGTTACAGAATAAGTAATAGTCTGCTTCTTGAAGTTATACCTACTGTGTATTACCTATTCCACACCAAGTATTACCTATTCTGTAATAGGTAATACTTGGTGTGGAATATACCTACATGCTACGTTTTTACCAACAGTTGCACAGAATAAGAAATAGTAGTCGGTCGAAATACCTACACTTTTCTAGTCGCCAGTGGAAACGTCGAGAAACTTTAAGAGGTAGTACTGGCGCTGTATAAATAGTGCGTAGAGACGCCCGAAAAGGTCAGTCTGGTTTGGGCAATAAGTGCGAATACTTTGGTCACTTTTAGTGGTTTATTGTACGACCGTGTTGTGAATTAGTGTGTTGTGATTACCTGTGATTAAATTCGTGTATTTACCATTTCAGTGTTGAATAAAGGTGTTATTTTGGTTAGATTGATTTTTATTATTTTATCCCGAACCCTCAGCAGCTAACAATACTATAAGACTGTCTCACCTGTGTTTATGTGATAGGACGATGTTGTCCAGTAAGCTGTCAGTGGCTAGTGTTCGCATCGTTTCTAGGAGAATGATACATCCTATATAGAGTTTTACGAATGCTATAAGACTGTCTCACCTGTGTTTATGTGATGGGAAGATGTTGTCCAGCATGCTGGCAGCGGCTAACAGCTGAGTTTGCAACAACGATTCCGTACAAGCAGGGAGTCGTTTCGCCGCGAGTGGACTGGTCCGGGCGCTTGCGGCGACTAGTGATCGCATCGCTTCTAGGAGATCGTCTTTGGTCACTTCAACCTTTAGTCAATGCAATTGCAAGTTAATAATTCGGCAGAATTATACGTAGACAGATAATACTTTATTGCACGCCAAAAAACAAAACAATTTAAATAAGAATCTAAGATAAGATAACTCTCTATTGTACACCAAAGTAAAATACAGAACATAATTCTTACAAATAGATTAAGTACAATGGGCGGTCTTATCGCTAAAAGCTAATCTAGTGATACAATTGGTAGTCTTACCGCTTAATAGCGATCTCTACCAGACAACCTTTGGATGGAATGGACTGTGTGGATATCACTTTTTTTTAATACATTATAGGCTTGCTTTTGACCACGATCTCGCCTGATGGTAAGCGATGATGCAGTCTACGATGGTAAACGCTTGCCTAGAAGAAACCTATTCACTCGCGACTTAAAGATACCCAGGTTGTAGCTATCAGGAAACACAGACTCTGGCAAGTCGTTCCACTCTTTGGACACATTTGGGGTATCAAGGTACGTATTCAGCGGCGTGAGCTATGAGATAGTCATGATCATCGTCATGTGGGCTACATTAGTCCACGGAGACCGGTGTTCGGTACTCATCTGTACCATCTCATAGGTAGTCGGGGCGGGTCAGCCAGTAGACAATAAATTTAAAACCAATTCTTGTTAACACTAAAAAGTTAAACAACTGTTTAACGCGCGTTTAAAAAATTCCTTACCAATTTATGTATAGGATTTTTTAAACACGCTTTAAATACTGTTATTTTTTGTTTGTGTTAAGACCCATTTGTTTTAGGTATAAAATTTTTGGAAGTCGCATTAAATATTGGACCCTTTTATCCTTACCATCAGTCACGAGGTCTTTTCAGAACCAAACTGATAGTACAAATAAATACAGACACAAATATTTTATTTCCCAAATAAGAATTAACCAGTACAGTTTGCTAATGAGCTCCGTACTATCCGTCCTATATCGCGGATGCCCTGTATAGTTTTACAAAAGTGAAATAGAGAAAGACATGTACGACTAAACCGAATTTAAATCTATACAGTGTGTTTTTTTAACTGGGACAATACGGCAGCACCCATAACCAGAGGAGATGCAGGTGCAGTTTCTTTTAAAACATCAGCTCGTTTTCAAAGAAAAACATTTTGGCATTAAATTTTTTTTGGTCAAGCGTGAGTAGCGCCTTAAAATGAATCATGTTGGTAATTTTTTTTTTGATGCCGATCTATGCAGTCCTTTGTAAGGATCATTTTATTATATCGGATGAAAACAATCTGAGCCGCGGAAGTTAGTCAAATTTGATAAAAAATATTCTCATACAACAGGACAAAGCAAAATTCCTCCAACAACATTTTATTAGATTCTAATTGCACATTAAATAAATATAATCGCTACAGTATTAAAACTTCTTTAATGTGTAATTAGAATATAATAAAATGTTTGTTGAAGGAATTTAGCATTGTCCTGTTGTATGAGAATACATTTTATCAAATTTGACTAACTTCCGCTGTTCAGATTTTTTTCATTTGATACAATAAAATGATCCTTACAAAGGACTGCATCGATCGGCATCAAATAAAATTTACCAAATTGATTCATTTTAAGGCGCTACTCACGCTTGACCAAAAAAATTTCATTCCAAAATGTTTTTCTTCGAAAACGAGCTGATGTTTCTACAGCACCTGTATCTCTTCTGGTTATGGGTGCTGCCGTACTGTCCCAGTTAAAAAAACACTCTGTATATATAAAACAAAGTCGGGTTAGTTACATCATTTGTAACTCAAGAAAGGCTGAGCCGATTTTGATGATAGTTAATTTGTTGGATTTGTCTTCGCCCCGAATAGCAAAATAACTATAAAATATTGGAAAAATACACACAAAAAAATGTATAAAGCAAATTCATTCATACATAGATGCAGCTAATGATGGCCGATTGACAGTTCAATAGCAGCCCGCGTCACATGCATGTCAAGGCGGTACGAAGTTCACCGGGTCAGCTAGTTTAGAATATAATAGTACAAAAATACTTACGTTTTTTGCATCAATCAATAATGCGTGCTCACTCTCGTACACTTGGGGGTAGACTCTGCGCAAAGCTTTCAACACTGCTTCCGAACACAGCGCTTTTAAATCAGAACCTGTAACAAATTCAACATTTTTCTTTTATACTACATGTAGGTGACAGGCATTGCCGATGATGGAGAAAAGACAGCTAGGCTCAAATGGGATTTGGCGGGACACATTAGTAGAATGCACCCCGATAGGTGGGCTAATTTAGCCACAACCTGGAGCCCTGATGGAAGACGCGGTCGGGGTCGGTCATGAACGCATTGGCAAGACGATCTCGTTGCCTTCGAGCAGGAGTGGTGGAGTGTCGCACAGGACAGAGATAGATGGAGAGACTTTGGGGGAGACCTTTGCCCAGCAGTGGGAGAATATAGGTTGACAGAAAAAAAAACTACATGTAGATAGAATAAGCTTATGGCCCACCCGATGTTAAGTGGTAACCATCGCCTATAACAGAGAATTGCACTGCCCTGCGTCCATCAACTTGAGACATACAGGTGTAAAGCCTCATGTGCCTGTAATTACACCGGCAACCATACCCTTCAAACCGAAACACAGCAATGCCGCTTGGCGGCAGAAACAGGTATGGTGGTTGTACTTTCCCCGGCGAGCCCTTTCACAAGAAGCTCTTTATACCAATATTATAAATTTGAAAGTAACGGCTGGACCGATTTCGACGAAATTTGTTATATAGATAGATTATGACCGGGATTGGGACAGAGGCTACTTTATGCACAACTTCGCAGGAGGGAAATGTTTTTATTAACAAACCACGAGTCCGAGGCCGCGGGCGGGTCTATTAGTATATATATTCTATAGTAGTATTATAATTAAAGATGAAACGGATATCCGGTAACTATCCGGTATCCGGCCTTGTTTACACTATCCGGCCAGGTACCGGATAGTAATTCATTATCCGGCCGGATTCCGGATAGTTCAAAAAATTCAAATATTCTCATATCATTTTTTACACAAGACAAATCATACCGCAATAAGTTATGGACACCGTTTATTTTTATAAGGGCACGTCAAAAATTTTTGTTTTATTAATTAGTTTAGTACTCAAAATTAACAAGTGGCAAATTGTGGTGAATGATTACCAAATTTTCCGCATTTTTTTGGTAAGAGGCGTCTCTGCTTGGCTTCGTATACCAGACCAGCTTCTGAAAATAGCCTTACGCTGTAAACGCTACTGCCAGGTGCTGAAAGATAAATTCTAGCAAACCTTGACAACTGCGGGTACTGATTCAAATTAACTGACCACCAAACTGATCGCGTCGCGTAACGCGATAAAGGGCCAAATATCCGGTATCTGGCCAAACCACTATCCGTTTTAACACTAATTATAATGTACTATTTGCAGTGGTCGAAATTCGACCGTAATTATCATAAACTAGCTGACCAATCCGCAGCTTCGCACGCATAGTTTTTCAATAAAAAACATTACCCTCCTTCTGCGCTGTTAGGTAAAAAGTAGCCTATGTCACCCGGGGATAGTGTAGCTATCCCAACAGTGAAACATTTTTTTAAATCGTTCCAGTAGTTTCGGAGCCTATTCAATACAGACAAACCAACAAACAAATCTTTCCTCTTTATAATATCAGTATAGATATAAACATTAACAATACCATATTTTACACTCCTCCGTGATTTACTAATCTATGGCGCCGACCAAGTGTTTGATAATTTTCAATCGTTTATGGCAAAAATATCTTAATTTTCTCCAAAAACTATCATTTGTCTTTTCTCATGATACTCAGTATTTGGGTTTGGTTCTTTGTCAAAACGGTCCGTACAAACACTTGTCTAATAGTTGTAGAAAACTAGAGGCGAATGAAACAAGTCTAGCCTGAATAAACCTACAAATATCAAAAAAAGAAAAAACATTTATTCATACCATGACAAGAAACAAGTATACAAAAAAAAACACTATTACTTGGTGGCGAAAGGGTCTTCCAGCTTAGCATTCGCTACAACATGTGCCATACTGCATCGCTGATCTTCTGCTGAGGTCAGTGTTAACCACACGGACACTATTATTGATCGAACGAAGCGAGATCTCCAAATCAACTTGTGCAAATTGGCGTTGTATGTATGTGTATGTTTGTTTGTCCGAGGATAACTTTTGAAGCGTTTATGCGATCATCGTGAAATTTAGTATATAGGTAGGTAGTTATAGCACAATTTTGGTGTGACTAAATCAACTAAAAATGGGGGGGGGGGGGGGTTTGAGATTTTGGGGTTCAAGAAGGGTAAAAAATGGGACTATCCAGTCAAGTGGCACATCTGATAAAAGGTACTTATGAGTTCATTTCGACTCCGTTTTTATTTTTAGTTTAAACCTTGTTATTAAGTTATTAGGTTATTAAGTTTGTTATTAAGTTATTAGCTATATAAAAACTGAACATTGACAAAATTCACAGGGTACATCAGTGACTCAACAGTGCTGAAATATGGTATGAGTGTAGCTTTGTATGAGTGTAGCTTTAGTGACACAAATATAGGCAAAAGTCTGAAATCCAGAATAACTGCAATTTCTACCCCAAACAAGTATATCGAATTAACATGAACTCCCGTTACCTGTAATTTGAATGAAACTGTAGGTTGAGTGGTTATGCATTTCGTGGCACTATTTTGATAGTCGAAGATTACAAATAATTTTTCGTTGTTTTTATTGGAGACTCGCGAGATCTCAGTTCGGGATGAACCACTAGTTGAATAAAATCAAATCAAGATTAGTGTTATTACCTCCATATCCTGCGGTCAGGTCTGCCACATGTTCAATAATGGTGTGATGGATCGGCGGTCGCCAGTGCTGTGTGTAGATGCGCAGTATGTCAGCGCGGGCCGTGGAGTGTGGCGGGGGGAAGTGCAGTTCCCTGTCGAAGCGGCCGGCGCGCCGCAGAGCTGGGTCCAGCGAGTCAAGTCGGTTTGTCGCGCCGATTATAACCACTTCTCCTCTAAAAATAGGGCAAAATAATTAAGTATCTGTATCACACTAATATTATTGTTTGCGCCTATTTCCTGCAAAACTAACGCCGGTGAGCGCGCACCCTTAAACAGAATCATGAAACAACATAATGATCTCTTTACTGGTATCGAACTGTTTGCAACCTCACCCGGCTCTTTCAGAAAGAGTGTATCTGAAGTCATAATGTCGGATACACTATTTCTGTCTGACCTAAAGTAAAAGGTAAAATATTGTTCTTGTATGTAATGTAACCTACAAATATTGTTTGTCTTCTTTCATAAGCATGCACTTTATGCCCTTATAATTTTTCAACCCAATCTGTGGACACCGGGGCTGATTATACATAAAGAACCTTATTTATTATTAGCATTAAGTAACCTAATCGTATAATTGTTTGTTGTCCTTAATAAAGAAAAATAATAAATAAAAATGCGAAAGTTTGGATGTTTGTTTGTTACTCAATCACGTCGTAACAGCTGAACCGATTTTAATGAAATTTGGTATATACATAGATTATTAACCTGGATTACAGTTAGGCTACCGTTTATTCCATAAATCAGTTCCCATGTGAAAAAATGGGGTGTCAAGTTGGAACAGCGAGTTTTAGCTTTATTTCTAGGTTACCTACACATTTAGCAGTGTAACGCGTACGAAGTCGTGGGCAACAGCTGGTAATTACACAAATACAAATAATTTATTTCAAATAAAACATGGGTACAAAGAAGAGAGTTCTCTGTCTTCTGTTTTAGTTAAAAAACTGTATTACAGAAGGCAGCTTCGTCCCCGATATATTGCAGACACTTAAAATTAAAAAAAAATACAATTGTATAATCAGCAAAACTAACGCTTGATTGATTGGGCTTAGGGACTGATTATAATAAGTATCTCTCCGTTAACATCCCATCCCTCCCCCCACCCATCTCTTCCCATACCGCAGTTGTTGCGCAAAATATTAATATTTTATTTAGTTTAAACACTAGTTTGTAATTATTATTCCTTTTTTTTAATTCTTATTTACTTACTTTTGTTTATTCTTGTAACGCAATACTTTTAGGAACTTATCTCTATGTTAAGGAGGAGAGCGCTGGCACTGCTGCTCAGTTTTATATAACACTAGCTGTTGCCAGCGGCTTTGCACGCGTGGTTTGCCAATAAAAAGTAGCCTATGTGTTAATGCAGGTTATGATCAACGTACATACCAAATTTTATCGCAATCGGTTCAGCCGTTCCGGCGTGAAAGAGTAACAAACATCCATACTTACAAACTTTCGCGTTTATAATATTAGTAGGTTTTGCAGTTGCCAACGTTTATTAACATGCTTGTATATATCGTGCTCATAGTTCCAAATAATTATTTTGCTTTTTTTATTCTTATATCTAAGTAAGTATATAAGAAGTAAATGTATAATACGTAAGTGGCTACCGTTACTTTATATCAGCTAGCCGGCAACTGTGGCCTACGACTGTCACCACAATAATTATTATAGCCATGAGACAGAATTTGAAAGAGTTTATTAGGTGTAAAGACTGTTTTTCGGGAGCACTATAATCTAGTCTTAAATTTTAGGGTGAACAGTCTTTTTCTAGGCAACCGAACTTCATTTTGACCACACCATCAATAGAAAGTGATGGTGTGATCGAGATGAAGCCCCTAGAAATAATCTGATGAATGAATGAAAACATTTTATTGTATACCACCAACAAACAAACATAAAAATATTATCATAGAGCAACAAGAACAATGGGCGGTCTTATAGCTTAGAAGCGATAAGTAGTCTGATAGTAATCAGAAGTAGTGATCAAACGTTTGTCTAAATGCTTTTTTATTAATACTAAATTTGTAGACACAATCTGACAGGCTTCTATGTTAAGGCGCTAATCGTAGCCGATGACCTTGAGCGAATGGGCGTAGCTATTGTTTCGGCCCCGCACCTTCCGCCACACGTATTTAACCGACCAGCAAATAGGTGATCGCGAGGCAGACGAGCACAACCCTCCCGTACGACAGTCAGCGGTACACTGCCGCCCGTCGCCCGCGCAACCCTCTTTTAAGGGTACGCCCGCTAATTATTCGGAAAAATTGAAAAAAATTAATTGCCACGTGAAAGACTGTCGCAGCACAGAATCATATTTTCAACTTGAAGGTCTTTGCCTACAATTAGGTGAAAGAAAAATTACAAAACTTTACGTCATTTAGAGGTTGAATCAAATTGAAAGTCGAAAACAGCTACATTTTGTTATTTTTTTTCTCATAGTAAATAAACAGACAGAACTTTTTTGTATGTTTACTTTGCAGATAAAAGGTGATTCTGACATATATTTTTAAGACGACATATATTTTTTAAAGCACATAGAACTGATTCCTCCCTGAGGAGAAAGCCTCCAAATAAGACCAATCAGCTACTTATTCGCCTTAAGAGGTCACCTATAAACGTCTGCAACACTTGTTGTACTGCAGACGCATTGCGTTTGTATGTTTGTTGACCACTTTTTGTAATGTTGTGGGAGGTTCGACAGTAGAAGGGATTAAATTGAACAGCTCTTCAGAACATTCGCTAGAAATGAGTGTAAAATGTAGTATACCTATCGCACAGTCCGTCCATCTCAGCAAGTAAGGTGCCGACGATGCTCGTGTGTATCTGTTCGTGTCTCACGCTGCGCACCGGCGCGAGCGCATCGATCTCGTCGAAGAATATTATAGACGGCTTCATTTTATTCGCCTGGAAATAAACAAAGCAAGTCAATTCAGAACACCTAAGATATCACAAAATATAATAATGAAAACGTTATTTTAATTTATTTAAACTTTTACAAAGTCATGACAGTGACACCAAAACTACTTTTCTGTGAATTTTGTCAAGGTAATATTGAACATATCAACCTCTTTAGCTAGAAATAGGTTATTGATAACCCGAAGGGCTCGCGTGAATGGAGCTTTGCTCAGGAGATTATTCCTTGCTCTCGGGATCGATATTTAGAGTGTTGTGTCGGTTAACACTTTAAATAAAAATAACATCTGATTACCTATACTACTATTTTCGACTATTTTAAAGGGTTTTGTATGTCGCCGTATCAAAACACAGCTAGTGCAACTCTTATGCAAGCAAATAAATGATTTGGTTTATTGAATTTAGTTACGTGGGATCAGGGCCAGATTAACCCTATTGGAGCCCCTAGGCGATGCCATTCTTGGGGCCCCTTTCCTTTACCCTTTTCGTACTTTTTAAAATACATCTTTTCTATTACAAAAGTCGAGTCGATCAGATCGACTTCTGCTTTTTGCTCTCATTGAAATGAACATAATGAATAGATAATAGTTATAGATAAGTGATGATCCAGGTCTTATGATGGAGTAGGAAAGAGAAATGAGTCACGACGCGGTTATTTTAAATTTGATCTTGTTAAATGCAACAAATTATATTGTAAAACGAAAGAAAATATTTTTGTGAAGTAGGTACGCACAATAAGTTTAAATAGCAACTCTTCTAATTTTTTTAGATACGAATCGTTTAAAACATCTTGCAAGTTGACCTTTTCCAACACATCGTTTTTAATCGCCATTATCGACAATGAATCTAAACGGTTCTGTGATAATTGTTCCACGAAGACAGTTTTTTTATTAATTTTAATTTCGAAAAATTTCGTAAACCTGTGGCGCATCAGACTTCTATATATTTGCAATGCTATTAATAAATTCGGTAAAGTTGATTGTACCGCTTTTTACAATAAGTAAAATCATTTTTTTCTATGACAACATTAACGGATGTAAATAATGGGAATGACACGAATGAAACGTTTTTTTTTCTTGGTGCGTGGCCCGCATCGACTAGGCCCTGTGGGCCCCTAGTCGGTGCGGGGCCCCTAGGCAGTTGCCTAATCCGCCTTATGGATAATCCGGCCCTGCGTGGGATTCTTTTCCACATATCCGCTAATGACACCTGTGCTTTGAAGCCGTAAAAGCAGTCACTAATTTCCCACTTGACGTGTAGTGAGCCCGCAGCTAAATTAGTATCGCGTGTTCAAGTCCGGTAAGGCTCGTAATTTAAGCTATGATTATAAATCTTAATCAGATCTTGTATCGGAGATGTAACCAGTAATTGAAATATATTTGTTGGGCTTCATCATTATCATCATACCAGCCATGGGACTACCAATGCTGAACATAGGCCTTCCCCCATTTTCCCCATGAATAAGGGACGACATACACACAAGTGGCGATCACAATACGACTCGTGGAAATTAAAGTCGCAAAAGCAAATAAAAACGAGTGTGCTTTAGAGCACACGACTGAAGTAAATCTTCTTTTTCAAAAATTTAATTTATAAAATTGTTCAATTACAAAATTGTCCACACGTCTGTAGGTCGATCAGTCTATGTTCATTCTGGACAGACGCAATTCGCACTCGCACATTAACGTTTAAAAATATACGAAACGTAACTCTCTCTCTTTCTATCTTCACTAACTTATATCTCCCTTTCAACTTCCGTTCGCACTTTTCGTAACGAAAAGGTTTAGTTACTTCAAAAATTAGGCCCATAGATTTCAGGCGATCCAGAGCAATTAATCTTTGTGGGATTTACAAACATTATAAGCTACCTTTTTTCCTGACGGACTAACTCGCTGTTGGCCTCTGATGCAGCTTAACAGAAGTTTTGGCGAGCGCAGACAGCGCTTAGCCCAGTAAGTTTTGATGAGGCAACTAGCGCAAGAGCACCACTTAGGACGAGCCACGGCTTAGGCCGTTGCCAGGATGGGGATAGGAGAGAAACGCCCAGGTACATATCTGTACCTTGTGTAGGCGGGCAACAGAAGGGACTCGTCGACCTCGCCGGCGAGGTCGGTGTATCTACGAAGTGTTTGCTCTGTCTAACGTAGATGACTCTGAAATCTCCTCTGCGTCATCTGGATCTCCGAGAACGTGTCTCGTTCGACGGAGGGTTTGTTATATGCTCACCTGTTGAAACAGCAGCTTTAAGTTCCGTTCACTCTCTCCCACCCATTTCTTCAAGCAATCCGCCCCCTTCCTCATAAAGAAAGCGACCTTCCTCCCACCGACAGCACTGCATTCATTCGCAAGGGCGCGGGCTAGCAGCGTCTTCCCGGTACCAGGCCCGCCGTGGAAGAGAACCCCGCGCGCCGGTTGACTCTTGAATTTACTAAATAGATCGGGGTAGATGAGAGGGAAGAGGACCATTTCTCGCAGGCATTTGATTTGTTCTTCTAGACCGCCGACCTGAAAAGTTTATACACCGTTATTTTTTATCAGTTTACAGTTATTCATTATAATCACATATCATGGTAAATATCCCGTTTTTAGTACAAATAGTATACATACTAATATTATAGTCTGGACCGATTTCGATTAAATTTGGTATTTGGATGAGTCGCGACTCACTTACCAAGTTCTCCTTTCTTTTTGTTTTACGTTTATACTATTTCATTGTTTCTTTTTTTTTCTGCCATAAAATGTAACTGTCTTGTGTGTGGTAATAGTAAAGTAAAAAAAGTTTTTATTTCTCACAGAATATATATGTACACTTGCAATCAACTCGAGCTAGTATAGATTTTAAGAATAATTTAAGAATAAGAATAATTTATTAAACAGAACATACTTAAAAAGTTGTGCCCATATTTTAAATTTTTTCTATTTTAAATTTCTGTATTTATCAGATTAGTTACATGTATGAAGTGACAAGCTCGATAAGACCCTGCCCTCCGAACCAGTTTGAGACTGTATCTCGTCGGGGAGTAATAAAATGTAGTAATGCAGTAAATATAAAATTACCTATGTCTAAACTGAAGTATTTAGATAAATTGTGACCTTTTTAGGGTACTATTTAGGGAGGGAGGCTTGGCTATAACTAAATAGTAAATCAATAAACATATTTACTCCGGGTACGGAGTTAGATAAAGTAGACGCCGGCTTTAAATCGATCAAAAACTAACCATGTATGTATACAATTAAGTATATTGTCGTAAAGACATTTCAGCGTCACATTTTAATGAGTATGTCCGCATTAACACCGTGATGACGCGACCGGACGTATCTGTTATTTTATAAATGTCGAACTAGTAGTTAAAAGGGGGAAGGGAGCGGTGCACCCTACACTTCAAGCGGGACGTACGTCATTGAAGATTATTATTTCTCTCAATTAAATGGCTATCAACTGTTACAGCCAACAAAAGCGACCTAAGTGGCGCAGTGGGCGAACAGCCGGCTAAGACGCAGGAGGTAGTGGGTTCGATTCCCGCCGCGGAACAAATGTTTGCATGATCTACAGATATTTGTTCCGGGTCTGGTTATTTTTCTATATATTATAAGTATGTTTTTACAAAAAAAAGTATATAAGTATTCTATCACCTATCTGGTTCCCATAGTACAAGCCTTGCTTAGTTTGGGGCTAGATAGCGCTGTGTGAAATGTCCAATAATATTTAGTTATTTATTTATTAAAGCGCTCAATTGTAAATGTCACAACAATCACATTAGTCCACGGCTGGACATGGGCCTCTCCCAATACGCGAGTTTCTCTGATACTGTTCGGTCTTTTGTCAAAAATAAACACTAACAGCAAGAAAATTAAGTTTTATTATCAACTACTTCGACAAAATTCCTTGTATCGACTTGTTTTAAGCTGGAACGTTGTTCGGTTTGGTTTTGGAAGAGGGCGCTGACACTGCTTCTCAGTTTTTTTTAACTTTTGCAGTTGTCAACGTTTTCATTTGTCTATTGTACTTTGTTTATGTTCCAAATATATAAAAAATTAATTTATTTTTATTATTTTATTAAAATTTTGATAGATTGATTAATATTTCTCAAATAGATAATAAATACATTTTACATTGACAATATGCTGACTCAGTAAGTTCAGACTCATTAAATTTTAGGAGCCTTAATCACACACACTAAATGAATTATGCTGAACATTGCCTACTGCAGCACTATGCCACAAGCGCTTATAAATGGACTTTTAAATAACTTACAGATGAAAATCTGATTCTTCCATCCAACTGTATAGGTTGTATATCTCTCAATGCGCGGTCGCCCTTCTTATCATCCATGGACTTGCTCTTCTGCCTACCCTTACTCTTGTTCTTCATAGACACGTTGAGGTCCTCTTCAGTGTCAGAGCTTGAGTTACTAGAGCTACTGCTAGATGGAGATTGAGCTGAAATGTTGAAAGTTAATGAAAATAACGCCACCTTGTTACTACAAACGAAAATGGAACTAAAATGGGGTCAAAACAATCCTAATTGAAAATAATGCAGTTAAAACTGGCACATCCATGCCAGAAATCATTTCTGTGCGGTCATAATTGTTATGATTCCTTTGAACATTTTTTTAATCTTATAATACGCAGTCGGGGTCGACCAAGAAAGCGTTGACGAGACAATCTTGTTGCCTTCGAGCAGGAGTCGAGTATCGCACATGATAGACAGATGGAAGGACTTGGGGAGACCTTTGCCCAGCAGTGGGACAGTCGGACTAAGGGCTGGGATACAGTAATCTAGTCTGGCTCTTAGCACACCCCTACCCTACTATTGTAAGCAAATTAGGAGCGTAGTAAATGAACTAGAAATAAGCACTATGTTTTTAGATTTAAGCTTGCTATGTACCTACTTACTTACTTGTATTGTTCTTGTGTCCAAATAAATAATAATTTGATTTGATTTGAATAAAGATAAAAAAATATATATAGGTATATATATGGTTTAAGATTTCCCCTCGCTACCCATCACATGAAAGCTTGTGAATATAACTGAATTCAGCGTGATAAAAGACAGGTGTCCAAATTGATAGATCGAACGCGGAGAAATTAAACTTACATCGGTTAGTCTTCCTGCGTAGAATTTTTGGCTTCCTCTCTCGTAGACTGTATGGTTTTTTGCGGATTGTGAATGTATTCGCTGTGAAACAATCGTCAAGTTATTTTTCCAGCACTAAGGTCATCATCATCATCATCAGCTGGTAGACGTCCACTGCTGAACATAGGCCTCCCCCTTAGATCGTCACAACAAGCGGTTGGTAGCCGTTTGCGCTCAACGGCTCCCCGCGCTTCTTACTAGATCGTCGGTCCCCCTTGTGGGGGGCCGGCCTACGCTGCGTCTTCCAGTCCGTGGTCTCCACTCGAGAACCTTTCTTCCCCAACGGTTATCGGTTCTACGAGCGATGTGGCCCGCCCATTGCCACAAAACCCAGGACAAACTGTGCAATTAGGTAAGTCCAACTTCGATAAAGAGGTCGCACGAAGAATCCAACTCGGCTGGGCAGCGTTCGGGAAACTTCGCGATATCTTCTCGTCCAAAATTCCCCAGAGCCTGAAGACTAAAGTCTTCAACCAGTGTGTGTTGCCAGTGATGACCTATGGCACTGAAACGTGGTCCTTTACTCATGGCCTCATGACCAAACTCAAGGTCGCTCAACGAGCTATGGAGAGGGCTATGATCGGGGTTTCTTTGCATGACAAAATCCGCAGAACTAAAGTTGCCGACATAGCTCTTAAAATTAGCAAGTTGCAGTACTAAGTTATAGTTATAAAATTTATTTTTTTCATTAAGATTTAATTTCTATGTGTTTTAGTATCCGTTCCAACATCTACAAATCGAGAATAATCGACTTTTTTTTTTTTTGGAATAAACAATGAATTAATGGAAAAAATTATTGCACAGAAATAAAATTATCTGTACAAAGGCGAACTTAATGGTAGATAGCATTCTCTTCCAGTTCACCTTTGTGTAATGCTGACAAACAGTTATTGTAGGTAGGTGGAGGGAGAGGTTAAATCTGAATTCCAAGACACATAGACATAACTAAACCTCGACTAACTCAAGATATTTCAATAAACCTACATTCTAATATATATACATCAATAAACCCTAGTAGTACAATTCATAAAGTAATAAATATCGTTATAATATATATACTACATAGACACAGACGACCTCCGTGGCGCAGTAGGCGATTAGCCGGCTGAGACGCAGGAGGTAGCGGGTCTGATTCCCGCCACGGAACAAATGTTAGCATGATCTACAGATATTTGTTCCGGGTCTGGACGTTTTTCTATATATTAGGTATAAGTATGTATTTACAAAAAAAAATTAGGTATATCAGTATTCTATAAGTTATCTGGTTCCCATAATACAAACTCTACTTAGTTTGGAGCTAGATAGCGCTGTGTGAAATGTCCAGCAATATTTATTATTATTATTATTAAATATTGATACCCTATAAATATATAACGTACAATAGATATAACAGTATTTACAGGATACCGCTTATTTTGTTACCTGATATGTTTTTGCCAAAAAAAAATTACAATTATGATCTTTGATATGAATGAACCTTTTTGGTTTTATCAAAGAATATCCAATATTGTAAGTGACAGGTTGTATGTTACCTCTGCCCCGCGTCTCCGCCTGCTCGATCTGTACGAAGGCGGGTTTAGGCGTACGCTTGGATCGCCGCGGTGGAGGGCTGAGAGTGAGGTCGCTGCCAGACTCGGATGAAGAAGTTTCTGTTACTGAACAACAAAAGGCATTAATAAAAAAAAACACTAGTTACGGTTCTTAAATAAAAATCGTTCTGATACAAAACTGATGCTCACTCGAACTTACGCCCAACTTTTTATAACCACTTACTCTGACATAGAAAGAAACTAACCACCCACAACACAGAGTATCCTAGAGTGGGTGCTAGTATTATTTATAACCACTTACTCTGACATAGAATGAAACTAGCCACCCACAACACAGAGTATCCTAGAGTGGGTGCTAGTATTATTTATAACCACTTACTCTGACATAGAAAGAAACAAGCCACCCACAACACAGAGTATCCTAGAGTGGGTGCTAGTATTATTTATAACCACTTACTCTGACATAGAAAGAAACTAGCCACCCACAACACAGAGTATCCTAGAGTGGGTGCTAGTATTATTTATAACCACTTACTCTGACATAGAAAGAAACAAGCCACCCACAACACAGAGTATCCTAGAGTGGGTGCTAGTATTATTTATAACCACTTACTCTGACATAGAAAGAAACAAGCCACCCACAACACAGAGTATCCTAGAGTGGGTGCTAGTATTATTTATAACCACTTACTCTGACATAGAAAGAAACTAGCCACCCACAACACAGAGTATCCTAGAGTGGGTGCTAGTATTATTTATAACCACTTACTCTGACATAGAAAGAAACTAGCCACCCACAACACAGAGTATCCTAGAGTGGGTGCTAGTATTATTTATAACCACTTACTGTGACATAGAAAGAAACAAGCCACCCACAACACAGAGTATCCTAGAGTGGGTGCTAGTATTATTTATAACCACTTACTCTGACATAGAAAGAAACTAGCCACCCACAACACAGAGTATCCTAGAGTGGGTGCTAGTATTATTTATAACCACTTACTCTGACATAGAAAGAAACTAGCCACCCACAACACAGAGTATCCTAGAGTGGGTGCTAGTATTATTTATAACCACTTACTGTGACATAGAAAGAAACAAGCCACCCACAACACAGAGTATCCTAGAGTGGGTGCTAGTATTATTTATAACCACTTACTCTGACATAGAAAGAAACTAGCCACCCACAACACAGAGTATCCTAGAGTGGGTGCTAGTATTATTTATAACCACTTACTCTGACATAGAAAGAAACAAGCCACCCACAACACAGAGTATCCTAGAGTGGGTGCTAGTATTATTTATAACCACTTACTCTGACATAGAAAGAAACTAGCCACCCACAACACAGAGTATCCTAGAGTGGGTGCTAGTATTATTTATAACCACTTACTCTGACATAGAAAGAAACTAGCCACCCACAACACAGAGTTACTCTGACATAGAAAGAAACTAGCCACCCACAACACAGAGTATCCTAGAGTGGGTGCTAGTATTATTTATAACCACTTACTCTGACATAGAAAGAAACAAGCCACCCACAACACAGAGTATCCTAGAGTGGGTGCTAGTATTATTTATAACCACTTACTCTGACATAGAAAGAAACTAGCCACCCACAACACAGAGTATCCTAGAGTGGGTGCTAGTATTATTTATAACCACTTACTCTGACATAGAAAGAAACAAGCCACCCACAACACAGAGTATCCTAGAGTGGGTGCTAGTATTATTTATAACCACTTACTCTAACATAGAAAGAAACTAGCCACCCACAACACAGAGTATCCTAGAGTGGGTGCTAGTATTATTTATAACCACTTACTCTAACATAGAAAGAAACTAGCCACCCACAACACAGAGTATCCTAGAGTGGGTGCTAGTATTATTTATAACCACTTACTCTGGCATAGAAAGAAACTAGCCACCCACAACACAGAGTATCCTAGAGTGGGTGCTAGTATTATTTTTACGTAACCCATACTATCTTCCTATTTAATTTTTCGTTTAATTTTACATTGCTAGCTAGCATTTTAAGTATGTCCTAACTCACACTCCTCCAAAACAACATTAAACAATATTTTTATAAAAAAGCCTACTATAAAATATCGGATTATTTTGATGATAGAGAAGCTTAGGATTGAAATTGCTCCAACTCGTTCAAAATGTTACAATTTAGTCGTAATTTATTTCCTGTATTGTTATGTATTGTAAAAGGATCATTAAAAAAAACCACCAGCCTTGTTTTCTGACCTTTCTTTCCTGGCTTGGTCGCGAAGGAACAGGCAGTAAAATTGACGTTTCAAAGTGATCGTTGTGAATAAAAAATTTTGACGTTGACCTCCGATCAAGCGACAAGCTTAAAAAGAGGTAGATTTTACATCCTACTAATATTATAAACGCGAAAGTTTGTATGTATGGATGTATGGATGTTTGTTACTCTTTCACGCCTGAACGGCTGAACCGATTGCGATGAAATTTGGTATGTACGTAGATCATAACCTGGATTAACACATAGGCTACTTTTTATTGGCAAACCACGCGTGCGAAGCCGCGGATTGTTCAGCTAGTTTTAAATAAGTAAGACCACACCACGCCACCGAGAAAGCGTTGGTGTAACGGCCTCGATGCATTCCAAGATGGCTGGTGGGGCGGGGCGAGTGATCGTTAGATATGGAGGAACGTGGGGGAGACCTTTGCCCAGCAGTGGGAAAGTATAGGTTAAAACAAAACAACAAGACCACACGCCAGTAATTGTGATGTTATTTATTGGTGCCACTTTAAGGGCTCGTACACAAAACTGCGATGCGAATTCGCAACGCAGAAAATTGCGACGCGAATTGCTGCGATGCGATTTCGTGCGGCAAGGCGTCTCCCAAGGTGACCATTCATTCGATGACCGTCAACCGTACTGAACGTATTTTGAAAACATGGATCGTAAAGAGAAGTGTGCACTTTTGTTATTGCTAAGGAGATACAGGAAAAAGAAACAAATGCGCGATGCGAATCAATTCGCAAGTTTTTGCGATGCGTCGAGGGAGCTCGCAGATTTTTACGATGCGACGTCGCATCGCAGTTTTGTGTACGAGCCCTTAGCTAGCTGAACCAAAAACTAGTAGTATTCTTGATTGATTTTTCTATACTGTCTGTATAGAAATATTTTAGATACTATTCACCCTGCTGTTTATTTAGGTTGAATGAATGAAATAATGAAAACACTTTATTGTACACAATATAAACAAAAAACTACAAACAAAATAGAAAACACAAGATAAGACAACCTTTGGATGGAGAGGATTTTGCTAATACAAAGATAATGGTCGGGGATGTACATTTATGGTTATACTATTTACGAAGAGAGTGCGTCTAATACCAAAATAGAAATATATATAGTATATAAATATACTAAAATTTATAAATAGAGAGAAGAGGTGCTCGCTTGCGCTTGATGGGGGAGGTTGTATAGATGCACTTACAACAGAGAAAGGAATATGTGACCGCAAGTAGATAGCTACACCGCCACAAGCACTACCTGTTCGGTCGTTACGGATCAAAGTAAATCCAGGGAGGGACTATAACTTTGAAAGAAGACATGGTTTAAAAAAAGACTGAGACTAATACAGCATGAAGGTTTTTACTATCAAATGATGCCAGCATGTCAGGGAAATGAGCCGAAACACTCGTATCGCGCATAGACATAAAATACAATATTACTACATAAACATAAATAATAAAAAATGTATTAATAATAATAAAAGCAAATCAAATAGGTAACTATTTTCTCAAACTAACCTGAACTCCACCTGCCAGCTGTATTCTGGGTTACTTACAAAAAATTAAAAACAAAATGTAGAGAAAATGGATAAATAATAATAAAAAATCGGCTCAAAATTTTTAAACTCGTAGTATAAAAAATAAATAGGTTGAATTGGCAGTGACATTGACACCAAATTCGTTTTAATTATCATCATTACACAAAACGTCAAAGTCGTCAAATCACATTTACACACATGACACACCAAGTTTAGTTGGAAAAGAAAAAAAAAGAAGATAATAAAATAAATGGTTGTGGGTATGAACAGATGAATAACTAGTTATCAAGACCCGCTATGAACCAACCAACACGAGACTTGTACGACGGTACACCCAACCTATTTCTTCGACGATGCGCCTGTGCCGGCCCGTCTACCTGATGGCGGCCTAGAGTCCTTCTGCGGGGCCGCAGCTGACGCCGCCGGTGCGGCTGGCCTCTGGGTGTCTGGCGGCATCAACTTGTTGAGCTCAGTGAGGCTGCAGATGCGATGTCTGGCACCCTCCGAGCTGATGATGTGGATGTATCCGTCTCTGGTCAAGCAGTTGCCGACATAAAGCCAAGGTGTCTCGGCCTCGTCAAGAACTCTGACAGTGTGATGTTACTGCCTTTTAGGTTGATTTTGGCAAACCAAACCGTATCCCGCATGGTTACATCACGCACCTTCACCAGGATTGGACGAGGCCTGTCGCCGCTCGCAGCACGTCCCATGCGATGGCAACGACTTATATGAGCAACAGTAAGTGTTGACCTTATTGTCTTCCGGGACACCGTGTAAAAGGATGATTTTGCGACGGCTTCGCATCTCCTGATGATCGGCGTCGCGTGCCAGGATCTCCACCTGCTGCTGAAGTGTCCTCAAAACCCCCAACGTGATTGACTTGAAGGCAGAGTAGTCGGCTGCAATACTCTCCAAGGTGGTGAAAGTGGAGGACTTCTGCAGGGCTCCTTCGAAACGCGTCATACTATCATGAAGGGCTTCAATTACCTCGGACAAGGGCTGTCGGTCATCCATTCTGAGTGAACTTGAGTGCAGTGTTGTTGTCCCAGAGTTATGTTGTGTGGTACAAATTAGTGGCGAGTTATTGTGGCTGGTGAAGTTCACAGGTATTGACGCAATTTAACACATTTAATTAGTTGTTTCTATTGATATACTACTTTAAAATATTCAATTTAATTCAGAGCACTTTTGTAGTTGTTGCTTCACTTACCCAGGCACAGGCGAAAAGGTTAAATGTTGATAGTAAAACAAAATTACACAATAAAGAGTACTAACCTGTTCCATGTTGGTCGTGTTCTTTCTTTGGTTGTTTTCTACCCCTTCTTCTTGTTGATCTAGTGGGAGCTTGATTACTGAAACATAATTCGTAACATATTCATAGTTCATTAAATACGGGATTTATCACGTACCGTTTTATCGATATTTCGACTGATGGGACGCAGTGCGCAGTGGATCGCACTCACCCTGATGAAGGTTCACGAATTGAACCGAAGTTCACGTACGTGATAAATCTCGTATTTATAATAATGTTTAAAATAAATCACGAAAGTTTTCTAAGTAAAATACTCAATAGTTAATGCCGATGTAGTCTTTCGGACACCACTGGTTGCAAAACAAAAATTCTACCTACGCAACCAGTTGCGATCGAGGAATTTTGATAACAATCATCATTCGAATTTGATCAAACGGTCTACTGATCTTTATAACGTAATTTTATGTTCTTGGTATTTTTACCTTTCACTCTCTTGGTCCATTACTGCATCTTCTTTTTCATCCTTCACCTTAGATTCTGTTTTCTCATCTTCTTTCTTGATATCCTTGCTCTCCAATGGCTTCCTCTCGATAACGGTCTGGTTGTTGTCTTCTTCAGAATCCGACTCGGTTCCATCCTGCGGTTTTAATATAAGGTAAAAGAGACACACTTTAGAGGAGAAAAGTTATTTATGAGGCGAGTACAAACTGTAACATTCGATGTAGGATGAGGCATACAATACATAATCAGTGTTTGTATGTCTATTATGAAATGCTTGTCTGTTTCTAGCACCTCCAAATGTATGGTGCAATGGGATACTAGGTAGGTACCCAAACGCCTATGTTATTATTGAAGTATTATTGACGTAACCAAGTGTTCTATTGTGTCCCTACGGTTTAAATAAATGAGTATATTGTTACGCCGAGGCTGTTACAGAATAAGTAATAGTCAGCCTCTCGAAGTTATACCTACTGTGGCACAGAATAGGTAATACTAGGTTAAGACATAAACCTACGTTTTTACCTACAGTTGCACAGAATAAGAAATAACTATCCTGTTGAAATACCTACACGTTTCTAGTTGCCAGTGGAACCATCGAGAGATATGTACTATCATCATCATCATATCAGCCGTAGGACGTCCACTGCTGGACAAAGGCCTCCCTCATTGATCTCCAGGAACTGCGGTTGGAAGCGGCCTGCATCCAACGCCGACCTGCGGTTCTTACCAAGTCGTCTGCCCATCTTGTGGGTGGACGTCCTACGCTGCGCTTGCCGGTCCGTGGCCTCCGCTCGAGAACCTTTCGGCCCCATCGGCCATCTGTTCTGCGCGCTATATGGCCTGCCCATTGCCACTTCAACGTGCTAATCCGTCGGGCTATGTCGGGATATGTACTATGCGCGGTATAAATAGTGCATAGAGACGCCCGAAGGGGTCAGTCCTAACCCTCCGTCGTCCGAGACACGATCTCGGAGACCCGGATGATGAAATCACCTCCGCTAATGCGGAAGTGATTTCTGAGTCATCTACATTAGACAGAGCAAACACTTCACAAATACACCGACCTTGCCGGCGAGGTCGACGAGTCCCTTCAGTCGCCGCCTATACGAGGTACAAGCACGTACCCGGTCGTTTCTCTCCTATCCCCATCCTGGCAACAGCCCAAGCCGAGGTTCGTACCTAAGTAGTGCCCTTGCGCTAGTTGCCTCTTCAAAAACTTACAGGGCTGAGCGCCTTCTGCGCTCCCCAAAAGTTCGGTTAAGCTGCAACGGCCTCAGAGGCCAACAGCGAGATTAGTCCATTCGAAAAAAGAAAACGAAGGGGTCAGTCTTGATTTGGCTATACGTGCGAATATTTCGGTGACTTTTAGTGGTTTATTGTGCAACAGTGGTGTGATTACTAGTGATTAAGATCGTGTATTTATCATTTCAATGTTGAATAAAAGTGTTATTTTGGTTAGATTGATTTTCATTATTTTATCCCGAACCCTCAGCTCGTAACAGTATCATTATACAATGTTCGTTATTTAATAAAGATATTTAAGGGTTATTTAGTTTCGTTGGCCAGCACTTTCATTTTTGGGATCACTTATGAATGACGTCCTAACACGTCTGTAGCAAATGGTATACAACAGAAGCACTTACATTAGTTTTCTTGTTGTTATTAAACCTCGCTGAGGTCCGCCTCTGTCGGGAATGCTGTGTGTCTTCATCGGTGACGGGATGCGTTATGATGGGCGTGTCGTGATTCTGTGTCTGGAAAAATACACATCAAAATCAGTTTTAAATTTTACACTAAAACAAAAAATCTTTATGAAACAAATTAATATTGCAGTTCCAAATCAGAAGATAAGCAGTAAGTTGATCGTAAAATGTACGCTTAAAGAACAAAACTTTGTTTAAAACTTTAGACGTACAAATAGACATTTAAGAATACGACGTTAAATATAAAACAAAGTCGAGTTAGTTACACCATTTATAACTCAAGAACGGTTGAACCGATTTTTATAAAATTTGGTATATAGATATATTATGATTGTGATTTAATCACAGGCTACTTTTTACCCGACTGCGCAGAAGGAGGGTAAAGTTATTATGGACAAACCATGCGTGACCCATGTTTCGCAAATAAATGTTTTTCTTTAAAAAAAACCATGTCTATTATTGATCGATCGAAGCGATATCTCTAAATCAACTTGGGCAAATCGGTGTTGTATGTATGTATGTTTGTCCGAGGATAACTTTCGAAGCGTTGATCCGATCATCGTGAAATTTAAAACATAGGTAGGTAGTGATGACACAATTTTGGTGTGACTAAATGAGCTAAAAATGTTTGGGGGTTGTTGAGATATTGGGGTTCAAGAGGGGTAAAAAAATGAAAATGAGGCTAACTGGTCAAATGGGACGTCAAATGTATGTATATGTAAAAGGTATTCATTAGTACATTTAAACTCCGTTTTTATTTTTCATAAATTCTTAGTTTTTGAGTTATTAGCCATAATTAAAACTAAACTTTGACAAAATTCACAGGGTACACCAGTGCTGACAGTGCAGACCCCACAGTGCTGTAATTTAGTATGCGTGTAGCTTAAGTAACACAAATATAGGAAAAAGTCTGAAATCCAGAATAACTGCAATTTGTACCCCAATAATGGTAACCACATTACATGAACTCCCGTTAGCTGTAATTTGAATGAAACTGTAGGTCAAGTTACTTGGTTATTTATTTCGTGCCACTATTTTGATAGTCAAAGATTACAAATAATATTTTTATATTTTAATCGGAGACTCGCGAAATCTCAGTTCGGGGCGAACCACTAGTTTACTTACAATTGGCTTTGTTCCACCTCTAGCTTCGTCTCCCGTAGTGTATTCATCAGATGAGCTGTTCCCGAGGAATCCGTAGAGGTCCGGATATCCCTTCACCTTCAGCTCATTGGTGATCCAACTTTCATTGAAGTTGTGGTGGAGAAGCTTGCGTTTGCGGCAGCTGCGGCGAACATCTGCTTGTGGAAGGGTTGTACAATTCATGCGGAGCAATGATCTATTTTCAATTAGCAATAATCAGTCGACGAATCCAAATCGGCTGGGCAGCGGTCGGGACACTACGTGACGTCTTCTCGTACAAAATACTTCAGCGTCTTAAGTCGAAAGTCTTTGATCAGTGTGTGTTACCAGTGATGACATATGTTATAGAAACGTGGTCTTTCACTATCGGCCTCAAAAGAAGGCTCATAGTCGCTCAGTGTGCTATGGAGAGGGCTATATATGCTTGGTGTTTCTCATCGAGATCGAATCAGATATGAGGAAATTGGTAGACGAACCCAAAGTCACTGACATAGCAGAAAAGCAAGCTAAAGTGGCAGTGGGTAGGGCACATAGCTCGAAGAACCGACGCCGACGGCCGTTGGAGCAGAGAGGTTCTCGAGTGGAGATTATTCACTGGAAAGCGTAGCGTAGGAAGGCCTCCCACTAAATGGAAAGGCAACCTGATAAAGGTGGCTGGAAGCCGTTGGGCGCAAGCCGCGCCAGTTCGATCGCTCTGGAAATCTATGGGGGGAGACTATGTTCAGCAGTGGACGTCCTGGTGGATGATATGATGAATAATCTTTTTAAGAGTTCCGTACCCAAAGGGTAAAAGGGGATTCTATTACTAGGACTCCGCTGTCTGTCTGTCTGTCACCAGGCTGTATCTCATAAACCGTAATAGCTAGACAGTTGAATTTTTTTACAGATGATGTATTTCTGATGCCGCTATAACAACAAATAATAAAAACAGAATACAATAAATGTTTAAGTGGGGCTCCCACGCAAACATGTTTTTTTTGCCGTTTTTATAGATAATGGTACGGAACCCTTCGTGCGCGAATCCGACTCGCACTTGGCCGGTTTTATTTAACTAGACTACGATTCGAGCACACGACCTTAGGCTCAGAAAAGAGGGTCACTAATAGCACCAGTGGCCTAGTGGGATGTACTCCGCGACTTCAGACTTCAGCCGTGAAAACGATTTGAAAATATGTGTGGCCTTGCGACCCCAACAACCCGGAACTGATTGCCCATAACTCAGTAAAACAATTACCAAACATATAAACAAAACTTTTATTTGTTTATGTCCTAAGTTAATGACCTTAGAGGTCATAAGGTTACATAAAGACCTTGGGAATAATTTACGAACTAGCATAGGGAAAGGTAAATAAAATTGTAACTTACTTTCTTGAATAGGTTTGTCTTCACTATCTTCTACATAATTCTTCCGCGGCCCGCGACGAATCCTGACACTTCTGTTAGCCGGATCATTACCGTCGGCGAAAAATACTCGCATGCCTCTCGACCTACAACACGAGTTGCGATTTCAAATCCTAACTTATTAAATTAAAGTTTTGATGAATGTAAATACAATATCTTATCAACTTACCGTCTTGAATATTTTTCGCCCTCAGTGTCACTTTCAGGGAACACAATTCTAGGCATTTTGATGGTCCTACGTCTGCGACTGTCTATTAAAAGAAACATTATTCTGTAATACTTACCCACTTTAAGCGAAAGCCAGATTTGGTAATTATATTTTTATCTACAATCTTAATATGTGAAGTGCCAAGTTAACATAGATTTTGCGATAAATAACTTTAATGTACGGCCTGGTAAGTAACAGGACTAAAAAAAAGTTCAATGTAGCCTGAATAGATCGGCAAAACAAAAATAAAACATAAACAAAAAAAAAACAATAAAATTAATTAAAAATTATTTAATTAATATTTTTCGTAAATTTAGCGCCGTTATCGAATACTGACGTTTATAGGAACGGGCCATGAGCGAGCTCACGAAAACTATAGCGTAATTTGTCAACTCGTACTCTGGCTCTGATTGACTATGGCTATGATGTACTATGTATTAGGTACATGTAGTGTTTTATGGTAACTTAAGCCACACAATAAGCCAAATTAAACAAAAGCAGCAAAAGCAATGTATGTTAAGATTTAAAAGGACAGGTAATACAAAATAACATTGCGGTAATATTAAACATGAAAATGAGCGTGTTTGATAAATTACCGTTGTAATTCTTAAGTTAATGGAAGGGATAAATCGAGTGTACTAACATTTAGTCGGCCAACGTTGGATCTTTCTAGTGACTTTGTATTGTGGTTGATTGCTCCTCAACTCCCGAGGGGTTAAGCTTGGTACCTGAAATTCGAAAATTTGTTCTATTAGTTGTGTCTCTCAAACTATATGTAGTTCGATGAACTAAAATAAGCAAGCCTTATTCAAGACAATTTAATTCTTATTCTCATATGAAAGAGAAAATAAATTATCTCAAGTTACAACTAAACGGCTGAACCGATTTCGATATTAGGTGTATATTATGACTTGGATTGAGACATAGGCTACTTTTTTTTAACTAATCACGCTTGCAAAGCCGAGGGGGGGGGGGGGGGGGGGGGGGGGGATAGCCGAGGGTAAAAAATAAAGAAAGAAACTGACAATACTAGCTCAATTTCAAAGAATGATAATATAACCATGCAAAGTCGCGTTCGCACGTGGTTTGTCAATAAAATATTACCCTCCTGCTGTGCAGTTGGTAAAAAGTAGCCTATGTATGTCCCAATACAGGTAATAATCTACCTGTATACCAAATATTATCGAAATCAGCACAGCCATTTAGTTGTGAAACGACAAGGTTTCTTTTGACGGGTTCCTATATCCGTCAGTAACTCGCTACGACTCGTTTCTCCTTGAAAACCTGTCAAAAGTTTGACACTAGTTTAACACTTTTCAAGGAGATACGGTTACCGATGGATATTGGAACCCGTCATTTGTAATTTATAATATTATTATAGGCTGCAAGCTTTGGACAGTTCATAAGTAACTAGCAGAATCAAGACAATTCAGGCTTTCAAAGCTTCATGATAAAAATTACTTATTTTACCCACATACACCCCATGCATTGCTATAAACTGTCAATAAACTGAATGCAATTACTACAGAAACCCATAAAAAAAGAAGCCAAAACAAATAACAAAACTATTCTCATGCTAATAGGAGTTAACTGAAGCATAAGAGGTTGCTGATGCCTTAACTGCGGGACACATGTTCACATGATGTATATCATGTGAACATGTGTCCCGCAGTTAAGGCAACAAGAAATGTATATTTCTTATTGGGCAGTCGCAGCCAACTGAGATCAGGAGGTTGCGGGTTCGATTCCCGCCACATTACAAATATTTTCATGTTGTTACAGATATTATATTCATTTACAAAAATGAAGTAAAAACTGAGTTCCTAGTTCTCTATAAACAGCGCTGTTTATTGGAATCTCACCCCACATAAAATCAACCCAGAGCACACAGAGACATCTGATTACGGATCTTTAGCCATAATCAGATGTTGATGGCAGATAAAAATAAGAACATACAAAATAATAACAACAAGTAATATGTAATAAGTATTCTATCAGTTATCTGGTACCCACAGTACAAGCTTTGCTTAGTTTGGCTAGATAGCGCTGTGTGAAATGTCCAGCATTATTTATTTATTATTGATTTCTTTCCGGTTTGAGTGTTGTGGTAATACAGTACTCAAAGTTCCGGTAACCCAAAACAAGAAATCTTAGTGTGTCACTGTTGAATGTTGAGATGAGTGAGTAATATTGAGTTTTAACAGACTTCAAAAAAGAAGGAGGTTCTCAACTCGACTGTATTTTTTATGTTTGTTACCTCATAACTCCATCATTTATCAACCGATTTGGAAAATTATTTTATTATTTGATAGAATATATACTTTTTTTTATCAATTTTATTTAGGGAACTTGCGTCGTTCTCTACGACGATGTCAGTTCCATAATTGTCTACAATATTATACAATTACAAATCATCCTCCCTCAGCAAGTCGTATGTGGACCGGTAGAGCATGTTAGCCGAGTCAGATGTTTGTTCAACTAACACACTCTGAAACAGGCCCACATCGATCTGGTTCACTTTCAGCGCTCTGTACAACTCCTCTCTCATAAAGGATATATACTTTCAGATTGTGTCGTAGAAATTTCATCGAAATCGGTCAGTTTGTTTTTTCTGTTATCTGAAGTGGGATATATTTTTGTTTAAAAGTTACTTGTTGATTTGATATCAATTTCAAAACAATGTTCTTTTTTTTAGAAACTTAGTATCTTTTTACACCATTCTATATAGTATCCTCTATACATTTCTAATAAAAATTACTTACACACTTTCATTCAGCTTGTATGTGTACCGATAGAGCATGTTAGCCCCATCTGATGATTGTTCAGCTAACATGCTCTAAACTAGACCCACATCGATCTGGTTGTAAAAAAAGTACTTAGTGATAGTAATGTATCGGAGAGCAATACCATCATATGTAATGTACTTTCTTATTACCTGTCCATTTGACTACTATCAAACTAATATCATCCAGAAAAACTGTATTATCTCTATCAATTAAAGATGATTTATACCTATGTCCACTGACAACATGTCTCAGAATTATGTTGCTGAATACAGAAACTGTAAGTAATGCCCAGCTCCTGTATTATTTATCCATCATCATTTACTCATTAGCAGCTGTAAGTTACAGGTTTACAGGTTTACAGATAAGAGTAGGCTTGCTTCAAACATTGTGTCACAAACCCAGGTTGTGAAGTAGTACATACACTAGTAATCCTAGTTAGGTGTGCAATAGATATAGAACAATAGATTCAATCTTTACAACTATGTGTATTTGAATGTCACAACAACTGATGTTTAGGTATCAAGCCAGGGTAATCAAGAAACACTGAAACTAGATATTCAATCTTGTCTTGATCAAGTATGATGGAATATCTCATAGCCTTAGTCATCAACATTTACAAGCATGCAGTGCATTTATATATGTGATCCATTTCTTGCATTTACTGCTGAATATTTTCAGGGGCCTTGGGCAACTTTTTTATACATACACCTACACACAACTGTTAAATTCAGGGGCTGATAGCTGTGTACCTTTAATTTATAGACTCAGTATAGCACATCATACAATAAAACAAGGTAAAAGCACCATGCACACGCATCCCAGTAGGCAGCTATGAAATTAGAGCAGGAAGTGGTGACATTGGTATTCTACACAAAGCAAAAACGCGACATAGCCGCGTAAAAATCACATTCTCTTACAGGACATTTCGCTTTTTCGTCGGGAGCTTCGCCCACGTCGTTCACAGTGCAATTCACATCGTCTAGTTCCCCGTTTTCTCCGTTACTACGACGAGTTTTCACCATTCTCGAGCCTGCGTTCTATCTTCCCATGACCCAACTAAACTTGGTTACGCAACAGGCAACCAGTAAAACACACACTCTCAATTTATGTATCACTTAGTAGAAAACGTAGTTTGAATCCATCAAATCAATATAGCACGGCCACGACAAAGGACAAGCCCTATGAACTGCACATGTCGACGGGAAGCGCCATGTTTTATGCTCAAGGAAATCTGATTCGAACGGGTTTCAAATACATGAACTCACCAATTGAACCCTCTGTTTTCTCAATATGTCTTTTAATTTAGAAATGATGCTACTTCTAACATCGTATCAAAATTTTACAACGTTCACAGAATGCACGAAAAATTATTTCACAACTCAGCAACTCACGATGTTTTTATTGACTGGCTGTCAAAATTTTTGACTTCCAAATTCCCGCAATTTTGTTTTAACTGAAAGTGCTAAAGCCTAACAAACTATTTGTCTCTTTCTAACAAATTTTAAAATTTATAGCATTTTCTCTCTCTGACATACATTGGTGCTCAAAATAAAATATACAGAACCTTCATACGGCTTTTGATATAGGTACCTATCCAAAACTTGGACAGGCAACTTGGCAGATATGTTGTCTGGTTTTGCCTGTTGAGACTAGTAATTAAACATGTTTTATAAGATATAAATATGGAATACGAATCTAAAAAAGAAAGAGTGCATGTCTAGCGTATTTTTTTTCACAAAAGTTTGTAGGATCTCAGCACATCACATTCACGACAGAAGAAGTGACAGTGACAACTGACACTGACATTTTGCCTAGAATGCATTTTGAAAGTTTTGAAACATACAAGAAGACTACTTGTTCATGAAAAAAAACGATTTGTTTTAATAATTTCATTAATATAACTACCTATGTAGAGTATGTAGTGAATTTAAATTGCAATTTCCAAGTTAAAAAGATCAGTCACACACAAAAAATCATATCATGCATAAAGCGGTCCATGGTTCCAACATAATCAATAATATCTCCACCCTTGGCTAGCAAGGCTAGCAACTAAGCCACCTGCTAAATTACATACAAGAATGGAACGCAGGGAAGACAAATTAAATGAGCCTATATCGCCAACAGATGAAAAGGTTTTAATGACTGGTGATGTTGAAAAGGGCGACGAAATATCGGCGCGAATGACAGCCTCATACAGCGAGATTTCGTTTCATTCTGATCAAGGACAGGCTGAAGAACTTGACAAAGGACCAGGGCCATCCAGACCCTTTACATTACCATCAGAAAACCGTAAACAAGAGAAGTTTCCATTAGACATGGATGGGCATGTCCGGTACGAAGGTGACATGACACACTATGTAGCAGATGATTTAGAATTTAAAATCAAACTCTCTAGTCCAGTCACCAAGAAAGGTGAAACTCCAGTATTTGGTAGCTCTAGTGCATCACGGTCAAGTACACCATCAGGAAAACTTTACAGACAAATTTTAGCTCCACAAATAGGACAAATAGATATAACAGTTTTGAATGATCTTGAATATGAAGCTCAGAAGATTGCCCAATCGGTTGATAACTTGATTGAGAACTTGTCTAGCATATTACATTCTAACTCATCATTAACAGCCGAGAATATGGAGGTTTATAAGGATGCTGTGGGTAAAACTTGTGATGCGATGGACAATAATATTAAGAGTATGTACACTATTCTAGCTAAAGGAGAAGAGGTATCACAAGCTATGATACCAGTTCAGGCTCAAGCAGCAAGAATAGCAGAAATAAAAAGACTTCTTCAAATATTTGAAACCTATTTTTAAACTAATAAAGGGTGTAATACACCCTGCAACATGTTAGTAGAATTATCTATAAGTAAGTATATTTGCTATGCATCAAGTCTATATATCTTTCCTTTTTTAAATTTCTTGTAACTTCAGTGTTTATTGTTGCCTGTAGAAAAGCCTCAGTAATATGTAAACTAAACAATATCATGTAATCAGTAAATATTTTCACAGCTGTTGTTATAGTGTAAGTTGTAAAATAAATATAAAATTTGGTAAACTTCAACAAAACTTTTATTTTCATTATATTTAGGTTTTCCTATGATTAGGTTATATAGGGGTAGGCTCACTCAGAGGAATTTAAGGATACATTTTATGGTCATTACCCATCAAGTTCATTACCTTGAGATTGAGAGATTCATACAGTGCGTTGTTAGGTTTATCAAAACTGCACAATGTGGGAATCTAACTATATTTTATTATGTTATGACTACTTATGACAAAGCCAGCTGGGGCGAGTCAACCCAACTAGTACATTCTCTCCCTCCAGTAAGTACATGCATAGGTGTGTAGATATAATAGCTGCTCCACTCAATTTTATATGGATGGAAGAGGGATAGGACCTATTTCATAGAATAATATTTCTTTTAAAGTACCTAACACTAATTCGGATTCGGAACACCTCGCTGCGCTCAAGGACCGGCATCGCTGACGTCGTCGAGTGGTTAGAGTGGGATTGGGTGGATCATGTCTGCCGCATGCAACCAAATAGGTGGGATAAGGTCGTAAGTAACTGGATGGATCCCTGCGGATGGAAAACGACATCGTGGAAGACAAGAAGCGTGGCGCAATGATTTGGACGCTTTTCATAGGGACTGGCAAGATTTGGTACAAGATCGAGTTAAGTGAAGAGATGGGGGGAGGCCTTTGCCCGCCCAGCAGTGGGACAGCATAGCATAGATAAAAAAAAGGTATCTCTAGCATCCAGCAACCATATTATTACGCTGGCTGTCATTGCCTTAACTATGAATATGTCAGTGTCCACCAAATTCTGACAAGTGTCAAATTATTAAAAAAAAATCATTCCGTCATATCACATCGACCGAGGTGGTTGTTGAAATTTCTAAAGAAAAATGTATTTTTCGAACAAAACGTAAATTGAATTAATATAAAGATGAATGTTTATTATAAGATTAAGCCTACTGTGGGTATATTGACTGCTTAGCTCCCGTACGCATAAAACGTGAAATGGGTGACGTTGTAAGCTTATTCTCTGTGATAGTAATGAAACTAAAATCTAAGTTCAACCAGAGTAAATTAAATCTCCAATATGATCTTCCGTGGAAGAAGCTCAAGGCAGTCAAGTGGATGAACGCAAGAGCGGCTTCCAACAAAGCTTATGTGCCAACTACGGTAAGACTATTCTTACACACTAGCTACATCATTTATATCAATTCCTGTTTGTAAGCTATTTATAAATTTTGAATGAAGACTTATTATATTCACATCCACTGATGCAGGAAGTTGTTAAGTACATAGTGTTGTAGAGTATGTAAATTATAATTTTTCCTTGATAAAATTACCCTTTTACCCAACTCCATAGAAAGAAGGTAATGTTTTTGTATAGGTAGGTACATTGATGATATTCTAAGTTTTTAAGTTATTTGATCGCAGGTCATCGTTACATACATACAACTGAAAAATATATGATAAATGTTGATTTTCTTGTCATGACAATTGGTTGACATTTTTGATAAAAATCTGTAAATTCAAATAATTTTGTTTCTATTGTTAGATTGTTTTAATTACCTAATCTTGCTTGTTTTTACAATCCTATTGTGAATGATAATTTTATAATGTGAAATTATTTTGGCTTTGTTTGCTCAGTCCCCAATCAATTCTTCTAATCATGGTGTTACCTCTATGAAATTTTATGAACCTCAGCATCATCATCGTCAGCCCTTCTTATCCCAGTGCTGGGCATAGGCCTCTCTTCGTTGTCGCCATTCGCCTCTATCCTGCACTGTTCTAACCCACTTACGACCTGCGATTTTTATAATATCGTCGAGCCATCTTGCCAGCGGACTTCCTGTGTCCCTGGTTCCATCTCGGGGCACAACTCAGTCAGCACCCTGCTCCACCTGTCATCACCACGCCTGGCCACATGTCCTGCCCAACTCCATTTGAGTCGCAATATATGCCTGCTAACGTCTTGAACTTTAGTCCAATTGCGAATTTCGGTATTGGGGACTTGGTCTAGCAGTGTGATGCCGAGTATGGCACGCTCCATGGCTCTCTGTGCGACTCTAATCCTGTGCACAGTCTACTTCGTGAGCATCCATATATCAGTACCGCAGGTTAATGTTGGTTATGAACCTACTAGGTATCAATAGTTGAGTTACATATTTGGTAGCAAAAATGATAATTTGGTATTGTTCTAAGGTGGTCTCTTCTCTCTTACTTCTCTTACTCTCTCTTACTATCTCTTTTACTTCCTAAGCAACATGACAGTAGTCTTCTTTACTGGCTCATGTTTATTAATTAGCAGAATAATAATGAATTAATATTTTATTAGGTAATTATTTTAAGGTTGTGAAATGTATAATTTAGGTATCTACATAGACAGTCATCTATTTGACACATAGACACACTTTTTGAGCAGATTAATTATTTCATTCAACCCATTTTAATAGCCTAACTATGTAAATGTCAACAAACGATCCAAATGCATTTATATTTGGTTGAAACTTGGTTATTTACTAGTACCTACATACTTAAACTACTTAGTACTTAAAATATATATAAATAATAATTCAGGACATTTCACTCAAAGCTATTATAAATCAAAATTTATATTTACGTTTTTTTTCATATTTAAGAGCTTTGCAATTCCCTCTATTTGTCTCGTTCTAAAGCCTGGTTTACACTTTGATTAGTGCGAGTGCAGGTGATTAGTGCAGGTGCTTAGTGACTAGGTGTGGACAGCGACTGACTAGTGCAAGTGATTAGTTCGCTGTGTAGTAAAGTGAATAGAAGCTTGTTCTATTTTTTTGCGAGTGGACTGCGAGTAGCCACGTCCCGCGCGCCCTCCCTTCCCCCTCACTCGCAGCGTGCCTGCCACTAAACACGTCTGGACAGGAGTGTTTAGCGTTTAGTGCGTAGCGTCGGACGCTTGTTGTTGTACAAAATGGCAAAGTGGACCGAAGACACAACCTATAAATTTGTGCAGGAGTATATAAAACATGAATGCCTTTACAACTGTAAAGCCCCTAGGTACAAAATTAAGGGAGCCCGAGATAAGGCACCAGACACCACCGCGTTTATTAGGTACTTCTTTCAGTATTTCTTCCAATTGCAAGCGCGCTTCTCGATGTTCGTCCATACTTGCTGGTCAACGGCCAACTGAATTTACTAAACAGTACTCGTATTAATCACCTGCACTCGCAGTGAATTGGACACTACTCGCACTACATACCTGCACTCGCACTAATCACCTGCACTCACACTAATCAAAGTGTAAACCAGGCTTTAGGCAGTCTCTTTTATCCATACTTATTAATTCGAAAGTAACTCTCGTCTGTCTGTTTATTTTAATGAAATTAATTATGTTTAGCTGCGTTAGGTGTGGTTGCCTTCACAGAGTGAGCACAGGGAGCGCTTCTATTGTAATTAATCTAAATGTAAGTCTGTGTATTATTCATTGGAAATCCTTAATAAATAAATTAAATTAAATATTTCGTTTTCACGGCTAACCGACTAACCGATTTTGATGAAATTTGGTGTTTATATAGATTATAAATATGTGCTATATATATATATATATATATATATGCTGGATATTTCACACAGCGCCATCTAGCCCCAAACTAAGCAATGCTTGAACTATGGGAACCAGGTAACTGATAATAAAATTCTTATATAGGTCCTATTTTATCTTGTAAATACATACTTAAAATATAGAGAAACAACAACCAGACTTAAAACAAATATCTGTAGATCATGCAAAAATGTGTTCCGCACCGGAAATCGAACCCGTAACCTCCTGCGTCTCAGCCGGCTTTTCGCCAACTGCGCGAGCTGCGCCATGGACCACGTCTTAATTTAAAAAAAAACGTTGCACGTTTTAAAAAAGCACTGTTTGTTTTCAATTCCAACATTTCTAAGTGCGGTCGTCACTGACACGCGATAGCAGGATGTTGATTAAAATAATTACGATCTACGCAAATTTTATCTACTGTATTTTAAAACAGTAAATAGCAAAATGTTGTATATGAACAATTTAATCAGGTAAGTAAATTAAATAAGAGTTACATGGCCATTTCTTACTGCTTGTACTTGATGTATTTTATGACATAAATTCTACACAAAAATGAAATGGGACGAGTCGCAGTATGGAAATATTAAAATTTTAGCAATACTGTGACTCGGACAAAATGGGTGAAGG